>JAWNZC010000296.1:0-145000 GCA_035771165.1 Paragorgia papillata
CGTCACAAACTTGCTAGTGCCATACTCTTTATATACAACACGGGTTTTTTTATAAACACTTCAAAATTCGCCGCTTCAACATCCCGAAATCAACGGGAAAACATTTCTCAATTCATTTCCACTCCACTCCACGCGGGTGGAGATTAGAGAGCTTAAGCATACAGGGCGTTTTAGAGCCACGGGCGGCGATTGAATTCAATAGCATTTTTCATTTCAAAACAATGATAATGAGCAATTTAAAAGATGCCAAGAGCAAAGTGAACGCCGTCGTCGTTCTACACAAGACTCCGTTTAGAGCATTTTCACGGTTCTTTAGACGAGGACGGGAACTTCTAGAACGTTGAGGCCTGTCATCGTTGTTTTACTACAATAGACATGCCTTTTAAAGTAGAAACCTTGTATTTTAAGGGTGATAATTTCATTACATTACAAAATAAATATATACAAGATCTGTATTTTTATATAAAGATGAAATTTAAGCTTGTGAGCTAACAGTTTAGATAAGTGATTAATCATAGCCTTTGTTTTGGGTAAAAAAGTCTTTTCAAAGAATACGCGGTTCAGATAGTTCCTGTATTGGATTCCTTTTTCTTCCGGTCACCGTCCGTGTCTCAAAAACGTCTGTATGCTTAATCTCTCTATAAACACCCTCCCCGAGCTCCGGGCCTTCGCCCGAGCTGGGAATTAAGCGATCTAAACGTTAAATCATACCTCGGTGGTTTCATTGGATAGACCTCAGTCTCAGGTTCTTCGGCATCGTCCAGAAATCCCTGGCTCATCCCCGCTCTTCTCTCGCTTACCAACTATAGATAAATTAGAAAAGAGATTCATAAGCCGTCCCCGTGATTTTTCAAAATCGCATCTATTATGTTACACCCGAAAATGCTGCTCGATTTAGCGCCGGGGCGCTTATTAAATTATCCCTTCTACCTGGATCGGCGGCGCTTAATCGAGAACGGCGGCTTATTAAATATAAGTTGAACAAAATGTGCTCATAACTACAACTTTAATTATTCATAAGAACAAACCCAATAAATTTAAAAAGAACGTTTTTTCATAGAAAAACCCAATACTCAATAGCCCAATAAATTCAAAAAAGAATGTCAACGTCCTGGTCGACATCGCCTTCTTGATCGTCGTCTATCATCACCTTCTGCGATCTGTCAACATAAATTTCCCGTAAACGTCTAAGAGCACCTAATCCTGATGTGGATTTTGTTATTTTTTTTTTTAACTTTGCAGATTTTATAGTACTAGTTTTTCCAAAGATAAATGTTATGTATTTACAAAATTCCCTTTAAAGGCGTATCGGTTTGTGTTGTTATTTTTTGCGGGCTGATTTCATCTTTTTCGGAATAAGCGGCGCACTGAGGATGTAAACTTGCGGCGCATAATCGAGAGCGGCGCTTTAATAAATTTTCCTACTTCTGGATGCTGCGCTTAATCGAGAGCGGCGCTAAATCGAGCATTTACGGTAGTTAGTCAAAGCTAGTACTACGTACAGAACAAGAGTTGCAAAAAGTATGCAACCTTCCTCCGGATGTGGTTTTTAAAGTTTAGATAACCTTTCCTCAAAATATATGGCGAGAATTTAGTGTTTTGCAACGTTCATAAATACTGTCGCGACTTTTGCAGTGCCTTGGTTTTCTGCTAGGTTTTCCTAGGTAAGCTTTGTGCATACTACAAATAGCTACTAATAACTGACCGCTGCTGACTGATAGCCCTGTCCAACTACCCTCGACTGCTGCGCAAACTACAGACATCACATTCAAGCAGACAAGCAGCGTACCATGTCTCACACATGTGAACTGCTGCCACTGCCAGTGCAGCATAATTGTTGGTTAGCCAAAGTTTTGCTGCAAATCAAATTTCTTCTCGACCACCTTGCTTGATCAATTGTAACTTTTCTCAGATTTACCGAAATGTGTTTCACGTGTTTTCACTTTAAAACCTTCCTCACTAAAGTAACCTGTCCTCCGGGTGGTAAACCACGCATAACCCGCAGCATTTTCCCAACTCTGACTTAGTAATGTCAATTCAGGTCACGCCAAGTCACGTCATAAAACCAGGTCGGTCGGTTCCGTCCATTCGCTTGATCGGTCGTTCGCCCCGGTCCGTCCGTCAGTCCGTCAGCCGCTCGGTCAGTCAGGTAGGTCCCCGTCCGTCCATCGCTTGATCGGTCCGTCGGTCGGTCGGTCAAGATTCAGAACGGTCCTTTCCGTCCGTTCGGGTCAGAAAAATAATTAAATCTGACACTTACCCAGATAACGATTCTCCTCCGCGTTTTCTGGTAATCAGCAACGCAATAAAGAAGACTAAGCAAGAGAACGCAAACTCACGACGCCACGACTACGCGACAAACCCACGAACGCTTGTAAATTGGACTTTTTCGAGCTTTTACTGAGAGAAAAGAAATAAAGGCAATGTATTCAGAAATCATACTTATACTTGAAGTTACTATCGCAAGTGAATAACTCGAATGCGTTAAGGAAATCTTGACGTTTTTAGAAAATTAAAAAAAAAAAACCTATCTCGCGTTAAGCTCACAATTCCTCATGCATCTCAAAAGTCAGAACAAGTCTCGTTCCCAGAGCCCACGTTCCCCACCACCGAAACGTGTGAGAGACTCTGGGATAATCCGGTTTCAAATCGTTACGTATATTGGCTGAAAAGTGAGCATGAGTTGGTCTGAAGTAACCATAAGTAGAAATTAATAAAACCAAAATAACAAACATGTCGGACGACAAGACTCCAGTGCAGACGCTGCCGCGATCGATATCTTCGCCGTATGTGTGTAGATGCTGTTAATTCGAAGCTTCGCCAAGCAACCCCCGCCATTGACTTGTTTTGGGGAAAAGTCAAACAAGGAGAAACATATACTCAACCAGATTCCGCTCGGATATTTTACGCATCCGTACCTCAAACCGGAATAATCAAAGAATCCTTGTGATTTGAAACGGATTATCCCGAGAGTCTCCTCATTTCCCGGGTTTGGGGAACGTAGGCTCTGGGAACGGAGATTTGAAGTCCAGAACAGAATTAAGTCATCCCCTCGTTCCCCATGTAGGGCCTCCATCGGTAACAAAACATTGGAAAATCGGAGGCCCATTGGGTCAGAATGAAAACCGAATGTCCTAGATTCTAGGACATTTGAGTCACTGAATTCACATCGCCCTGGGTTGCGAACAGTGGACATAACAACATAACGAAAACAAACGGAGATACACTCAGATATTTGAAAGAAAAGTTGCTATTATATATATGACGCCCGAAAAGGTTTTGGTGTTTTACTGTTACTTCTCTCCCTGCTGGACAAAATAGCACAATTTCGCTTACCTGAAATAGCTATTCAAATGGTGATGTTAGATTTACGAACATATTAATTTGGCGTCGCCGAGCCACGCTATGTCTAAAACATCGTTCGATTTAGAGAGTTAAATTATGAAACTCATCGCGAGTTTCCGATTTTCCGGACCTCGCTTTATGAATCCTACTTTGGTTGCTTTATTCGTAGAGCCTTTTTTTGGTGTTTATCTGAGCGATAATCTTCACCCTAATTTCACCAGCGTTGTTTGACAATTGAAAATAATATTTGGCCCACATTCCTGTTTTCAACAATAGCCTTCCGTCCGCCCAATCACATCGCTTTCAATCGTTTTCATCTGTACCAGGGCCTCCGATTTCCCATTGATACCGAGGAGTGCCCTGGGAAACGAGGGTTGGAGAAATTAAGTCAGTTCAGGATCCGTCGACAGAGATATCGACGAAAATCCGATAGAAATCCGATCCGATCAAACAAATCTGGACATAAATCCCACCGCAGCTTACTCCAACGACAATCAATAGGGGGAAGTAAACAAATGGGCTCTAACAATGTATTTTTTTTGTTTTAAAAACAGTATATATACATCCATAACACACATACATATTAATATATACAATTACCTGTATAGTTTAGTAGTGTTCCTTTGCTTCTTGCCATCTTGTTGCGCCAAAAACAAGCCGAATCAAGGATTTTCCCTCGTACTCAAACAAAACCCCCCGTTATCGTAGCCAACTCCGCCAGGCGGAAGAGAAGAAATAATAAAGAGAAGAGTGAGGAAAGCAATTCACGTCATGGCTTGATGATCACACGCATATCGCACTGGAAACGGAAGTAAAACCTC
This sequence comes from Paragorgia papillata, assembly GCA_035771165.1. Lineage (NCBI taxonomy): Eukaryota > Metazoa > Cnidaria > Anthozoa > Scleralcyonacea > Coralliidae > Paragorgia > Paragorgia papillata. The sequence continues at coordinate 4,167 of JAWNZC010000296.1, forward strand.
GAAATTTCAAATTCATAAATTTTAAAAACGGATTAACGGAAGTTAGAACCAGCTCAGTAAATTGGGAAACGATGAATACAAATCAGTATGGACAGAACGATCCCCTTTAATTACAAATGTAGACAAGCAAGAAATAAAATCAATTAATATTCACTTCCGTTCCAATGTTTCCATGCAATATTAGCGGTGATCATCGAAACATACTTCTTGTCTTCATGATTCTGATCTTTCTCGTCCGATTTTCCTTCGTAAAACTTCGTAACACTTGTTTATCTATGTTATAACATTACACAGAGCATAAATTGTTCCACGTTTGTAAACTGTAACAACCGATAAGGGGTGATCATCAATCCATGACGTGATTGCTTTCCTCCCTTCTCTCTTTCTTTCTTCTCTCCGTCTTTCTTCTCTCCACGATCGGAAATGGCGGTTGTCGAGGCTCGCGAAATACGGGCTGACCTGTATTAGCTACGCATGCGTATAACGAATATCTTGCGTGTAAACGTCATCAATACACGCTTGACAGGCTGCACACTTCAGCGAGGACACCCCGAGCGCAAAGTCAAACATCTCCGCTCAAAATCGTCGCTCGACCATAATTCTTCCACGAGCGCATAGCACGAATGGGCTTGCCATAGAATACGGTTTGTTGGGCTTGCCATAGAATACGGTTTGCTGACAACTCGTGGAATTTTCACGATGTACGATCCATTACCCTTCTCAAATTCATCAGTTTCAAAATTCAAATGTCCTCAGAACTCACTTGAGCCAGCACGCATGTGGACTGCGAACTGCCCCATGAAAGTGGCCGATTTTTCTATGCGATTTCCGATCGTGCGCCTGGCGAGTTAGCCGAGCGGGGGTTGAGTACGAGAAAATGACCAAAAGGATCGCAGGCTCTGTGTACGAGATTGTCTTGAATCCTTGATTCGGCTTGTTTTTTTGGAGCAACAATAGGTGAGAGCAAGGACACTACTAAACTATACGGTAATTTATACACACTATGTATGTGTGTATGGATGTATATACTGTTTAAAACAAAACATACATGTTAGAGTTCCCTGTGAGTTCTTTCAAATTTGACAAACTTCATTTTTATCGCCAAAGTCCTAAGACTTAAAACCTTCGTCTCACTCCTGACTATAATAGTCAAGAATTTGATACTTACCAGTGGGTTCTTTTTTACCAGGAAATGTTGTGTTGAAATCACTTCTTTCACATTCGCCAAAATCATTCGAAGCTACAGTTGCGAACTCGTATTCTCTACTCTTGTCCAAATCAGGAACGACAATGAACGGTTGACTGGGATCCACAAACAAGGATTGTGGCTTGGTTTTCTTCAAGTCTTCAACGTTTTGGTCTAAAAATTATAGATAATAAGTAAAAAAACTTGAAGCTTTCAAGCTACTTCACTCAGAAAACAAATTCTAAGTTCCCATGTGCTACCGGAACACACAACTTTCTGATTGACTGAGCACCGATGAGACCCTCTTACCATAGAGCTACTGGGATTCAGATCATTTGAACGTAGGTTGAATATGTGTGCAACCCACAACCTTCTGATCACCAGTGAGATGTGAGCTACTGAGACTCAGATACCATGTCACTTCAACAACATCTAATATGCAAACGCTACCACATATGACTAATGAATTTGCAACCTTAGCTCTCCATCTGAGCCTCAGTGGCTCAATGGTTAGAGCGTCTAACCGGTCATTAGAAGGTTGCAGGTTCGAACCCTGTCTGGAGTCTCAGAAATCTGAGCTTGACGAACGTCAACCGTACGTCTGTTGCATTACACCAAGCTCGCAAACATACCACATGCACTACATGTATACGTACAACTTATCGTGTCACGGTATATGTTAATGTATGTTTTTAAAAGAAGAGACATGACATGCTAGCTCGGATATTAGAATAGAAATACGACCAGAAGTCCAACTCGAGTGACAACTTGTCCGCAATTCTTCAATGCGCAGGCGCGATATTTAACGCCATCCGACGCGATCCTACGCAATGTCCCTACGCCATCCTGGCAAGTTCCCCCGGCAGTTTTTAACGACCTTCTTTTGAAGGTCCAAACTGCGGTTATTACTTTGTGTTTCGCGCACGAATATGCATTAGCGTTAGGATTAGTTTTAGGATTGGGGTTAGGATTATGATTGAGGTTAGGATTAGGGTAAGGATTGGGGTTGGGATCAGGGTTAGGATTAGGGTAATGGATTGGGGTTGGGATCAGGGTTAGGATTAGATTAGGGTGTTTTCAGGGTCAGGGTCAAAGAATAACAAATTCGTGCGCGAAACACAAAGTAAGCACCCAAACTGCCGGGGGAACATGCCAGGATTGCGTAGGATGGCGAGGAATCAAGATGCGCGAGGCGACATGCGCGAGGACATAAACTTCAAAGGTTCCGACGCGAGTTGGACTTCTGGTCGTATTTCTATTCTGTGGCTCGGATATTATAATTGAGCATAAATGTTTTTCGAGCAATTCATTTAGCCCCAGTTAAAGACTCACCTTTAAGACGGTACACAACGTAGAACTGTTCGGGAAATCCTTTTACTGGAACGCCTTCCTTAAATGTGATGTTTACCATGTCTATTCCAGTCCCTTGGACCAGAGGAACTGCAGGCTTCGCTGGAGCTAAATATAACAATACAATAAATAATAAAATAACTGGACAACAAACTGATGATCACGTGTGGCATTTAGAGCAAGCTGATTGGTTAATTAACAAACCGATGAACACGTGTGGTATTTATAGCTAGCTGTCGCTGATTGGTCAATTACGACAATGCTTGCCCGATTCGACTATTTTACTTTGTCTAACACCAGACGATTTCACTCTGTTCTAACACCAGACTATTTTTACTCTGTCTAACACCAGACTATTTTACTCTGTCTAACACCAGACTATTTTACTCTGTCTAACACCAGACTAATTTTACTCTGTCTAACACCAGACTATTTTACTCTGTCTAACACCAGACTATTTTACTCTGTCTAACACCAGACTATTTTACTCTGTCTAACACCAGACTATTTTACTCTGTCTAACACCCAGACGATTTCACTCTGTCTAACACCAGACTATTTTACTCTGTCTAACACCAGACGATTTCACTCTGTCTAATACCAACTATTTTACTGTGTCTAACACCAGACTATTTTACTCTGTCTAACACCAGACTATTTTACTCTGTCTAACACCAGACTATTTTACTCTGTCTAACACCAGACGATTTCACTCTGTCCAACACCAGACGATTTCACTCTGTCTAATACCAGACTATTTTACTCTGTCTAACACCAGACTATTTTACTCTGTCTAACACCAGACTAGTTTACTCTGTCTAACACCAGACTATTTTACTCTGTCTAACACCAGACGATTTCACTCTGTCTAACACCAGACTATTTTACTCTGTCTAACACCAGACTATTTTACTCTGTCTAACACCAGACGATTTCACTCTGTCTAACACCAGACTATTTTACTCTGTCTAACACCAGACGATTTCACTCTGTCTAATACCAGACTATTTTACTGTGTCTAACACCAGACTATTTTACTCTGTCTAACACCAGACTATTTTACTGTGTCTAACACCAGACTATTTTACTCTGTCTAACACCAGACGATTTCACTCTGTCTAATACCAGACTATTTTACTCTGTCTAACACCAGACTATTTTACTCTGTCTAACACCAGACTATTTTACTCTGTCTAACACCAGACTATTTTACTCTGTCTAACACCAGACTATTTTACTCTGTCTAACACCAGACTATTTTACTCTGTCTAACGCCAGACTATTTTACTCTGTCTAACACCAGACTATTTTACTCTGTCTAACACCAGACGATTTCACTCTGTCTAACACCAGACTATTTTACTCTCTCTAACACCAGACTATTTTACTCTGTCTAACACCAGACTATTTTACTCTGTCTAACACCAGACTATTTCACTCTGTCTAACACCAGACGATTTCACTCTGTCTAACACCAGACTATTTTACTCTGTCTAACACCAGACTATTTTACTCTGTCTAACACCAGACTATTTCACTCTGTCTAACACCAGACGATTTCACTCTGTCTAACACCAGGTTATCTGTCTAACACCAGACTATTTTACTCTGTCTAACACCAGACTATTTCACTCTGTCTAACGCCAGACTATTTCACTCTGTCTAACACCAGACTATTTCACTCTGTCTAACACTAGACTATTTTACTCTGTCTAACACCAGACTATTTTACTCTGTCTAAACACTAGACTATTTTACTCTGTCTAACGCCAGACTATTTCACTCTGTCTAACACCAGACGATTTCACTCTGTCTAACACCAGACTATTTTACTCTGTCTAACACCAGACTATTTTACTCTGTCTAACACCAGACTATTTCACTCTGTCTAACACCAGACGATTTCACTCTGTCCTAACACCAGGTTATCTGTCTAACACCAGACTATTTTACTCTGTCTAACACCAGACTATTTCACTCTGTCTAACGCCAGACTATTTCACTCTGTCTAACACCAGACTATTTCACTCTGTCTAACACTAGACTATTTTACTCTGTCTAACACCAGACTATTTTACTCTGTCTAACACTAGACTATTTTACTCTGTCTAACGCCAGACTATTTTACTCTGTCTAACGCCAGACTATTTTACTCTGTCTAACACCAGACTATTTTACTCTGTCTAACACCATACTATTTTACTCTGTCTAACACCAGACTATTTTACGCTGTCTAACGCCAGACTATTTTACTCTGTCTAACACCAGACTATTTTTACTCTGTCTAACGCCAAGACTATTTTACTCTGTCTAACACCAGACTATTTTACTCTGTCTAACGCCAGACTATTTTTACTCTGTCTAACACCAGACTATTTTACTCTGTCTAACACCAGACTATTTTACTCTGTCTAACACCAGACTATTTTACTCTGTCTATCACCAGACTATTTTACTCTGTCTAACACCAGACTATTTTACTCTGTCTCACACCAGACTATTTCACTCTGTCTAACACCAGACTATTTTACTCTGTCTAACACCAGACTATTTTACTCTGTCTAACACCAGACTATTTTACTCTGTCTAACGCAAGACTATTTTACTCTGTCTAATACCAGACTATGTTACTCGGTCTAACACCAGACTATTTTACTCTGTTTAACACCAGGACTATTTTACTCTGTCTAACACCAGACTATTTTACTCTGTCTAACACCAGACTATTTTACTCTGTCTAACACCAGACTATTTTACTCTGTCTAACACCAGACTATTTTACTCTGTCTATCACCAGACTATTTTACTCTGTCTAACACCAGACTATTTTACTCTGTCTCACACCAGACTATTTCACTCTGTCTAACACCAGACTATTTTACTCTGTCTAACACCAGACTATTTTACTCTGTCTAACACCAGACTATTTTACTCTGTCTAACACCAGACTATTTTACTCTTCAGTGTGAGAACCCCCGGGAGGGAAAAGGTTAAACAGTATTGCCTTACTAGAGAATAAATACAGTTCTACTTACCAGCAAGCAATTTCGTTTTAGCTTTTATTGTCTTGCTCGGTCCGAAACCTTCCTTCGTCCTGGCTTGAACAGACAATATGTATTTCTTGTTAGGTTCCAGGCCACCAAACACATGCTTCATTGCCCCACCGCCAAGTTCCTTTTTCTTCAAGATAGTTGAACCAACAGCAATGGACACGTTATAACCTGCAATCACACCATTAGGAGCAGAAGGTTCTCTCCATTCTAGCTTAATGTACTTGGCATATGGAGTGGCTACGACAGCCTCTGGAGCACCTGGGCGGCCTTCGGTTGTAACAACCTTCAATGTACTCGAGGGGCCCTCTCCACCAGTATTATAGCCACTTAGTGTCATTGTGTATGTTTTATAAGAAATAAGTCCGTCCAATCTTTTCTTATCCGTACGGTCGCCAGGGATGTCTATTTTGCAAGGCTTTTTCTTGTCACAGTGTTGGGCATTAACAGAACGCCTGGATCTGGAGACTCCTTCTTGCCAATAGCTTAGCTAATAAAAATAAAATGAATTGAACACAAAGATCGTAATCAATAACATGATAACATTGTTGTGGTTGTTGTTCATAACCATGACGACAATGTTGATAAATAAATTTATAATGTTAATAATAATAATAATAATAATAATAATAATAATAATAATAATAATAATAATAATAATAATAATAATAATAATAATGATAATAATAATAATAATAATGATAGTTGATGATTGATTGATGATGATGGTAGTGATAATGATGGTGGTGGTGGTAGTGATAATGATGATTGATGATGGTGGTAGTGATAATGATGATTGATGATGGTGGTAGTGATAATGATGATGGTGGTAGTGATAATGATGATGGTGGTAGTGATAATGATGATGGTGGTAGTGATAATGATTGATTGATGATGGTGGTAGTGATAATGATGATTGATGATGATGGTAGTGATGATTGATAATGGTGGTAGTGATAATGATGATTGATGATGATGGTGGTAGTGATGATGATTGATGATGGTGGTAGTGATAATGATTGATGATGGTGGTAGTGATGATTGATGATGGTGGTAGTGATAATGATGATTGATGATGGTGGTAGTGATAATGATGATTGATGATGGTGGTAGTGATAATGATTGATGATGGTGGTAGTGATAATGATGATTGATGATGGTGGTAGTGATGATGATTGATGATGGTGGTAGTGATAATGATGATTGATGATGGTGGTAGTGATGATGATGGTGGTAGTGATGATGATTGATGATGGTGGTAGTGATAATGATAATGATGATTGTGGTAGTGATAATGATGATTGATGATGGTGATAGTGATGATGATGATTGATGATGGTGGTAGTGATAATGATGATGGTGGTAGTGATAATGATGATTGATGATGGTGGTAGTGATAATGATGATTGATGATGGCGGTAGTGATAATGATGATTGTGGTAGTGATGATTGTGGTAGTGATGATGATTGATTGATGATGGTGGTAGTGATAATGATGATTGTGGTAGTGATAATGATGATTGATGATGGTGCTAGTGATAATGATGATTGTGGTAGTGATGATGATAATGATGATTGTGGTAGTGATAATGATGATTCATGATGGTGGTAGTGATAATGATGATTGTGGTAGTGATGATGATTGATGATGGTGGTAGTGATAATGATGATTGTGGCAGTGATGATGATTGATTGATGATGGTGGTAGTGATAATGATGATGGTGGTAGTGATAATGATGATTGATGATGGTGGTAGTGATAATGATGATTGTGGTAGTGATGATGATTGATTGATGATGGTGGTAGTGATAATGATGATTGTGGTAGTGATAATGATGATTGATGATGGTGGTAGTGATAATGATGATTGATGATGGTGGTAGTGATAATGATTGATGATGGTGGTAGTGATAATGATTGATGATGGTGGTAGTGATAATGATTGATGATGGTGGTAGTGATAATGATTGATGATGGTGGTAGTGATAATGACTGATGATGGTGGTAGTGATAATGATTGATGATGGTGGTAGTCAGTGATGATGATGGCGATAATGATGATAGTGATAATGATGATTGTGGTAGTGATGATGATTGATGATGGTGGTAGTGATAATGATGATGGTGGTAGTGATAATGATGATTGATGATGGTGGTAGTGATAATGATGATTGTGGTAGTGATGATGATTGATTGATGATGGTGGTAGTGATAATGATGATTGTGGTAGTGATAATGATGATTGATGATGGTGGTAGTGATAATGATGATTGATGATGGTGGTAGTGATAATGATGATTGTGGTAGTGATGATGATTGATTGATGATGGTGGTAGTGATAATGATTATTGTGGTAGTGATAATGATGATTGATGATGGTGGTAGTGATAATGATGATTGATGATGGTGGTAGTGATGACTGATGATGGTGGTAGTGATAATGATTGATGATGGTGGTAGTCAGTGATGATGATGGCGCTAATAATAATGATGACACAGATGATGTTTGACGAAGATGATGAAGACACAGATGATGATTGATGATAGTGGATTGATGAACATGATTGACGACTGACGAATATGACGATGAACTTCAACCATGATCAAGTCTTGCACCGTTTTTATTTTTAACTTGTATTAATTCTTTCGCACACTTGTATGGTTGTAAAGTTAATAAATAATAAATAAATAAATAAATAAATAAATAAATAAATAAATAAATAAATGATGATGATAGATGAAGATGATGATAATGGCGGTAGAGATGATGATTGATTATGACTGATTGATTGATTGGTGATGATTGATTGATTGATGATGATTGATGACAGTAATGATGATGATAATGAAAACGATGACGATAACGGTAATGACGCTGGTAATCATGACGCTGGTAATGATGACATAGATGATGATGATGATAATATACAATTATTGGATGAGGTTGAGCATGATATCAAGAATTATCAAGGCCGAGGTTTGTGTTATCGGCCGAAGCCGAAGGCTGAGGCGGATAACACAAACAGAGGCCTTGATAATTCTTGATATCATGCGATAACCGAATTCAATAATTGTTTTATTATACAATTATAAATGTAGAAGCCTTTAGAAAGTTTTTTACAAAGTTAGGTAAAAATAGTAAATATTCATACCGTCTTCAGTTCGAGGTTCGCTAACTTTTTTCGCTTTCAAATACAATTTTCTCCTTCAAACACTGCTTTAAACTCTAACAGATGTATGTGTAGCTCGCTTGTTTTTTCTTGGTGGTTTTAGCGTCAACAAAAACGTGCCAAATCCGCCGGATTAATCCGCTTCTGATCTTCACTCCTAAGGACGGCCGCCATGTTTGTTTTGTTTAAACCGCTGGCCAGCGCGTCATAGCTACAGATATCAAGAATTATCTGTAGGTTTTTAGCCAATCACAGTCGAGATTGTATCAGCATTGTATAATAATGGTAATAATAGCGATGACGATATAAACGCTGATGGTGATCTGACGATGACAGTGACGATAATGATTATAGTGATGTGACGACACTTGCCTAGCAATATTAGTATACCTTATATCCATCAACGCCTCCAAGTTTAAGTTCAATTGGACTCCACCCCAAGACAGCATAGACAGAACCGAAATCCAGCACTCGGAATCCTTGTGGTGCTACCAACGGAGCTGTAATGAGAAAGAACAGGAGTTAAAGATAACTATACAAGAGGGCACTCACAGACTGCATACCTCCACTAGCTAGAGATGTTTAAACTAAGGGAAAACTAGTCATCCGCTAGCCTGCTTAATTCAAGAGAAGAGATTTGATCGTTTATAAATACTCTTCAAGGGAGAGACCACGAGTACAGAACTTAATTCCAAATGGTGAAATAAAAGTAGCGTGCTGCGTAGGCAGTGTTGAAAACAACAATCGAAATATAGTAAGGTTAGATATACTGCCGAAACAGAGAACGTAGGAGTCTAACGTTTCGAGCGAAGGCCCTTCTCTCTTTCTCTCTGACGAAGGGCCTTCGCTCGAAAACGTTAGACTCCTAACTATATTTCGATTGTTATTAATAATCCCAGACATTTTCATCATCTCATGCTTCGCCAAAGCATACACGGTAAATATCATACTTTTACCAAATCCAGTTGGCAAAATTGCAATCACATCTCTACCAAGCAATAGATACCCAGTTGCAATTCGTTGTTCACTCTTCAAAACGACGCGACGACCGATAGCGCTTAAATGATATTGCAATTCCAAACAACATAAGATGAAAGGTTTAGCGGGGAAGTCGGAAAAGCCGTGCCACTGAAAAACGAGGAAAATACAAGCAAATACAGTCCGAAATTGTCAACTACATACTTCAAGGCTTTGTAAAGGCTTATGCTTTAATACAAAAGGTATATTTAAGAAATGGCTCATGGTTTAGCGTGCTCCATCGAAAAATGGATGCACGCGGGAAATTGGGAGAGCACGAAAAAATCGTAAGAGTTGGTCGAGGTGTAGCCGAAATTGCTCCTCCCAATTTCCCAAGTGCATCCATAACTCGATGGAGCACACTAAACCATGAGCCATTTCTTTTATAACATAGCATTAAATCCTTTCACAAGCCGGCGAATCGTTTTGGTTGTTGTGTTTTTCTACTTTCGTAGCCAAGTCTTTTATGTTCACTAAAATCCAACCAAAAGGACAGTTTAAACTCGGTTACCCAGAGCCAGTTTATGTCTTCTGGGTTGTTGTTCTTTATTACTCAATAAAATTAAATGACTCGGTATTTTGATAATATAAAAGGCCGTAAAAAGGCCACAATTTAAAACTCAGGTTTGTTTTGAAATTTTTCCCCGCGCTTTTTTGCCGTGCTCCATCGAGTTATGGAGCACGCACGACAGCCAATCAAAAAACGTTGCTATATCCAAAGCTATGTTATAAAGATAGTTTTATAATAAAGTTATTGACTAATTTCGTTGTTTTTACGAGTTTTGTGATATAGGCAAGTTTATCATTTAACGCGCGGTAAAAAACTACACAATAACACGTTTTTACTACTAAATAATACCAACAAATATCACAAAACTAAGCTTCTAAACCTTTTACAGTGTTCTTTGTTTGATACCAACGGCAGAAATATTTTTAATGTGGCTTTTTTCGTCTCTTCTCGTGCTACGAAAACATACAATTTTCCGTGGCGGCCAATCTTGGCACTCCAAAAGCGTCGTTTCGAGTGCCTTCATTTTTTAAGCCGGATGAACAAACAATCCAGTTATATAGAGATTTTTAGATCTCGAGATAGCCAATCATCAAACGATACTCATAACATGTGACACCTATCGTGATTCTTGCGTGGCGGTTTACACGTTCCTTTCGTGAAAACAAAATGGCGGGAAAAAGTCATAGGAGTGAAGTACGTTTTGTCAAAGAATTGCATTACGAAAAGGTTTTATTAAAGTTTTTACTCAAGAATTGACAACAGTCAAGACTCCTCTTGAACGGAAAAGAGTTTTATCTTTTCTAAAATCCTCGTGTAGTAATATAATTGGTTCATTTTCGACTGCTCGGCAGATTGCGGGTTACGCGCGAGATTATCTCGTGAAATCTAAAAATAATTTCAGAGAATGACGTGAGATGGCGTTGTGTGACTACAACTGCCAGAATGCTTTGCCAGTATTCTAGCATTTCGGCTAAAAAGGATGACTCAAAGGGACCCGTCCAGTCCTTTCGAGGGCCTTTCCAAATATATCGTCAAATACGTTTTTCCTAAAAGCTAGGGGGTAAACCAGATTTCTCATTAGGGTTTATGTTGTGGTTAGGGTATCGAAAAGATTGCTAAAATCTTGAGACCTATGCACTGAAACCTGACGGCAAAGTTGGAAAAAACAAATTTGACGACATATTTTGGAAAAGCCGTGAAAGGACTGGACGCGTCCTTTTGAGTCATCCTTTTTAGCCAAAACCACTGATCTCAAAAGAAAACTGGATAGTGCACCCTATTGTCCACTGGTTCATAAAATGAAGACAGCTAAACAAAAGAAATCCGTAATTACTAAGGGACCAAACATGCTGAAAAATGTCTTTATGTCTTCTTAAAACGTCTTCTGTACCAAAAAAAAGAATATTGAACTATATTTTCTTTCAAAGATTCAGCATCTCATTCAACAAAATGTTTATATCGGGTGCCAGAATACGCTAGAAAGACCATCACTTGGTCCCTTAGTAATGGGTGACTTCCGGCTTCATTTTGTGAACAATAGATACTTAATCCAGTCATTATTTCGAGATCAGTGGCCAAAAACCCACCCAACGCTATACGTGGTACGTCGGACGTGCAAATGGTCTATTAGAATGGGACTAGACCCATTCTACTATACATTCCCCCTGTCACCTTTACGCTCTTGGTCCCTTAGTAATGGGTGACTTCCGGCTTCATTTTGTGAACAATAGATACTTAATCCAGTCATGATTTCGAGATCAGTGGCCAAAAACCACCACAACGTACGTCGACGTGCAAATGGTCTATTAGAATGGGACTAGACCCTTTCTACTATACATTCCCCCTGTCACCTTTATGCTCTCGTGATTTATCTGAACGTAAATGACATCAGTTCTATTACAAACCAAAGTAGCAACTAAATCATGTCCTATGAATATGGTACAATTTCAAAATATTTACCATTTTGGCCAGAATAAGCTTTGCCTTTACAGAAAGGTCCACCTCCAACCTTGTTGATTGCCTTGGATTCGGAACTCCCACAATTGATAGTAACCAGCTTTTTGAAATATGGAATTCAGTGGAAACGTAAGCGGCGTTGTGTATTTTCCAGTCGTTTTCGCCTGCTTTGCGGTACTGCAGATGGTACTTGAAGTCCTCGCCATTTTGGTCTATGAGCTCCATTTTCTGAGAAGAAGAAGTACATTAGAAATAACAGGGCACCCAGAGACTTGCATATACCTCCGCCAGCGGGTTATTACTAGAGATGTTTAAAAAGAAAACGAGCCATCCCGCTAACCAGGCTAGCTCACGAAAACCTACATACGAATAAATGATTAAATGCTTGATTTCACCTATACCAAAATTATGCAAAAGTTTCGCATAAAAAATAATAATGAGCGCAATCAATGAGCGCTATCAAGCACTTCTATATCTTGTGGTCATAAATTATTAATATAAATTTCAACCAAATTCAACGCAAAATTGCAGCCCTAGTTAAAGCATTTTCTTCCAGAAAATCCAAATTCAATAATTCCTGCTAAATTAAAATTAACGATTTTGATATAGAATTTTTCAATTTTATAATTTGTGATACCACCAGACTTGCAAGTTTGTATCTCAAAAAAATAATTTATCTGAATATGGTATATACATACTTTACAAAATTTTTCAATTGATACTTGAAACTACGATCAAAATCCAAAAATCGAATTAAATATGCTAAATTAAAATACAAGTACTAGCGTCATCGAAAATGCTGAAACAGTTAAATAAGATAAAAGCAGCTTGCATTCTTGCAAATGCACAATGACAGCTGCAGCCTGCAACAGCAACACTATACTGAAATGATAAATATTTCATTGTTTTCTAGAACAAATCGTTGCGTCATTTGCGCAAGGATATACGAAACTTAGACAGGTTAAGGTCATGTAATAAACCTTCAAAACACTTTCGAATTGTTTACAAATCGCCGCTGGGTTTCGCAAGAATATAGAAAGATGAGTCGTCGAATATGAAACTTGATATTCGATCAAAGTGATGCCCATCAAAATTGTGTGATTGTGTGACTATGACGCTTTTCGATTTTTTGAAGAATAGGAAATTTATCTTTAAACTTTGACTTGGATTAAAAAAACTGACAAATATTTCCTGCAAGATACAAAAACATTTCCTGCGAACAACTTTTACAAATAATTTCCTGGCAGCGGCGCTGCCGGACATTTTCCAGCACTGGAAAATTGAATGGGTTGCCCCTTGCTCTATGATCAATCATTCCAAACTTTCATGACAGACAAACAGACAGACAGACAGGCAGGCAAGCAGGCAGACAGACAGACAGACAGACAGACAGACAGACAGACAGACAGACAGACAGACAGACAGACAGACAGACAGACAGACAGACAGACAGACAGCATAACATCCTGGCGGAGGAAATTAGCCTAGTTCCTAGGTCTTTCACTTAGAATTTTTGACCCGGAATTTTATACCTTCCATTTGATGGTCAATTCTTCGGCTTTTCCAGGCTTTCCGTGAACTGTTGGACATATGGTAGGAGCTTGAAGAGAATAAAAAAGACCAGAAGATTATCAAGACATAAAAAGCAGTGATTTATTTTACAGGTACAGTGAGGTAAGACGAGGTGGGGTGAAGTGACGTGAAGTGAGGTGCTGTGATGCGAGCTGAGGTGAAGAAGTGAAGTGCTGTGATGTGAAATAAAGTAAAGTGAAGTGATGGGATTGTGAAGTAATAATATAAAGTGAAGTGAATTAGTGAAGTGAAATGGAGTGAAGTGAGTAAAGTGATGTGAGGTAGAGTAGAGTGGAGTGGAGTGGAGTGAAGTAAAGTGAAGTAAAGTGAAGTGAAGTGAAGTAAAGTAAAGTAAAGTGAAGTAAAGTAAAGTGAAGTAGAGTGAAGTGAAGTAAAGTGAAGTGAAGTGAAGTAAAGTAAAGTGAAGTAAAGTGAAGTAAAGTGAAGTAAAGTGAAGTGAAGTGAAGTAAAGTGAAGTGAAGTGAAGTAAAGTGAAGTAAAGTGAAGTAAAGTGAAGTGAAGTGAAGTGAAGTGAAGTGAAGTGAAGTAAAGTGAAGTAAAGTGAAGTAAAGTGAAGTAAAGTAAAGTGAAGTTGAGTGAAGTGAAGTAAAGTGAAGTGAAGTGAAGTGAAGTAAAGTGAAGTGAAGTAGAGTGAAGTGAAGTGAAGTAAAGTGAAGTAAAGTAAAGTGAAGTAAAGTGAAGTGAAGTAAAGTAAAGTGAAGTGAAGTGAAGTGAAGTAAAGTGAAGTAAAGTGAAGTGAAGTAAAGTGAAGTAAAGTAAAGTGAAGTTGAGTGAAGTGAAGTGAAGTAAAGTGAAGTGAAGTAGAGTGAAGTGAAGTGAAGTGAAGTGAAGTAAAGTGAAGTAAAGTAAAGTGAAGTAAAGTGAAGTGAAGTAAAGTGAAGTAAAGTGAAGTGAAGTAAAGTGAAGTAAAGTAAAGTGAAGTTGAGTGAAGTGAAGTGAAGTAAAGTGAAGTGAAGTAGAGTGAAGTGAAGTGAAGTAAAGTGAAGTAAAGTAAAGTGAAGTAAAGTGAAGTGAAGTAAAGTGAAGTAAAGTGAAGTGAAGTAAAGTAAAGTGAAGTAAAGTAAAGTGAAGTGAAGTGAAGTGAAGTGAAGTGAAGTAGAGTGAAGTAAAGTAAAGTGAAGTGAAGTAAAGTGAAGTGAAGTAAAGTGAAGTGAAGTGAAGTGAAGTAAAGTGAAGTAAAGTGAAGTGAAGTAAAGTGAAGTAAAGTAAAGTGAAGTTGAGTAAAGTAAAGTAAAGTGAAGTGAAGTAAAGTGAAGTAGAGTGAAGTGAAGTGAAGTAAAGTAAAGTGAAGTGAAGTAAAGTGAAGTAGAGTGAAGTGAAGTGAAGTAAAGTGAAGTAAAGTGAAGTGAGATTAAGTGAAATGGAGTGGAGTGAGTAAAGAAATGTGAGGTAGAGTAGAGTGGAGTGAAGTGAAGTGAAGTGAAGTGAAGTAAAGTAAAGTAAAGTGAAGTAAAGTGAAGTAAAGTGAAGTAAAGTAAAGTAAGTAAAATAAAGTGAAGCACAGGAGAGATCAACTACAACTCTACTCACATGAGTTCCGTTAACATTTGGTGAGAGGCAGTGCGCTAATAGCACACGCAACCACGGTACCAGTAATCACAAGCAAACAAAACGGCTTTCACTCACCTCGTTGTGGTGTTATACAGTCTCCAAATCTGGTGTATTTACTTGGCTCACTGGTGCCAAGTTTGTTTTTAGCCAAGACACGGAACCTGTTACTGGGTGAAGGGAGAAAGATTTTCAACGACTTTCTCACTAAGATGTGGTAATACTTTGGTGTCATTGCGCCAGTCATCAGCATAGAACGAGGTGCTCAACTGAATGATAAAATACTTTATTGGGTCGTAACTATTACTCGGCATATTCCAGGAAAGTTTAGCGGAAAGTCCGGCACAACCACCTCCAACGACGACAGTATTAGGAGCTTCTGGTGGACCTGAGGAAAGAATGCGGGTGTTAATTACAAACATCGTCAATATAATCATCAATCATCACCACCATCATCAGCAACACCACCACCACCATCATCATTATCACAACAAATATCGTCATCACAATCACCACCACCATCAGCACTGCCGCCACCACTGTGAATCAAAATCACCACCACCATCACCCCCCCCTACCCCCCAAAAAAAAAATCATCATCGCCACCATCATCACCACCACCCTTATCATCACCACCACCATCATCATCATCATCATCATCATCGCCATCATCACCACCACCATTATCATCACCACCATCATCGCCATCATCAGCAGCACTGCCGCCCCCATCATTATCATCATGGTCATAATCATAATCAACGTTATCATCATCGTGACAATCACCACCACTGCCATCATCGCCACCACCACCATCATCATCGTCGTTATCACCACCACCATCATAGCTATCATCATCAACATCAGATACCACCACCACCATTCTTCTGAGGATTGCCTCATTTTTTAAAAACCAGAGCCTTAGATTTCCTGAGAGCTCCCTTTAGGTTTAGGTTTCCCGAGTTTGTAGTTTTCTCCGCTCTTAAAAAAACCTTGTCATTAGTTTTTAGAATTCACAATTATAATGCCGGATTGAATGGAGTTTTGGATGGGCATAATCGTTCCATGTTTTCCATAAAGTTACAGAAACACGGTTTTTAACCCATGACCATGTTTTCAAAATCTTAAATTGTAAATACATATGCGTAATTTATGATAATCTACCTCGTACAATAACTCTTGCAGTTTGTTTAATCTCGGCATATGATGGCTGTTCGATGTAGGCAATGCACTCGTAATCACCACTTTGCGAGACCTAAATTAAAAAGGTACATCGTCGTCATCATCATCATCATCGTCGTTACCGTCATCATCGTTATCGTTATCGTCTTAATCGTCATCGTTATCCATATCATCATCATCATCATCTTCATTATCGTCATCATCAACGTCATCGTTATCTCCATCTTCATCACCATCATCATCATCACCATCACCATAATCGTCGTCATCATCATCACCACTACCATCATCATCATCATTCACCATCATCATAGTTATCCCTATCATCATCATGACAACCACCACCACCATCATCATCGTCGTCGTCATCGTCATTATCCACCATCATCATAGTTATCCCTATCATCATCATCATAGTTATCCCTATCATCATCACCACCACCATCATCATTTTCATCATCATTATTCACCATCATAATCGTCGTCATCATCATCACCACCAATCATCTTCATCATCATTCACCATCATTGTCGTCATCACCATCATCATCATCATTCACCATCCTCATAATCATCATCATCATTCACCATCACCATCATAATCGTCGTCATCATCATCATCATCATCACCATCGTCGTTATCCCTATCATCATCGTCGTCATCGTCTTAATCTTAATCTTCATCATCGTCACCGTTATCCATATCATCATCACCACCACCACCATCTTCATCACCATCGTCATCAGTATCGTCGTTGTCATCGTCATCATTACCACCACCACCACCCAACAACAACAACAACAACAACAACAACAACAACAACAAACCAAGACTGGACCCGGAATTGAACCCGGTACCACCACCATCCCACTATTACAAAATCCTAGTTAAAAAAAAGAGATCACCATTCTATTACAAAAAGTGTAACTCGCCTGAGGGTTAATGAATACCAGTTTGAAGATATTTTCGGACCACACGATAGTCCCATTAAGTGGCAAGTCCTTTCCTTTAAACTTCCATTTGTATTTGATTGGTGTTCCTAGATTGTCCTCGCCTCTGGCTTCGCATGTTAGATCGAACCTCTCGCCTCTCGTTATATTTCTATCTTGCGGCTTTTGGAAGAATTTGATTTCGCCAACAACTTGCACTTGGATTTTCTTGACATCAGTTCCAAACATATTCCTAGCCGTGCACGTGTACTCACCGCTGTCGTCTTTTTTCACTGTTTTAATCTCTAAACGTTCGTTGTTGATAAGCTCGTAGTTTGGTAATCCAGTGTCGATGTCGACGCCATCTTTCTCCCAAGTATTCTTCGCGTCTGGCGCCGCATAAGCGTGGCACTCAATCTTACCGGGATTGTTGACAAATAACGTCGTCTTGCCGGTGTTCGACACGAAAGTTGGCTTCACAGCTAAAAAGTAACGTATAAAAATACCTTTACAATCGGTTTCAGGTTGTCTTTGACGGAAATGTTTAGAAGTCCGTTCCGAAGTTCGCAAGTTCATTTGACCTTCGTATTTGATTGGCTACTTAGTTGCTAGTAGCCAATCAAATGCCTAGTTCAATATTAATTTGTGAACTTCGGAACGGACTTCTCGTAAAGGCATCCTCGTTCCCAACGCCTCCTCGGTACACTGGGAAATCGGAGGCCTGGTCAGATGAAAACGATTGAAGCGTGTGATTGGCCGGACGAAGGCTATTGTCCAAAACAGGAAGTGGGCAAATATATTTTCAACTGTCAAACAACGGTGCGAATAGAGTGAAAGATTATCACTCAGATAACACCGAAAAAGTCTACAAATAAAGCCAACAAAGTAGGATTCCTAAAGCGAGTTGGAACTGCGATGAGTTTCATCATTTAACTCTCAAAATCGAACGATTTTAGACATAGCGTGACTCGGTGACTCATTCGTCGGCGACGGCAAATTATGTTCGTAAACAACCTACCTTTGAATAGCATTTCGGTAAGCGAAATTGTGCTATTTGTCCAGCGGGAAGAACAGTAAACACCAAACCTTTCGGACGTCATAATAAAGCAACTTTTCTTCAAATATCTGAGTGTATCTCGTTTGTTTCATTATATTATGTCCATGCCCTGTGAACGAGGATGCTCGCCAGCGGATTATTAGAAATGTTTGCAGTTTGATTTCACATTACGTTTCCGCTTTGTGTTGCGAAGTTCGTTGGGAAGTTCAGATACTCGTTCGGAGGTTCAGAATTACGTTGCCATGGTTTAAAAATTATCCAATCATAATGAGTTTTGATCCAAAGCTCGGAATTTGACTGGATAATTTTTCAACCTTGGCAACGTAATTCCAAACTTCCGAACGAATATCTGAACTTACCAATTACGAACTTCGCGACACAAAGCCGAAAAGTAATGTGAAATCAACTGTAAAAAGAAAACGAGTCATCCCGCCAACCGGCTAGCTAACGAGACCTACACATGAATGAATGAATGAACGAATAAAATGCTTGATGTAATATTCAAAACATGAGCAGCAGTGTTTTACCAGATTTAAAACACGAGGCGATAGTCGAGTGTTTTAGATCTGATAAAACACGTACTGCGAATGTTTTAAATGGCTTCAAAAACTATCCATATAATAAGCTCATATAGAAATCAATTTTGAAAATTTAAGTTGTCTGAGCCGCAAAATCGAAGAAAAAGTTCATCGAAAATAGCGAGCGTGTCTCTATCACATATAGAGTAATAGTTAAATAAATTATTAATGTTAAATAGAGACACGTGTCACGGTCATGATTTTCTTTTGTGTTTTCCTCATGAATTAATGAGTTTTTGAATGCAATTTCAAAAAGGCCCTACGTAAGAAGGTTGCTTCTTTTACCTTCGACTTCCAAATAAGCAGTTTGATGAATGTTGTCGAGCTCATTAGCAGCAAAACATTCGTACATCCCATTTTGCTTTTTTTTCAGTCTGGGAAATGTGATATTTCCGCCAATGATTCGATGCTCTGGACTAATAAAGAAAATCAACAATACAATTACATTACATGAATAACATGATAAATACCAGTTTGTGCACAGTTCCAACATAAAATTACGGCTCATTATTTAGAGGCTCTTTACAGAGGTGGAAAAAGTATCGGAACTTGTTCCCAGAAATTTTTTTGGGGTCCGGATTTTCACAGAAATTTTTACAGAAATTTTTTAAGGTTTGATGGTTAACTGAAAAATATTGGACTTAATTGAAATTACACTTACTGTACGTTGTACAACTCTACTAATTAAATACCATTGAATACCTAAATCACAGTTACAGTTCTTTCACAGAATTTGCTACAGGTTTTGAATATGCAACGACCAGTATTTACTGTAATTTTATGAACTTTGTATATACAGTAGCTCTCTATACAGTCATTATGCGTCATAATCAACAAGAAAAATTAAAGGAGGTTGTATAACGTCTTTTAGGTAGTTAAATTAGATACATAACGTGATAACGCGTAGAAGACAACAAGCCAACAACGGAAACATCAACAAGATAGGCAACATTTTGTCAATTACTAACTAAATAAATCTAAGTGCACTAACTGCCAGTAACTGACCTGCTGTAGTGACACACTGACTGATGAAAATATTACTAGATTGCTGGTCGCTGGATAGAAAAATTACAACGTATACTATTGTTCCCAGTAGACCGCGAACACCCTGTTTTCAAATAGCCACCGGAAGAAGGCAGTTGGTTAATTTGAAGCTTCCAGAAAACCGTCACGTGATCACACTGTTGTGTCTTCTCATGTGAAAACACAACGGCTCTGGCTAAGCGGCTCAACAGTTAAGGACAGTCAAAATGAGTCACACAGATATTTAAGCGAAGAACAACTTCCATTACAGTATCTGGATGAAGAAAATACTTTTGTTCGTCTTTTGGAAGACGCATGAGCTTTCGTTGAGATGTTTCGATGCTCTGTTCATGTCGAGACGGTTGAGAGTAAACGAATAACAATCAAGGTGCGACCACTTCATCTCAAATTTCAAGCATGAGAAAATTGTATCACGTGATCAATTTAAGAAATGGTTGTTTCGCGGTTTACTGGGAACAATAGTACCTTGTTCCATTACTTTTGTCGTCAGGGACCGCGGAACCGGGGGGGGGGGCTTCCCAATAATTTTTCTAAGTAAAGTATTTTATTGCAATAGACAAAAAAATTGTTCAATCAGTCACTCTAGCACACGCAACGGTCTGCACTTGAACATTTATTTATTTCAACAATACAAAGCAAGGGAGCATACCAGAAATGAGCCACGGTCTACAATGAACAATGAACACTGAAGAAGAGTCCCTTTTGTGAACAGCCCCCCAATACAAAAATCGTTCCGCGGTCCCTGATAACAGCCGATTTCATATCTACACATATCAGACAATAACGACATATTTTGCTTTACACAGTGCATTAAGTAATTATGGTAGTGTTCTGTCCATGTAGTATTGCAAATTTTGCAGGAATTTTGAGTCCTGAACCCAGGTTCCCAGAAGAAAATAACTTTTTCCACCTCTGGCCTTTCCCTACTAGTCCAGAGTAAAATACTAAAAGGCCCTAAAGCCCTAATCAAACGAGAACGCAAGTCATCGCAAGTTGGCAGTCACGCTATCTCAGCCAGCCGCTCTGAATAGTTTCCCGAAAATATTATGTACCGTGACAAAGTTAAAACTTGTTTAAAACACTCGTGAAACCTTTATTTTGTTAATTTGGGTGTTCAAACGACCGCCACAGAAATTCTGACTGCCAACTTGCGATGACTTGCGTTCTCGTTTGATTCGGGCTTAACAGTAGTGAAAGAGTTAAAGTTTGCCGAGTCTCCAGATCATGATTTTAATAATAGTTTGTTTTTGTCGGTGAGTGAATGGATACATGGATGGATTTCTCAACTGACTATGGAACAAATTATTTTACCATTCAAAGGAGAGTGAAACATGCAAGTGCCAAAAAAATACCCCACCCCCACCCCCTGTCAAAAATAGAAATGTAGTCACACTAAAGACAAAACTTACCTATCTGTCAGTTCTGTCCCATTAACATACCACTTATATCTGGGCAACGGGTGACTTGTGGCATTGCACTGCCACGAATGGCTGGAATATATCGACACTTTTACAGAAGCTATCTTTGGAAGAACCCACTCAGGTTTTGCTGTTTGGCAACAAAAGAAAAATAACAAAATGGGACATGTTTCAAAGGAAAATCAATAAAAAATAACAAAAAAAAACCCAACCCAAAAAGACATTTCATGACTTAATGTTATATCAATGGTAGCATAATTTATTCTTCGTTTGAATGAGAAATACTACCATTTGCGTTCAAGTGTTTAGCATTTAGCGAATAACTAGTTGTTTTCGAGTTTTGAAACAAACGTGGTCCAATGACAACTATACGTTTGACAGATCATATCAATAATGAATAGGGGGTGTATGTTACACTGGGTGTAACTTTACATTGTTACCGCCATTTGCAGTTGAGCTTGCAGCTTGCGTTAATTAAGACGTTGTTTCATCGTTTGAAACTCTGCGTTCATTGGACCGCAACGTAGTGTTTCCAAGGGCACAACGTGACGTTGCTACGGAGTTTTGACAGGGTTTCAATTAGTGATTAATTTGTTATAACCGTCGCTGTTGCTCTTTCTCCACCGTTTTCCAATATCTAGATCAATAATGCTTCTCCTTAAGTCATCTGATAGAGCTTTCCCAACATTATATGTCCGTCCGGCCTTGCTAAATCGTTTACTAGACATTTAGTTATAATATCTACTCGCCACGATCGCGAATAACAAATTAATCACTACTTGAAACCCTGTCAAAGCTCCGTAGCAACGTCACGTTGTGCCTTTGGCAACAATATGTTGCGGCCCAATGAACGCAGAGTTTCAAACGATGAAACAACGTCTTAATTTAGCAAGCTGCAAGCTCAACTGCAAATGGCGGTATTGCTTCCGTTTCAAGTTTCAACGTTGTGTTGATATTTTCTCACGGGTCAGGGCAAACATGGAATACAAAATAAATGCGTTCGGCAGGTCATATCGAAGCGAACTAACCCTTATAAGACGCTCTGCGTTCGCTGATCATTCCGATTTTCACAATCAAGACAAAGACAAGTCATGCCAGGAAAACGCTGCCGTGTCAAGTAGTGACAATGAAAAGTTACACCCCCTATTCATTGTTGATTGGATCTGTCAAACGTATAGTTGTCATTGGTCAACATTTGTTTCAAAACTCGAAAACAACTAGTTATTCACTAATCGAAATATAGTAAGGTTAGATATACTGCCGAAACAGAGAACGTAGGAATCTAACGTTTCGAGCGAAGGCCCTTGGTCAGAGAGAAACGTGACGGAAGGGCCTTCGCTCGAAACGTTAGATTCCTACGTTCTCTGTTTCGGCAGTATATCTAACCTTACTATATTTCGATTGTTGTTTCTACACTGCCTACGCAGCGCGCTACTTTTATTTCACTATTTAGTTATTCACTAAACGCTTGAAACGCAAATGGTGGTAAGGCAAACATACTGTGATATCTCAATTCCCCTTCATTTGTGTCACTCTTTTGTCCAATAGTCGCAGTACATCTGTATCTACCAGAATGGGACAACTGTGCTTTCTCTATCACCAGAATACGAGTGTCTTTGTTTTCAAACATATAGCTATCTTGGTTATCTACAATATCTTTTTCATTTCCCTCACTGTCAATTTTCTTCCAAGTATAAATAGGAACTGGGCTAGAAACAAGAAAAGTAGTTTTAGACTAAATCTGACTGACCAGCTACCTGTCTGACTGCTAGCCTGTCTGTCTGTTGTTTGTCTGACAGAATTATTCATTCGTTCCTTAACTCAGAACTACCAACTGACAGCCAATTTATCTACCTAATCCATCCAATATACTGATTCACTCACTCAAGCCATTCATATTATCATTCTATATATTCATTCATTCAATCAAACAATCAACCCATCCATTCATTCAATCCATCCACTGATTCATTCAATCCATCCATTCATTCATTCAATCCATCCATTCAATTCATCCACTGATTCATTCAATCCATCCATTCATTCAATCCATCCACTGATTCATTCAATCCATCCACTGATTCATTCAATCCATCCACTGATTCATTCAATCCATCCATTTAATCCACCCATCTATTCAATCCATCCATTCATTCATTCAATCCATCCATTCAATCCATCCATCAATTCATTCAACCCATTCATCCATCCATTCATTTAATCCATCCATCCATCCAATCCATCCATTCAATCCATCCATTCATTTAATCCATCCATCCATCCATTCCATTTAATCCATCCATCCATCCATCCAATCCATTCATTCAATCCACCCATTCCATTCATTTAATCCATCCATTCATTCATTCAATTCATCCATTTAATCCATCCATCCATCCAATCCATCCATTCATTTAATCCATCCATCCAATCCATCCATCCATTCATTTAATCCATCCATCCAATCCATCCATTTATTCAATCCATCCATTCCATTCATTCAATTAATCCATTCATTCAATCCATCCATTCAATCCATCCACTGATTCATTCAATCCATCCATTCATTTAATCCACCCATCTATTCAATCCATCCATTCATTCAATTCTTCCATCAATTCATTCAACCCATTCATCCATCCATTCATTTAATCCATCCATCCATCCAATCCATCCATTCAATTCATCCATTCATTCATCCATTCATTCATTCATTCATTCATTCAATCCATCCATTCATTTAATCCATCCATTCATTCATTCAATTCATCCATTCATCCAATCCATTCCATCCATTTAATACATCCATCCATCCAATCCATCCATTCATTCAATTCATCCATCCATTCAATTCATCCATCAATTCATTCAACCCATTCATCCATCCATTCATTTAATCCATCCATCCATTCAATTCATCCATTCATTCATTCAATCCATCCATTCATTTAATCCATCCATTCATTCATTCAATCCATCCATTCAATCCATCCATCAATTCATTCAACCCATTCATCCATCCATTTAATCCATCCATCCATCCAATCCATCCATTCAATCCATCCATTCATTTAATCCATCCATCCATCCATTCCATTTAATCCATCCATCCATCCATCCAATCCATTCATTCAATCCACCCATTCCATTCATTTAATCCATCCATTCATTCATTCAATTCATCCATTTAATCCATCCATCCATCCAATCCATCCATTCATTTAATCCATCCATCCAATCCATCCATCCATTCATTTAATCCATCCATCCAATCCATCCATTTATTCAATCCATCCATTCCATTCATTCAATTAATCCATTCATTCAATCCATCCATTCAATCCATCCACTGATTCATTCAATCCATCCATTCATTTAATCCACCCATCTATTCAATCCATCCATTCATTCAATTCTTCCATCAATTCATTCAACCCATTCATCCATCCATTCATTTAATCCATCCATCCATCCAATCCATCCATTCAATTCATCCATTCATTCATCCATTCATTCATTCATTCATTCATTCAATCCATCCATTCATTTAATCCATCCATTCATTCATTCAATTCATCCATTCATCCAATCCATTCCATCCATTTAATACATCCATCCATCCAATCCATCCATTCATTCAATTCATCCATCCATTCAATTCATCCATCAATTCATTCAACCCATTCATCCATCCATTCATTTAATCCATCCATCCATTCAATTCATCCATTCATTCATTCAATCCATCCATTCATTTAATCCATCCATTCATTCATTCAATTCATCCATTCATCCAACCCATTCCATCCATTTAATCCATCCATCCATCCATTCATTCATTTAATCCATCCATCCCATTCATCCATCCATTCATTCAATTCATCCATCCATTCAATTCATCCAATCCATCCATCCAATCCATCCATTCATTTAATCCATCCATTCATTTAATCCATCCATCCATCCAATTCAACCATTTATTCAATCCATCCATTCATCCATTCATTCCATTCATTCAATTAATCCATTCAGTCAATCCATCCATTCATTCAATCCATCCATTCATTCAATCCATCCATTCAATTCATCCATTCATCCAACCCATTCCATCCATCCATCCATCCAATCCATCCATTCATTCATTTAATCCATCCATCCCATTCATCCATCCATTCAATTCATCCATCCATTCAATTCATCCAATCCATCCATCCAATCCATCCATTCATTTAATCCATCCATTCATTTAATCCATCCATCCATCCATCCAATTCAACCATTTATTCAATCCATCCATTCATCCATTCATCCATTCATTCCATTCATTCAATCCATCCATTCATTCAATCCATCCATTCAATTCATCCATTCATTCATTCATTCAATTCATCCAATCCATCCATCCATTCATTCCATTCATTCAATTCATCCATCCATTCAATTCATCCATTCATTTAATCCATCCATCCACTCCATTCATTAAATTCATCCATTCAATCCATCCAATTCATCCATTCAACCCATTCAACCATCCATTCATTTAATCCATTCATTCAATCCATCCATTCAATTCATCCACCCATTCAACCATACATTTATTTAATCCATCCATCCATTCAATCCATCCATCCATTCAATCCATCCATCCATCCAATCCATTCAATTCATCCATTCAACCCATTCATCCATCCATCCATTAATCCATTCATTGAATCCATCCATTCCATCCATCCATTCAATTCATCCACCCATTCAACCATACATTTATTTAATCCATCCATCCATTCATTCAATCCATCCATCCATTCAATCCATCCATTCAATCAATTCATCCATTCAACTCATTCATCCATCCATTTAATCCATTCATTCATTCATTCATTCAATCCATCGATTCAATTCATCCATCCATTCAATGACAATCCATCCATTCATCCATCTATTCATTTAATCCATCTATGCACTCCACATACATGTATCCATTTATTCATCCATTCAATTCACCCAACCATCAGTTTTTAGCTTTGCTCATTTTTTCAGACTTCACTGATTTCAGCCTTCTCCTCTCCATAATTATAAGCCTTTTTCTGGGTTCTAAAATTAAAATTACCAACAAAAACCATTTCATCTTACTTTCCAGTGGCTGCGCAAACCAGAGCTATGGTTTCACCCAGAATGTACATTCTATCTGGAAGTGAAGTCACAATTTCGGGACCAAATTTGGTAAAGTTTTCTGTTGGAAAAACAACAAAACAGCAGTTTAATAGTACTACACTTTGGTAAATACAGTAAATTTCATGGCTGTAAATCGCATGGTAAGATTCATCTAGGCATGCAGGTTGAAAGCCCTGGTTCCATCTGAAGGCCACTGCAAGACTAACAAAGTACAGTGATGGATTTACAGGGGGGTGCAGGGTGCCAATTACCCAATTATTCTAAATCCCAACTGATTCGGCAAGTATTAAAACAGCAAGTATATCGCAAGTATATTGAAGTCATTCTTATTTTTTAATAATGGAAATGCTGCATTTTGAATACGTCGGGGGTGCATACGTAGCAGCTACCTAAGATTCGATTTATTGGATTTCCCCCCGTTATTTTCTATAATTTTAAACGTATTTGTATAATAAAACGTCGCATTTATCCCTAAATTTATTTGACACCTTCCAGGTTTGATAACATGCGCTATTGAAAACACAAGTTTTAAATCTTTCTTCAAAGTACAGTCAGAATGCAGGAAATGCCATTTTAGAGGTCCAAATTTCAAAAATTTTCTGGGGGGCATGCCCCCGGACCCCCGTAGGAATGGTTTAACTAAGGTTAAAAAAATTGTAGATCCACCCCTGCAGCAACCCCCCTACCAGATCAAGCTGGATCCATCACTGACAAAGTAACTTCATGTCAGTCTCTGTGTGGCACGCTAAAGTATTATAATGTCAGATTCATTCACAGTTTTTCGAACACTCTCAACTTCATGAGTTTGTGGCATCAAGCATTAAATTGCAATGACTCTCAATAACCTACACTCCGTAAAAATGTATATTTTAGGCAAATCATTGAGAATAATTTCCTTTATTTTTTAAATTTTGGGCATCCAAAGCCATCCACTTTTCAATATAGGGCATCCCAGTATGCCTGGATGCCCTTGTGGCTAAAATGCCTGCCTAGTCTCAACCCAAATAAACAAATACATGTAAATAGCGTAAAAGTAAACTATTTAAAACCAGTTACCTGAGACATTTCTAAGTTGTGTTGGCAAATGAGCCCACTTAAACCGATTTAGATCATCGGCATTGGCCTCCATACCACACCTTGCCTCCTGCAAATTAAAGTATTTCACATCCTCCTTTTTCAAATGAGAGAAGAAGAGTGTTCCATTGTTGAGAACAATGTAGTTAGGTGCACTTTTAATAAAATTCACTCCACCAACAAAAGCTGTTTTTCCCCACTTGTAGATGAAGTTGTGGCCACGATCGTGCGCAGGGCATTTTATGAAAGCTGCTTGTCCAACCACCACCTTACGAACATCTTCTTTTGACAAGGGGGCTGTAAAATCACCCAGATCTAAGAAAATAGAAGTATATAATTATAAAAACAATGTGTGCACTAGGATTGTCAGTTTTATTATTATAATCATTTATGCTTTTATGCATGGCTTTCCAAGACGTCTTCCTTTGATGAGTAAAATCATCTGGCATTAGGCCTGTGTAAAATCATCTGGCATTAGGCCTCGTTTCCAGTCATTGCCATTAAGCAGCTCACAGCAAGCTGCAATTAAGTACCGTACTTGCATCTAATAAAAAAACAACTCATAACCAAAAATCAAACACAAACTGCAAGTTTGTTTTAATTAGATGCAAGAACTAGCTAGCAGCTCACCGTGAACCTGTTTTCATGATGTCTTAGACAGATTAAAAAGATAAAATTGTTCCACAACAATGCACATGTATGAAAGAGTTATGCATTTCATGGCTCTCCAAGACATCCCTCGACTAGAGATGAGCCAATTACGAAAATTGCCAATTACTGAAGCCAATTATTTGGTGGCCAATTAATACAAATAATCAGCCGATTAATTGGCATACGCCAATTAGTGCTACGTTGTTGGTTACCAGTCCCTGCACAGTTTCGCAATGTTGTAGGGATTGCTAAATTGCAACAAGGTTACAAGATTTGTGAAATATAACAGAAATGTTTCATGATGATTAGTTTTGCGTGTTTTATCCGACTTTCAGTTTTATAAACCGGTATGCACTACGCTATTAGCATTTGCCAAATTGTGGTGTAAAAACGAAATATTATCTGCTTTATGTGGTGCTAGCCTATTTCGTTTGTCCATGGAAATGTTCCCTGCCTCGCTAAACACACGCTCTGAATAAACACTTGAATTGGGAGGCTCAGATATATACTTCAGCACAACTTTAAACAAGTTGGGATAAACAAGTTTCTTTGCTTGCCACCAAACATAAGGGCATGCTTGCAATGGCTGCAGCGGAAGGGCGAGAAAGGCGTCGATGTCTTCTTCAACTTTGTGGCTGGCATTAGAAGTGCTGTCGCTTGACCCAACAATGATCTTGTCAAAGCAATATGTACAGTACTTACAAGTAAACTCCACTGTTGCATTTCTGCCAGTAATAGTTCCCACAGGTGTCTCCATGTAAAACTGATAAATACCAGCATATTCTATACCAGACTTAACTGCAACACTCAGTCTTGTTGCATAGGGATCATAAAAAGCTGGTTTGTAGTTTTCATCAATCTTTTGTCCATTATGACGCCAGTGAAATTTCGAACCAGCAACAGTATTTACTTGAACTTTAAGGGAATTAAAATTTGATATGTAGCCAGTGAAATCTTCTGCATCTTCAATAATTAATGGTACGATGTCCTGACCTGAAGTAAAAATACATGTATAATTAAAGACATGAGGCTGGTTGTGTACCTAATTATTAACTAAAGGTAGTTTTAATTTTAACTATATCATATTTTACAACATACACAGTACAAGGTCCGAATTAACGCTTCGCAAATCGCAAGGCTACAGTATAATTATGAAAATTTCTGAAAACTGTAAAGCAGTTCTACAAAAAATTGTGAAGCTCATATTTGAAAAATGTAGGGTATAACAACTAACATAGTATCATCTCAAACTCATTAATAATTCATGAGGAAAACACAAAGGAAATCAGTACCGTGTCTGTGGTTTGGATATCGGAGGAAGAAATTACATAAATTAAGGAAACTTTTACCTTGAATTTCTCTTAAAATACTGATTTGTTTGAGATGCTATATCATACACTCGGAGGAGTGTTTCATCAGCATATCCAAACACTTCGAAGTTTGTTCAAAAACCTCGGCTTCACCTCGGTTTTCAACAAACGTCTCAGTGTTTGGATTAAAGAAATACCAAATGGTTTTCCGTGTTTGGATACTCTGATCCAAACACGCGGGAAATTGTGAGACTGGAGAAAAGCGTAACAAAACACGAGCCGTAGGCGAGTGTTTTTAGCTTTTCGAAAGTCGAGCAATTTCCCAAGTGTTTGGATAAGAGTCTCCAAACACGGAAAACCCCATTTGGTATTTCTTTTATAAAATAATCACAAGTGAATATGATGTGCTGTCCGTCATTTTCAAAAAATCGTTTTGGCGGGAATTTTCCGTGTTTGGATACTCTGATCCAAACACGGCAATTGGCCAATCAGGGCTCGCGTAGTATACATGTTATTTTATAAATCCTGATGAAACACTCCTCCTCGTGCATGATATATTACATCTCACATGTATGGTCAATGTAACGTGAACTTCGTTAAGAACGTAAGGTAACATTTCAGAACATACTTTAGAGTGACTTCTTAGAAGCATGGCAGAACTTTTCTGAATATATCTAATTAACTTCTTTGCATGTAGTGCAACTTCTCTGAATGAGTGAACGAAGCATAACTTCTGAACATAGAACATGGCATATAACTTCTTTAAATGTAGCAAAAATGTTTCTGAATGTAGCGCATAACTTCTTAGAATGTAGCGCAAACCTTTCTGATGGCAGTGTAACTTCCTCGAATAAAGCATAATCTTTCAGAATGTACCGTATTTTCTGGGCGATAACCCGCGGGTTATCTCTTAATTTTGCTAGGAAACATAATTAGTGCGGGTAATAGGGTGGTGCGGGTAATCTGTTGAATTCTTAAGACAACGCCATCACGAAGACCGGAGACCAAGGATTCTACTTCCATCTTTCAACTAGTGGTACTGTACTTTTTGAACATCTTGTTGTCCCAAACCAAGGGAGGACGCCAGATTGACCTGTATTTCTTCTTCTTTGTTCGGCGTTCCTTCATTTATATTCAGCCATTTTGAATAATGCGGTATATTCATTAGCGTATCGCAGGCGCGGGCTAGTCGGCCTGGTTATTCCATTTTCAGGACGCGCTCGGGTTTCCTTCGGCCTCGTAGCCCACACCTGCGATACGCTAATGATATATACCGCATTATTCAAAATGGATGAATATAAAGGAAGGAACGCCAAACAAAGAAGAAATACAAGTCAGTCTGGCGTGCTGCCTTGCCCAAACCTATTATTAGCAGCTGTGGGTTATCCGATGGTGCGGGTAATACGCTGATTTATTTTTCCAAAAGTGACATTTTTGTTGCTGTGCGGGTTATACGCCGTGTGGGTTATCGCCCAGAAAATACGGTATGTAGCGTAACTTCTCGCAGTGTAACATTTTAAATGTAGCGTAATGTTTTAGAACATTGCATACTGTTTTTCAACGTAGCATATCGCCTCACAACGTACACGTAAAATTAATGAAATGACTGTCTCTGAGGGCAATGTTTAATTAACTAGGGCAGTAACTACTGAAAAAGAGCGAAGCTGTTCTGAAGCGCTAATTCTGACCCTGATATATATATGTAAGTCAAATTTCTAGGCCTCAAAATTAACAAGCCAACCTCAACTGATATAAAAGATAAACAAATTGGCCCTCTTACTTAGATAATAATAAACATGTTAGCAGAGGCTTAGCCAGATTCACAAAAGTGCCTATCTACCGGTAATCTAATGTGAACTTTGTTTGTGGGTCCGCGTATATAGTTTGGGGGGGGGGGGGTAGGGGTTCCTCCCTGGAAGATCTTTGAAATTTGGGTCTCTAAAACACCATTTCTTCACATTCTGACAGCACTTTTAGCAAAATTTTAGAAGTTCTATTAACCCCAAAAAACACTCATCCAAATGACAGGTGGATGAGCCTTTGGCTAAGTCTATGCATGTTAGACTTACCAAGAATGGCATAGACAGACGTAACAATTAGAACCAACCAAATCATAATTCAATCCTGAGGTAAGATCTGTAAGAATTAAACAATACATACTGTTAATTAAAACTGAATATACATGTATTTTTTAATTGATCCAGTCTAGTCAAGATGGCTGTTTACATGAGCTGGCCAAAAACAGTCCCTTTATTATTTACTTTGTCTAATGTCAGATCATTTTACTCATAAAAAGGAGAACCCTCAGACATTCTAGACAGCCAATTGGTTAACACTTTGAGCCCTGGACCTCTCGCTGTGCCGAATAAAATCATCTGGCATTAGCCAGAATAAACCTTATTAAAGACTTGTTGTCAGGCTTCAAAGTGTTAAAGTGATAGGTTTTAACACTTGCCTGGATCTCTCCCTGTGCTGAATAAAATCATCTGGTATTAGTACTAGAGGGGGCATTCCTATGCTGAATCCATTCAAATGTGCGAGGAATATTGAACAGCACCACTAGAGGGGAAAAGCTACTATCCAGGTCCTTTGAAGACTTGCCTACAAGACTTGCCAAACATGTGGCTGGGTATTTTAAAATGGTGGCCACAATTTATATCCAAGGAGTGGAAAAATTCAACAAAGATAAAGCCACCTCAATAACGAACTGAGATAAGAATTTATAACAGTAATAAATAAAAAAATGAACTAGTGGGTAGTGTATAATTAGATGGTGCTTTATGCAATATTTCTATACAGTTACTGTATGAATTAATGGTGTACATGTATATTGGTGAATTAATCTTTCCATATTTCTATAAAAACACAGCTTTTAACCAATCACCACTTGTGTTTCTGAAATGCTATTTTATAATGATCGAACATTTTTTTATCTTGGCAATCATGATCATTGGAGTAATGCCTGTAGTAATCTGTTGTGGCAGATTATATACAAACTTTCCATTTTGAAAAACCCAATCCTATTAAATAGCTAGAAGACATTAAAAAAGTGGTTGAGGTTTGAGAAAATGAGTAATGTAAATTCTATCTAGTTACAATGCAAACACCATGTAATTAATATCTTCTGAGGTTTTGATGTGATTTGTGAGGGCCAAAAAGCCAATTGATAATCTTGAAAACAAATCTTGGTTTTCCGTTTCTAGTTAAGAATTTCCACACACTACAATATTATATTTTTCTATCAATAAAAAATCACATTTTCAACTTGAGTCTTCAAAATGAATATTATAAATTATGAATTATTGTAGGTGTAGGATCCATTTTTGCATGAATATATTTGAGCACATATATTGAATATTGGAAAAGTTTGAAAATTGACATTGAAATGTCTGCTAGAATCAAGTTTCCTATCACATGACAGTTCGTTTTTTTGAGGAAAGTGGCTTAAAGTTTGACACTATTTGGTTTGTAAATATAAACATCCTGAAGCGACAAAAACCGCATAAACTTGAACGTTTTAAAATATTTACAGAACCGCTGTTCGTTTCTTCAACAACGGACATGAAATAATTCAAAAATGAATCCAACAAGGGGAAATTGTAATTAGAAAGTCAGCGAGATAAACGAAAATCATTTTGAAATCTCGCTGCGACACACCTGGGCAAAAATGATTACTTCAGACTATAATAGGATTGTTTTGTCTTGGGTCTTTTGTGAATTTTGACGGTGAGCTTTGAAAAGCGACCCACATCTGGAGTACCTTTTATATAAGGAAAAATTGTTTACGCTAAAAGGAAGAGTTTAATAGAGAAAGAGCGTAGATGTCGTTCCCTTTGTCAACCGTGCTTTGTCCCAATTAATATCGGATTAGAAACTTTGGGTGCGGAAGCCTGTTTTGTTCGTATGATCTAAAATAATGTAAGGATTCAGGAAATTTGATTAACCAAAATCATGTTCCAGCATGGTTCCAGGCAAGGCGAGATGGTGAAACATGATGAATGATTTTGCACAGCACTTCTAATGACAAACAAATGCGGCCATTAAGACCATTAAGCCGTTGCGTGCCAGAACTTAAACTTTTGAGTGCGAATATAAGAATTTTATAGCGAATTTATAGAACAGTGTTGTCTGGCCTTGAACGCTTTATGTGCGGACTTTCCCCGCCATATTTGTAACAGAATGTAGAAGTATAGAACTCAGAGGAACACATTGAACGTAAAAAGAACATCCTTTTCGACTTCCGTGCGCGTCAGTCACCCCATGAAACGCCGGATTACAAAAAGTGATGAAAGTTAACAAGCTGGATTCGATCAACCCTCTTTACACTTCATTTAGCGGTAAAGAAAGGAGCTTTGAAAAGTTTATGTAGGAACAGCGGGAATCAACTGCTTCTACACAACCAGCCATGTATAGCTTTTGAATCGGAACTTTTCTAAAGGCTTGCGAATATAAATTTACATGAAAAAGCCAAAGACATCGCGTCTGTTGTTTGTGTAATTTTTTGCTCATTTGAAAACGCTTCGTTCTGCTTGGGCGAGCGACAATCGCCATATAGTCGGCCATAGCTGGGCAATTTTAAAGTAACTACAAGAAGTCTGAGATTACTGTGACAGGATTAAATCGATATACCCTTCCCACCAGTTGACGGCAAGGAATTCCTGTACACATTAAAATCGTAGAAAACAACAGCAAAGATTGGTACGACCAATGATTTGGGTCACGACTCACAAGCTGGCAACGAACAGCCGAAAAGACAAACGTCTTATTTTCACGCAAATGTTGATCGACATGATTATCCCGAACTTCCTTCGAGCGTTGGCTGGCGTTATTTTTAAACTAGTTATCTTCCAACCGAAATGCTACTTATAGAAACTGAAAAACTCATTTTGGCGAACAATATAAGATAGATAGGATGAGACGCGAGGAAATATACAAATTTAACTGCTCATATATTAAAACGAGACATCCCACTACAAAATACAAATCGTCTGGCGAAAGCCAATATAAAATCGAAACGGCCGTTTCAGACGGGTTCATATTAGAATCGAGTCAAATTTGGCCGGTGTTAAAATTAGGCGGCTCAAGTGAAAACAATACCGTTGACCCAATATCAATTCGGGCAGCCAGATTTAGATCGAGCCTAGCGACAAGCCAAACAACTTCCCAGACACAACTGACACAATAGTGAAACTATTTATTAGTTTAGGAAAGCGACAACTCGAGTTGAATCGCAGCTGCGCTACGGGTATTAAAACGTTGCCTAACAAGATGTCCCAACGGCGACACATCGTGTCCTCTTGGTCTTACAAACAGACTAGACGGCGATGAAATCGACTGTAATCGAGATGATTTCGTTGATTCAGTCGTATACAATAGGCCGAGAAAAAACATGTGAGCTTACCTCGCACTGAACAGATGGAAAGATTCCCCACTCGAAGGCTTCTCAGCTATATCACAGCACTTGATCACAATAGGGTAAGAAAACGAGACTTGATCACAGAACGTTTGAACATCAATCGTTCTCGATATCCAACCGACGCTATAGTCGCTGAAATTTGAAAGTTTTCTAGATCGTGATGAAGGTTGGGCATGATAATTCATTCAAACCACGTGATTGCCAATGTTTACACGGAAATGACGCCGTAAAAATGACGGTCGTATCTACCAGACCATGGACCAGGGTTATATTTAGCCATGACTCACGAATCCTTATTCGTTAATATAAAAATGAAATTAGTTAGAGGCCTTAGAGAAAAAGCCGTGAGTCAACACCGAGATAAGAAAGCTAAATTTAAAAGCAGTGTTTTTTTAAATAATTCAGTATTATGTAATCTTTTGACATGTCATTTACAAGCGAGTGATGCGACAGCTTGAGATTGTCGCAGCCGGAAAAAGTCAAACTCCGGTCAATTCCGACCGAAAAACATAGAGAGCTCGTGCTGGGCCGGGAAATTTGTCGTCAATTCGGGTACCCCAATATTTTGAATATTGTATAGGGTTTTATTGCTGCTGTTAAACAATAAACTCAGCGATGTTTTATAAATCGTTGTTTTCGGCAATTACCTAGGAAGGGGGGGGGGAGGGTTTGGAAGCAGTAGGTGGCAAAATACGTACGGGGGTTACGGGCTATAAATTCTCCCTAACCAGCAAATCGTTTCTTGTTCTATGGCCGGGTGCTCAGCTCGAAACTCAGGGTAGGCTAGGGGAAGCTAGGGGTATATCGCTGAACTTTGAAACTATAGTATGAATCAGTCGTTCCAGCTGGGCTACGAGTAAGAAATTCAATATTTTTGTAATGTGACCGTTTTAATTAATAAATGAAATGGCGAAAAATAGTTCCATATACGTTCCAGTCCCTGTATAGCCAATAGGTGTACCCCCACAAGCAGCAAAACGTTTATATTGTCGGCCCATGATCAGTATAATGAAGTCTCTCCTTCATTCTCTCATCGTTTCAACACATGACGTAGTTTTAATTAGTTCATAGAAGTGTTTTCACATTTATATATCTAGAGCAAGCCGGTTTTACGGTGATAGATGTGTGTTTATTATATAATTTTTTAGTTTATAGCAAACAGATTACAGATAAATTCAACACCGCTAAAAAGAACCGAGTAAGAAAGTACTTAGGCAAACAAGTATTTTCACATTCAAGATACAAATTAAACAATGTCCAAATTAAGAAATCATTAATAATAAGTTTATGGCCTCTTTCGTTAATTAAGTCAGAGTGTTTTCGTGCATAGCGTCCCATTTTATAATTGCCTATAATTGTTCTTACTGAAATAGAAAGTGCTGTGGGGAAATTTAACGGCATTATTCAAAACTTAGGAATAGGAAATAATAACTCAGTCTCACAGCTGCGGGTGACAAAAAACAAAAGTTTTAAGATTTAGCAAACAGCGAAATGAAAAGGAAAACCAATTGGAAATAAAAATATAATACACTCTGCTTTGTCATTCA
This sequence comes from Paragorgia papillata, assembly GCA_035771165.1. Classification (NCBI taxonomy): domain Eukaryota; kingdom Metazoa; phylum Cnidaria; class Anthozoa; order Scleralcyonacea; family Coralliidae; genus Paragorgia; species Paragorgia papillata. The sequence goes on from JAWNZC010000296.1 coordinate 40,931, forward strand.
GGCCCAATTAAAGTATTGAAAACCGACTGGGCGTCTGTGGTATCTTGGGCCTCGAAGCGCGCGGAAGTATATTCTATATCACTTCTATATAGGAACATTTCAAAACTCGTTTTCTATTCTTCATACATCCTTCGCTGTTCTGCCCACACAAAATAAGACAATTGCTTCATTGGCACATACACACTTCATTCCCCCAAAACACAAGACCTTTTCCGGCGCACCTGACTTGCAGCAAAGGCGATATACTGAACCGAAGTCTGAATTCATTGTGGTTGACATGAATTCATTTCAGTTTCAGAAATTTTAGAGCAATATTAAAAGCTCTTTGTTCAGGGGTTTTAAGTTTTTGTGACGTTACGTCCGTCTCCGCACCCCACCCCCGCCCCCATGCGTAGCCTAAAAAAGGATAGGGGTGTACCGCACTGATCTGTACTGACCGTCGAATCTTGAAACCCTAAACCTGTTGTATTTTACGACTCTCAGACAAAATAGCCTAAAAGCACAGTACTCTGTTTGTTTTACTTTCAAAGTAAAAAAAATATATATCCGAGATGCCAGACCAAACAAACGTTCACAAACAGTAATGGACTGACATGATGTCTCTAGCCAGAACTGACCTTGAGAGCTACCCGAAAGTAACAACTACCGCGAAAGTAACGGCTACCCGAAAGTAATGGCTTTCCGAAAATAACGGCTTCCCGAAAGTAATGCATGGCTATCCTAAAGTAACGGCTAGATTGACAAGCTAGTCACTATGACAACAAACATCAAATCTCTGGTCTTGCAAAAGCAACAGCCGTATTGACAAAATCGACCCAAGATCGTTTTATATCGTGCTATATTCCGTATGTAGAAGCATTAGTCTGTTAAAGATGTATAAACTAGACTTTCCTGTTGATATGAAGGAAATGGCAGCCATCCAACGTAGGGACGTAGCCGCAGCTCCCCCCTTTTCATATAAAAGGACAGACATGTAACTACAAAACTGATGCAATATCAATTGTGTCATGGAAATAAACTGTAAACAGTGTATTCAATCTACTGAGTGTATGCATTTTGAGTATCTATGTGACGTTTGCGTGTTTTTGAGTATTTTTATATGACGTTTTTTAACCTTTAGAGTCTGTAAAATCTTCCTCCAAAAGCCAGGAAATGGGCTAAATGGCATTTCAGCGACTCTCGATTTCAAAATTTCCCGGGGGATCATGCCCCCAGACCCCCCTAAAAATTAAAATTTTATTTTGATTTTGGCTTTCCCCCCCCCCCCCCCCCTTCAAAATCCTGGCTACGTCCCTGACTTGAACACTCAATCCGCTTCATGTACTCTGTCTCTATGAATCAGTATTTCGTTACTAAAAATCTTGGCAGTTCACCACCTTTCACTCTTTGATCTACTCAAAACACTGCCTACGCAGCTTCGAATTAGAAATTAATTGAACGCCGAGCTACACACAAAGAAATAATCTCGTAATTAATAAACCGAGTTAAGTTATAATTGCCTATTAGCATTTTGTTATTGTCTTTTGAACGCCAAGTTCGGCAAACAAAAAAGCCTTTGTCTATATACGCGGCCAATATCTGCCCCACTTAAAAGAAGGCTGAATCGACGTAGCCAAGAAATTCAACCGACTGCTGTTACATGTAATTATCTAATTATCGATAGGGCTTTCATTGAGGTGCCCTAAAGCCTGTCTGCGGTAAGGGGCAATGGTCCAATCGTATACAGCTTTTTATTGCTGGCTAATTCAACACTGTCTATGATTGGACCATCGCCCCTTGCCGCAGCCAGGCTGTAGACCCTAACGAGTCATAAAGCTGGTTTTTTCACTATATGAGCTCTCGAGTGGAACTAATTAGAAATCCATTCAATTTTGACAATAGAAATTAATGTCGCCTCGCGCAGTTGCGCGACAACATTCGCCATTGGACACAGGTGTGGCGAGTGAGATTGTCACCGTGCTGTGATTGTATATTTGTGCATGTAATCGACTTATGACCAGAATGAAACTTTTTTGTGGATGATTTATGAAACTGTCAGGATAAAATCCATTACTTGCGTTGAATAATTGTATTTTTACTTCAAAATATCATACGGAATCGTTCGTGAATCAGAATGCATGCATGACGACTTATTTGGACGTACCAAATTAAGATGTTTAGATCGCCCGTTCCATTCGATTAAGTATATCTAAAGTTTAGAAGATTAGCGGTGATTTTGGTTGATATACATGTATACAGCGAGAATACGGGATCATCTGTGATGACAAACAGTAGTAACTCGTCGTTTTGTTTCAGTTTGGTGCACTTGTTGATCACAACATTCGAAAAGCCCCTAGACCTGTGGTAATATGTACTGTGGCAAAAGACAACTATCAGCAAAGTTCACTCCAATATCACAAGTTTATACTGGAAGTTTTCACTAATCAAGCATTTGAAGGCAAAAAGTTTGACTGTTCTGGACGTTAAACATTCGATTATCTCACGCGATTGATTAGGATCTTACTGTGGTTTTAAAACTCGCATAACCTAAATGTACAAAGAAGAATTGGTTTAGTTTAGATGTAAACAAATCTAAACGTTAATTCAAATCTCCTTTTGCGGTCGAGGAAAGAATGTCGTGACACAAGTCAGCCTAACCCAGGCTCACGTAATCAGCAGTAAAAGTCAACACCTTATAACATTCTGTCCATCAGCCCAACACGCAAATTTAGGACTGCGTCCAATCTCGTTCCCAGAGCCCACCTTCCCCACCCGGGAAACGAGAGACTCTGGGATAATCCGTTTCAAATCGTTACGTTATTGGCTGAATAGTGAGCATGAGTTGGTCTGAAGTGACCGGAAGTAGAATTAATAAAACCAAAATAACAAAGATGTCGGACGACAAGACTCCAGTGAAGACATTGCCGCCATCGATATCTTCGCCGTATGTGTGTAGATGCTGTAATTCGAGCTTCGCCAGCAACCCCATTGACTAATTGTTATCCAAATTCCGTTCGGATATTTACGCATGCGAATACCTCAACCGGAATAACAAGAATCCTGTGATTTGAAACGGATTATCCTAGAGTCTCTCGTTTCCTGGGTGGGGACGTGGGCTCTGGGAACGAGATTGGACTGGGTCTAGTTATTCTATACTAACGGACCGAACGAAAAGGGGTGAGTGAATCAACATATATATATAGAAACTCGTCCAGTCTTTTTGTAACTTTTCCAAAATATGTATAATTTCCAAAAAGCTAGGCGGTAAACCAGATTTCTGGGTTTTTGTCGTGGTTAGGTTATCTGCAGAAAATTACTAAAATCTCGAGATTCGCCGAAGCTTGAGAAACGTTTAGCGGTAAACGCGATTACTTGTTAGTGGTTAGGGTCAGGGATTTTTTGGTCGTTAAGTGAGCATTGATGACAGTTTTAAAATTTTGTTACGTTCCGTCCCCATTCGGGGACATCAAAATGGGCCCCTGGCCAGACACATGCACCCATAAATATCAAATAATAAATATTCCTTAATAAATATTTGTCAATAGTATAAAGAATGAAGACAAGCAACAAGTTAACATAGTCGGTTCTGAATTCAGAAATCTCTCTTTATTATATATATATATATATATATATAGAAACGACAGGTTTCTCTCTGACGAAGGGCCTTCGCTCGAAACGTTAGATTCCTACGTTCTCTGTTTCGGCAGTATATCTAACCTTACTATATTTCGATTGTTGTTTCTACACTGCCTACGCAGCACGCTACTTTTATTTCACTATATACTCAAAGTCCTGAACTCTTGTCTTTTGTGTAAATTGTCTATTTTATATGACGTTTTATAATCTTCAGAATTCTATAAAATCTTCCCCCAAAACGCAGGAAATGCCATTTCAGAAACTCTAGATTTCAAAAATTTCTGGGAGAGCATGCCCCCAGACTCCCCCAGAGGCATCTCGCACAAACGGCCCTCGAATTCCAACACCACCTTCGTCATCACTCTGACTCCGCCACTGGGCCCTTTCCCAGTTGAAATGGCAAGGCCCTTAAATTGGGCCCAGTCCAAGCCTGCCAAGAAGCAAAAGACTTGATGAATTGTCAAGTATATGCCAATAAAGAAAACATCAAGACACGTTTGACGTTTCCACCATGACTTATATGTTCGACTTCCGATACGAGTACCAACAGCCTAGTCCCAGGCTCTCTATCTTCGCTGTTTTAATATTTGCACGCTAGCATGGGCGTAGGCCCGAGCACCTTGAGCGGTGACGTCAAACCTAGGTACCAGTCTCATCAAATACGCGCGTGCTTTAGAACGATGGGACAGGCCTAGGCTGGAGTACCAATACTGAATGTGTACATCATTTAACGACGGCGTATGGGATTTCGGTAGTCAACACTTCCGAAGTAGACCGAATTTCGGAAGTCAGTTTAATGGGATGATGCAGACCAAATATGGGATCTGGTCGCTCTAATTTTCTTAGCTCTAGGGCGAGAAGAAGCTCTTCCTCATCTATGATGTCATCATCATGTGCTTGCAGAAGTAAGATTCGCATCGGAAATCGGGCTAGTTCCCCATTATACAACTGGACTGCATGTGTGCCCCAGGCAGAATAAGAGTTTAGGCTCACTTTTTTAGAAATTTGCCTATACGGTATACGGTAACAGAATCATCCTCAGAGAAACATGGCTGCCTTTGTGATTATATAATGTCACATAACCCAAACAAAAACCTGAACTCTAGTCAGAAACCGAGTTTATCGCTTAGCTATTGAACCATTGGTGAGTTTACCAAGCTTCGTTGCCTCAACTTGATAGACTGGCGGCTAAATACAGGAATGGCTCCGATTTCATATTCATCATGAGGCCCTCTGTTTACTTGAAGCGGATTGAGTGTTCATGAGTCACGCAGGGTTCTGCCCACGTTGGGCGGCGGCGCCCGGCATTCAGCAGTGCCGCCCTCACTCACGCCAAAACGGACCCTTCCGCCCGGCACTCGAAATATGCAATAAGAAAACCCCATGTGTTGTATTTTTTATATATCTTTTAATTAATATACATCATTTTGTATTTTTTTGTCCTTGGTTAATTTTTTTTTTATTGAAACAATATTATTTGGTGAAATTCGGCACCACAACGTACACAATATTAGCTACCAGACTTGTGATTCAGTGAAATACGATATTCCTTTAAAGCCAGATTGGATTGTCTGATACTTGGGTAAGGCGCTAATCACTTCGCACTTTGTTTATTAAATGCCTGTAAGATGATACACCGACGTTGGTAGTCGTAGAACATACGCAGGAAACCTTGCCCTAGCTTTACGTAGAGAATTTGTCATGCTGTATATTCTAGCATACATGCCCTAGCAAATAGTAATATTTAGTCTGACAAAATTGTGAGACACATGATGTAAAGGATTATGAATTTCACTTGCTCACATTTGGAAAATATCATTTTCAGATTACTAATTTTCACATATTCTCGGGGGGGGGGGGGGGGTTGAGCCCCCGCCTGTAGGTACCCGGCACTCACATGCTCCTGGGCAGACCCCTGTCACTGATATGGTTCAAGTCAAATCTCCCAGTTGTTTCAGTCCTTGTTGTGTTTACATGAAGAAGATTGAAAGTTTTCGATTTAATATCGACTCATAGGCGTAGCAGCCCAATTCTGTTTGGGATTCTCCATGTAAACATCATGTGCCTGGATTGACTTCACTCGCGTTTTTCGATCCGATTGGACTGTCAATCCACTTTATGTAAACAGGGCCAAAGTCAATATTTAAATAGCTAGATCTTTTCTCTGGTGTTTTCTAATCAGGAAGTAAACTTGCCAGTGAGTCGGGTTAGCGTATATTAAGTTAGGCTGTAAACTCAGTTCTGATTTCTTAATGGTCTTAATTTGGGTTAGGTGAGAAAGGCCTGCATTCGTGCATGCCTCTGACATTATAGCTTCTTTCTCTCATGGTAGTAACCGCTGATCTTTCTCTTCTGAATAAATTTAAATAATATATCGGACTGTTGGGCGCGGCTGAGCCCACAGTACAGATACTTTTTGAAAACACAAAGAACTCAGTATTGAAAAAGGGGACCTAATTAATATGCAATGTGCATGAATATCTTCTAAAAATTTCGAAAAAAATGGTCATTTGTTTATTTGTTCTTGTTATAGACCACTTCAGTAATAAGCCATTATAAATTAGCCTTTCTGACCTTGTTTTAACTATGTTTTGAAGTAAGGATTCGTTTGAATCGCAGACACACAAACGAGGCTAGAAAGGCTTATAAAGATGCCCACGAAAGGATATTCAAATTAGTCGCCATTATATGAGTGGTCAGATTTGCTTGACGTTTACAGGCAAATACCAGAATGCTTTGCAAAGTAAAATTTGAGAGTGTTCAACGGTTCCACAAAGCAAAACGGGTAAATACTTCGTGTTAGGTTCGCATAATAGTTCACATACACATATACCAGTAATTGTTTATTGGCACTGATTCTGGTTGAAAGGTGGGGCTTGCACTAAGCAAATTAAGGTCATCGAAGGTTCTATTTACAGTATAAATGACGATGTATGATATCACTTGTTAGTAAAATCATTGCTTATTTAATATATATATATATATATATATATATATATATATATATATATATATATATATATATTATATATATATATATTTAATATATATAATATATATATATATATATATATATATATATATATATATATATATATATATATATATATATAATATATATATATATATATATATATATATATATATATATATATATATATATAAATAGATATAGATATAGATATAGATATAGATATAGATATAGATATAGATATAGATATAGATATATATTTATAAGTGAGTTTTGGTTCACGAAATGTTAGAGAGTGCTCAATACCATATATAGATAGAGCAAAGTACAAAGTATAAAGTATAGTTTTACCTTAAAGTCTTCGCTACCAGAGGTTTCACCCTAAACGGGATCCTGATCCCGTTTAGGGTGAAACCTCTGGTAGCGAAGACTTTAAGGTAAAACTATACTTTATACTTTATATATATATATATATATATATATATATATATATATATATATTTCTAAAATTCATTAATAATTCATGAGGAAAACACAAAGAAAAATCATGAGCGTATCGGATCTATATATGTGATATAGACTCGCTCTAAGTTTCTCGCTGGTTTTTAACGGCTGAGATAAGCTTAATTTTCAAAATTACTACGCCAATGAACGTATGAAGTGATTCTTTTTAGAAGCCATTTAAAAACCTTGCAGTACGGGCTTTATCGGCTCTAAAACACTCGGCTATCGCCTCGTGTTTTATATCCGATAAAGCCCTCCTGCGCGGTTTATAAATATTACATATAGTATAGTTTAAGTGGGCTTACCTCAAAATATTGAGTGTCACAACTGTCAGTTTCACGCGGGGAAACTGCGTGAAACTGACAGTTGCGACACTCAACATTTTGAGGTAAGCCCACTTAAACTATACTATATTCGCTCTACCTTTATGGTATTGAGCACTTTCCGACATTCCGTGAACAAAAGCACACGTGCTCGTTTGTATATATATATACATATATATAGTTTTGCATCATAACCTGTTCAAACAGATACAACCGCATATGAGCTGGCAATTTCATATTAATTACAGTAGTTATGTTTGAAAGTGCCATTGCAATAAAATCGAAAGTATTAACTTCTTATATATATTTTCTCAAATGTGACTATTCGCCTTTTACGTACAATAATTTCAAACAAAATGAAGGTTTGACACGGAAGTTAAGACGAGATAATGTATAATGGCTATTTTTAGAGTCACATATATTAATAATAGCGATGACGTAAAAATGACTGAACGTGATGTGTGTTGTAGATAATAATAAAGCTCTTTAAGTCACCTGTAAGAAAAAAGCTTTTAAGGTTTTAAATTTGGAAAACAAAGCGATAAGGTCAGGTAAACTGTCAAGAGTTTTTAGTAACAAAATACGTGATACGGACGTTTTGAGCGGAGCCTTTCATCAGAGTAAAATGTGGGAAAATAGAGTGCTGTGTAGACAGTGTTTTGGATAGAGCAAAGTGAAAAGGTGGTAAACTGCCGAGAGTTTAGTAACGATGATACGGACATTTTGAGCGGAGCCTTTCATTGGGGGTAAAATGTAAAAAAAGTACAGTGCGCGTAGGCAGTGTTTTCGATAGAGCAAAGTGAAAAAGTGGAAAACTGCTGAGAGTTTTTAGCAACGATATACTAGTGACGTACGTTTCAAGCAAAACACTTCGTCGCATTTTACTGTGATATAAAAGCCTCCGCTCGAAATGTCAGTATTTCGTTATCAAAACTATATATTCTCGGCAGTTTACAACCTTTTCACTTTGCTCTATCCAAAACACTGCCACGCAGTACTCTACTTTTTTTTTACACTCCCGGATATTTCAAAAACAGGTCATTAATTATAATAAACAACTTGGAAGCCAGATTTACTTTCGTACGTGATATCAACATTTCATTTCCGGCCGTCAAGCGAGGTCAATCATGTGATTCTGAACACATTTTGCAACAATGTCCTACAGGAGGAGCGAGCGGGTGGCGTGCACGTGGCTGGAGTTTACAGCCCACAGCCTATATTAAGTTTGTCTTATTTAAAATAACACTTTAAATGACAAAGTAAGATCCTTTTTGCAGTTTTTCGTTTCCTTGAATTTCAAGTTGTTTAACTCATTCCTGTCCGAGGGCTTCCCCAGAGGTGAATAAAATACTAAAGACCAATTCAATTCGGACAGGAAAGAGTTACAGAGATAGTTTATAATACCCAAAGTCCAAACTCAACATTGCATGAGTTAGTCGGAGGTGGTTATATTATCGTTGCCACTATCCAGGCACGTAGCTAGACTAAGAAATCTGGGAGTGCAAGTTTTATTTAGGGGGGGAGGGGGGGGGGGGGGGCAAGTGAAAAGGTACAAAAGTTGAGTCATGCAGGACAACTGATGCAATCACGCTAACCCCCAAAACCCCTAACGACTTGTTTATAAATAAATCTAAAGATATTCTGACGTGTATCATGCTATGTTCTGGTTTGATTTCAAAAAAATTATGTAATTTATAAGTAATTATGTAAGTAAATAAGTGACGAGTTTCAAGACACATCACAATGTGTTTCACCGTTCAGAAATAGAATAAAGTTCAACTTAGTGCAATGGACCTTTATTTTCACCACCCTCATTTTTTGTCATAATACATTATTTGATATAGCCCGGTTGAATATTTCCGTTTTTCGGTATATTCGACCGGGCTTAGTTTGTTGACGGTAACTCTCCATATAGTTACCGAATATACAATAGCTACACCCTCATTTCTTGTCACAATACATTACTAGACATAGCCCGGTTGAATATTTCCGTTTTCTGGGATATTCGACCGGGCTTGGTTTGTTGACGGTAACTCTCCATACAGTTACAATATACAATAGCTACACCCTCATTTTTTGTCATACGTTATTTGATATAGTCCGGTTGAATATTTCCGTTTTTCGGTATATTCGACCGGGCTTAGTTTGTTGACGGTAACTCTCCATACAGTTACAATATACAATAGCTACACCCTCATTTTTTGTCATGATGCGTTATTTGATATAGCCCGGTTGAATATTTCCATTTTTCGGTATATCCGACTGGGCTTAGTTGGTTAGTTTATTGACGGTAACTCTCGACACAGTTAATGCAATATACAATAGCTACACTCAATGACAATATACTGTATTCCGGTATAATCGGACGGTCTTAGTATTTTGGAGATAACTCTCGATACAGTTTACAACGCAACTCGATGTATTGAATCTGAACGCCGAACGAAACTGAACGCGGCGCATTTTTTTGCTGGTTCTAAAGTTGGCAAGGTTTTGTATTTCAAGCCATATTTATACATTATTTAGCAGTTCATTCCTTCAAGTTGTATAAACCTACACAATGCAAAGAAATAACTACAGCCATGTGACACCAAAATGGCTGCCAAATAAACAAATCAAATGAATTTAGACTTTAGTTACTGTTTTCCCTTTATAAATGAGCAACAAATATCTCGAAAACTATATAAAAATAAATAAAAGGTCTCTGAATACGTCTCTAGCCTTTTTACGGCGACGTTTAGATGTTTTAGACACTTTTCAGTATCCCGGTTGCATTCCCGGTGGAATATACCGTTTTTCGGAAGCGAAATATAGCTGGAAAGTGGGTTCTGCCATTCTGCCAACAAACTCGATATTTCTTTTTGAGCACGCGTGAACGGTTGCCAAGATACTATTTTGGGCCCAGGCTCTAACGCGTTACTTGCTATTTTCCTGTTTGCGGGTGCTCATAAACTAGAACTTGCTTGACCAGTTCAAAACCTGACTGACTCTCCCCAAACTTGGGGCGAAGATCGAGTTTGTTGGCAGAGCCAACTCTGCACATGCGTCAGTGGTCTACCGGAAGTAGAAATTTCGCGGGATTTTCAAAGAGAATTCAAACGTAAACAAATATGGCGATCAGGGAAAGCTTTGCTATTTAATATCGTTATTTTTCTGCATTTTAAACTGTACGAGTGCGTCGACAAAACCTACGTGCATTGTTTGTAGGACAAACTACCAATAAGATAAAGAAAATACAAGAAATAAGGAAAACCGACTAATAATATCTACGAACGTGTGGTATTTTAGAATAACAGCCGACTAATAACAGCGACACACGCGTGCTTTCAAAGACCGAAATGAGGGTCTTAGGGCAATTTTTAACAGCAAGCATCCACCAGCAATGTGTTCTTGTACAACCAGAGAATGAAATTACGTCATTTTCGTTTTGGTGGAAACGGCAAACATTTGCTGAAATTGGCCATATGTGCATGTCGTCGCCGCACAGAAATCAGTAGCAATGACAAGTCGAAATTTATTGTAAGATCTGAGTAAGACAAAAAAACTAATAATATATTTCTATGTAAGAATGGAGTTATACATAAATTTAGCACAACATTGTAGCAATTAAAGAAACGTGAATGGATGAAATCAAGAACTGTGTTCAGCTCCCAAAAAGTAGGTCCACCACGCTGGCTATAGTTCTATGTAGGTGAGTGATTCGAATTAACAAGAATTAACATATATATTTATTAAGGGGGATCTGTGCTTAAAAGCTGAATGACATTTTTTCTTTTTTGTTCCTTTTTACTCTGAATATAACGATGAAACCATGAAACGATGTGTCCAATCATCTTAGGACCAATCATGCACAGATCTCTGTTGCCACTTCTTCAACGTTCTCTTCCAACTTCTCAGTTGTGAATTCCAAACCTTTGTCAGCGATGTCGTGCATTATTTTCATTTTCTGTAAATCCAGAATGATAATCTGTGTTCCCGAATTTCTCAATGTTTTCGAAAGCTTTCTTGCTAATCTTTTGTCCCATGTGCCATCGTCCATGAGAAATACCATCACATTCTTTGCATCTCGACGATTATAATCATCCATTAACTGAAAGGTGATAAGAGGATGAGCGTATGTGGATACATGTGTGTTCTTAAATGTTCTATTCAAGATTTCAAGACTTATTTGTCTCGACTTATTTGAAAGAATACTTAAAATGCCTATGAAGTGGAAATTAAGTTTGTCGTATTTGCAGTTATATATCATACACGAGGAGGAGTGTTTCATCAGGATTTCCAAACACCGAGACTTTTGTTGAAAACCGAGGCGAAGCCGAGGTTTTTGAACAAATTGCGAGGTGTTTGGAATCCTGATGAAACACTCTTCAGAGTGTATGATATAGCTTCTCAAACAAATCAGTATTTTAAGAGAAAATCCAGGCGAAAGTTGGCTTAATTTATGTAATTTCTTCCTCCGATATCAAAACCTCCGTCTCGGTCCTGATTTCCTTTGTTTTCGGTTCATGAATTATTAATGAATTTGAGAAAGAATACTTCAAAAACTCATTAATAATTCATGAGGAAAACACAAAGGAAATCAGTCCCACGTCCGTGGTTTTATACCTGATAAAACTTCTTGACGTCAGAAAGAATATTAATGAACATACAATTTTATATAAAGAATACTAATGAACATACAATTTTATATAAAGAATACTAATGAACATACAATATTATGTAAAGAATACTAATGAACATAACATCCAATAACGAATCGTTTTTGAAGCCATTCAAAACACTCGCATCACGTGTTTTATCAGATCTAAAACACTCGGGCTGCGCCCTCGTGGTTTTAAATCTGATAAAACACTCCTGCTCGTGTTTCAAATATTACTTAAAATTACAAAGTAACATCTTTTGTAGTTAATTCGTTTGTTACATTATTCTTACTAAATATCTGCATACATTATTCTTACTAAATATCTGCATACATTATCCTTGCTAAATATCTGCAAATATTCTCCTTACTAAATATCTGCATACATTATCCTTGCTAAATATCTGCATACATTATCCTTACTAAATATCTGCATACATTATCCTTACTAAATATCTGCATACATTATCCTTACTAAATATCTGCATACATTATCCTTACTAAATATCTGCATACATTATCCTTGCTAAATATCTGCATACATTATCCTTACTAAATATCTGCATACATTATCCTTACTAAATATCTGCATACATTATCCTTACTAAATATCTGCATACATTATCCTTACTAAATATCTGCATACATTATCCTTACTAAATATCTGCATACATTATCCTTACTAAATATCTGCATACATTATCCTTGCTAAATATCTGCATACATTATTCTTACTAAATATCTGCATACATTATCCTTACTAAATATCTGCATACATTATCCTTACTAAATATCTGCATACATTATCCTTACTAAATATCTGCATACATTATCCTTACTAAATATCTGCATACATTATCCTTACTAAATATCTGCATACATTATCCTTACTAAATATCTGCATACATTATCCTTACTAAATATCTGCATACATTATCCTTACTAAATATCTTCATACATTATCCTTGCTAAATATCTGCAAATATTCTCCTTACTAAATATCTGCATACATTATCCTTGCTAAATATCTGCATACATTATCCTTACTAAATATCTGCATACATTATCCTTACTAAATATCTGCATACATTATCCTTACTAAATATCTGCATACATTATCCTTACTAAATATCTGCATACATTATCCTTGCTAAATATCTGCATACATTATCCTTACTAAATATCTGCATACATTATCCTTGCTAAATATCTGCATACATTATCCTTACTAAATATCTGCATACATTATCCTTACTAAATATCTGCATACATTATCCTTGCTAAATATCTGCATACATTATCCTTACTAAATATCTGCATACATTATCCTTACTAAAAAGCTGCATACATTATCCTTGCTAAATATCTGCAAATATTCTCCTTACTAAATATCTGCATACATTATCCTTGCTAAATATCTGCAAACATTCTCCTTACCTCTTTAGCCATTCTCATGGCATACCCACCAAATGTGTAAGCTCCGTAGTGATACCTCACTTTGGAGATAGCGTCTTGAACTGCCTCCGTTGTTTGATGCTCCCCAATTGCAAACTCGGGTCCAGTCCTTACCTTACTCGAGTACTGCAGCACGCCGACGTGGGTGGCTTCTGGACCGACGACGAACTTCTTGACCAGCAGTTGCATAAATCGTTTGAATTCCCTAAAAGCGCTGGGGGGTACACTTCCCGAGCCATCGACCAAGAACATCAGGTTCATTTTCGACACGTTGCATTTTGGAGCTGAAACAGAAATACACGCATACTGTTGTTATTAGTTCAAATTGGCATCGGTGTTCTTAATTCTTAATTGCTGTTGCGGGCAGCCAGCCTAAAAAGACGGATTTCCCGTCCTCGCACGAAGCAACTCGCAGCTCACTGCGAGCACTCGCAAGCTCGCTACGAGTATTTTAGCGCTCGTGGCAGATAGTTGGAAATTTTGAACTATTTTTTTACTCGCGGCAAGTACTCGCGGTAAATAAACCAATCAAAACGAATTATGTCAACATTTCAAACTCGTTAGTAATTCATGAGGAAAACTGCACAAAGGAAATCATTGTTAATTTGCATGGATATTGAAGGAAGAAACTAAAAAAATTAATGGAAATTTCACCTCGGTTTTCTCTTAAAATACCGATTTGTTTGAGATGCTATATCAAACACAAATGATGAAGAGTGCTTCGTCAGGATATCCAAACACCTCGAAATTTGTTAAAAAAACTTGGCTATAAATTTCTCCAGGTTTTCTTCAGATCTTCTTTGAAGATATGTATAGATATTCTTTCTTTTCGGAAATTGACTTTTTCATGCCAAACAAGCTCGAAACTAGCTCTTGTTTTCAAAATGCTACGAAGAGTCCAAAGTTCTTGATCTGATGCAATAATCATTGTGTATTCACGTGAACAACGATGAGCAGTCTCTTATTTGATATAACCCGCTTATTACTATTGTTTTTAGTATTATTTGAATAGACTTTGATGTGTAAATGCTAAATGGTATCCACCATCGCGTGCGCCTCGTTACCAGTACTCTACCCGTCGTATTCTATTTTCTATAATGTTCTTACATGAAGTATCCAGTTATTGCCTGGTTGCATTCCCGGTTGAATGACCAGAAAATGGAGCAAAACATACCTCAAGTCATAGGAGTGAAGTACGTTTTGCCAAAGAATTGCATTACGAAAAGGTTTTTAAGTTTTTACTCAAGAATTGTCAACAGTTGAGACCCATGCACTGAAATCTGACGGCAAAGTTGGAAAAAACAAATTTGACGGCATGTTTTGGAAAAGCCGTGAAAGGACTGGACGCGTCCTTTTGAGTCATCCCTTTTAGCCAAAACCCACCCAACGCTATACGTCGACGTGCAAATGGTCTATTAGAATGGGACTAGACCCATTCTACCATACATTCCCCCTGTCACCTTTATGCTCTCATGATTTATCTGAACGTAAATGACATCAGTTCTATTACAAACCAACCTAGCAACTAAATCATGTCCTATGAATATGGTACAATTTCAAAATATTTACCATTTAAACCTGACCTGTCCATGATGCAACGAGGGCCTGCGGAGGAGGCAGGGCGAGTTGGCCGAGCGGGGGTTGAGTACGAGAAAATGACCAAAAGGATCGCAGGCTCTGTGTTCGAGATTGTCTTGAATCCTTCTTGAATAAGGATTCAATTGGTCAATTACGACATGCTTGCCCGATTCGACTATTTTACTTTGTGTAACACCAGACTATTTCACTCTGTCTAACACCAGACTATTTTACTCTGTCTAACTCCAGACTATTTCACTCTGTCTAACACCAGACTATTTTACTCTGTCTAACGCCAGACTATTTCACTCTGTCTAACGCCAGACTATTTCACTCTGTCTAACGCCAGACTATTTTACTCTGTCTAACGCCAGACTATTTTACTCTGTCTAACGCCAGACTATTTCACTCTGTTCTAACGCCAGACTATTTCATCTACTGTCTAACGCCAGACTATTTCACTCTGTCTAACACCAGACTATTTTACTCTGTCTAACACCAGACTATTTTACTCTGTCTAACACCAGACTATTTCACTCTGTCTAACACCAGACTATTTTACTCTGTCTAACGCCAGACTATTTCACTCTGTCTAACGCCAGACTATTTCACTCTGTCTAACGCCAGACTATTTTACTCTGTCTAACGCCAGACTATTTCACTCTGTCTAACGCCAGACTATTTTACTCTGTCTAACACCAGACTATTTCACTCTGTCTAACACCAGACTATTTTACTCTGTCTAACACCAGACTATTTTACTCTGTCTAACACCAGACTATTTTACTCTGTCTAACACCAGACTATTTTACTCTGTCTAACACCAGACTATTTTACTCTGTCTAACACCAGACTATTTTACTCTGTCTAACACCAAGACTATTTACTCTGTCTAACACCAGACTATTTTACTCTGTCTAACGCCAGACTATTTTACTCTGTCTAACACCAGACTATTTTACTCTGTCTAACACCAGACTATTTCACTCTGTCTAACACCAGACTATTTTACTCTGTCTAACACCAGACTATTTTACTCTGTCTAACGCCAGACTATTTTACTCTGTCTAACACCAGACTATTTTACTCTGTCTAACACCAGACTATTTTACTCTGTCTAACACCAGACTATTTTACTCTGTCTAACACCAGACTATTTTACTCTGTCTAACACCAGACTATTTTACTCTGTCTAACACCAGACTATTTTACTCTGTCTAACACCAGACTATTTTACTCTGTCTAACACCAGACTATTTTACTCTGTCTAACACGCCAGACTATTTTACTCTGTCTAACACCAGACTATTTTACTCTGTCTAACACCAGACTATTTTACTCTGTCTAACGCAAGACTATTTCACTCTGTCTAACGCCAGACTATTTTACTCTGTCTAACACCAGACTATTTTACTCTGTCTAACACCAGACTATTTTACTCTGTCTAACACCAGACTATTTTACTCTGTCTAACCAGACTATTTCACTCTGTCTAACACCAGACTATTTTACTCTGTCTAACACCAGACTATTTTACTCTGTCTAACACCAGACTATTTTACTCTGTCTAACACCAGACTATTTTACTCTGTCTAACACCAGACTATTTTACTCTGTCTAACACCAGACTATTTTACTCTGTCTAACGCCAGACTATTTTACTCTGTCTAACACCAGACTATTTTACTCTGTCTAACACCAGACTATTTTACTCTGTCTAACACCAGGACTATTTTACTCTGGCTAACACCAGACTATTTTACTGTGTGTAACACCAGAACTATTTTACTCTGTCTAACGCCAGACTATTTTACTCTGTCTAACACCAGACTATTTTACTCTGTCTAACGCCAGACTATTTCACTCTGTCTAACGCCAGACTATTTTACTCTGTCTAACACCAGACTATTTCACTCTGTCTAACACCAGACTATTTGACTCTGTCTAACACCAGACTATTTTACTCTGTCTCACAGCAGACTATTTCACTCTGTCTAACACCAGACTATTTTACTCTGTTTAACACCAGACTATTTTACTCTGTCTAACACCAGACTATTTTACTCTGTCTAACACCAGACTATTTTACTCTGTCTAACACCAGACTATTTTACTCTGTCTAACACCAGACTATTTTACTCTGTCTAACACCAGACTATTTTACTCTGTCTAACGCAAGACTATTTTACTCTGTCTAACACCAGACTATTTTACTCTGTCTAACGCCAGACTATTTTACTCTGTCTAACACCAGACTATTTTACTCTGTCTAACACCAGACTATTTTACTCTGTCTAACGCCAGACTATTTTACTCTGTCTAACACCAGACTATTTTACTCTGTCTAACGCCAGACTATTTTACTCTGTCTAACACCAGACTATTTTACTCTGTCTAACACCAGACTATTTCACTCTGTCTAACACCAGACTATTTTACTCTGTCTAACACCAGACTATTTTACTCTGTCTAACGCAAGACTATTTTACTCTGTCTAACACCAGACTATTTTACTCTGTCTAACACCAGACTATTTTACTCTGTTTAACACCAGACTATTTTACTCTGTCTCACACCAGACTATTTTACTCTGTCTAACACCAGACTATTTTACTCTGTCTCACACCAGACTATTTTACTCTGTCTAACGCCAGACTATTTTACTCTGTCTAACACCAGACTATTTTCCTCTGTCTAACACCAGACTATTTCACTCTGTCTAACACCAGACTATTTTACTCTGTCTAACACCAGACTATTTTACTCTGTCTAACGCCAGACTATTTTACTCTGTCTAACACCAGACTATTTTACTCTGTCTAACACCAGACTATTTTACTCTGTCTAACACCAGACTATTTTACTCTGTCTAACGCCAGACTATTTTACTCTGTCTAACACCAGACTATTTTACTCTGTCTAACGCAAGACTATTTTACTCTGTCTAACACCAGACTATTTTACTCTGTCTAACGCCAGACTATTTTACTCTGTCTAACACCAGACTATTTTACTCTGTCTAACACCAGACTATTTTACTCTGTCTAACGCCAGACTATTTTACTCTGTCTAACACCAGACTATTTTACTCTGTCTTAACGCCAGACTATTTTACTCTGTCTAACCACCAGACTATTTTACTCTGTCTAACACCAGACTATTTCACTCTGTCTAACACCAGACTATTTTACTCTGTCTAACGCCAGACTATTTTACTCTGTCTAACACCAGACTATTTTACTCTGTCTAACACCAGACTATTTCACTCTGTCTAACACCAGACTATTTTACTCTGTCTAACACCAGACTATTTTACTCTGTCTAACGCCAGACTATTTTACTCTGTCTAACACCAGACTATTTTACTCTGTCTAACGCCAGACTATTTTACTCTGTCTAACACCAGACTATTTTACTCTGTCTAACACCAGACTATTTCACTCTGTCTAACACCAGACTATTTTACTCTGTCTAACACCAGACTATTTTACTCTGTCTAACGCAAGACTATTTTACTCTGTCTAACACCAGACTATTTTACTCTGTCTAACGCAAGACTATTTTACTCTGTCTAACACCAGACTATTTCACTCTGTCTAACACCAGACTATTTTACTCTTCAGTGTGAGAACCCCCGGGAGGGAAAAGGTTAAACAGCATTGCCTTACTAGAGAATAAATACAGTTCTACTTACCAGCAAGCAATTTTGTTTTAGCTTTTATTGTCTTGCTCGGTCCGAAACCTTCCTTCGTCCTGGCTTGAACAGACAATATGTATTTCTTGTTAGGTTCCAGGCCACCAAACACATGCTTCATTGCCCCACCGCCAAGTTCCTTTTTCTTCAAGATAGTTGAACCAACAGCAATGGACACGTTATAACCTGCAATCACACCATTAGGAGCAGAAGGTTCTCTCCATTCTAGCTTAATGTACTTGGCATATGGAGTGGCTACTACAGCCTCTGGAGCACCTGGGCGGCCTTCGGTTGTAACAACCTTCAATGTACTCGAGGGGCCCTCTCCACCAGTATTATAGCCACTTAGTGTCATTGTGTATGTTTTATAAGAAATAAGTCCGTAGTGATTCTTCTGATGTTAGTTATGTTGTATAAGTTTTTGATGATGTCACAGTGTTGATTAATTTTGGGGTCTGGAGACTCCTTCTTGCCAATAGCTTAGCTAATAAAAATGAAATGAATTGAACACAAAGATCGTAATCAATAACATGATAACATTGTTGTGGTTGTTGTTCATAACCATGACGACAATGTTGATAAATTTATAATGTTAATAATAATAATAATAATAATAATAATAATAATAATAATAATAATAATAATAATAATGATAGTTGATGATTGATTGATGATGATGGTAGTGGTAGTGATAATGATGGTGGTGGTGGTAGTGATAATGATGATTGATGATGGTGGTAGTGATAATGATGATTGATGATGGTGGTAGTGATAATGATTGATTGATGATGGTGGTAGTGATAATGATGATTGATGATGATAGTAGTGATGATGATTGATAATGGTGGTAGTGATAATGATGATTGATGATGGTGGTAGTGATAATGATGATTGATGATGATGGTGGTGGTAGTGATGATGATTGATGATGGTGGTAGTGATAATGATGATTGATTGATGATGGTGGTAGTGATGATGATTGATGATGGTGGTAATGATGATGATTGATGATGGTGGTAGTGATAATGATAATGATGATTGTGGTAGTGATGATGATTGATGATGGTGGTAGTAGTAGTGATGATAATGATTGATGATGGTGGTAGTGATAATGATGATTGATGATGGTGGTAGTAGTGATGATGATGATTGATGATGGTGGTAGTGATAATGATGATTGATGATTGTGGTAGTGATGATTGATTGATGATAGTGGTAGTGATAATGATGATGGTGGTAGTGATGATGATTGATGATGGTGGTAGTGATAATGATGATTGATGATGGTGGTAGTGATAATGATGATTGATGATGGTGGTAGTGATAATGATTGATGATGGTGGTAGTAATAATGATGATTGTGGTAGTGATGATGATTGATTGATGATGGTGGTAGTGATAATGATGATTGTGGTAGTGATAATGATTGATGATGGTGGTAGTGATAATGATTGATGATGGTGGTAGTGATAATGATGATTGTGGTAGTGATGATGATTGATTGATGATGGTGGTAGTGATAATGATGATTGTGGTAGTGATAATGATTGATGATGGTGGTAGTGATAATGATGATTGTGGTAGTGATGATGATTGATTGATGATGGTGGTAGTGATAATGATGATTGTGGTAGTGATAATGATGATTGATGATGGTGGTAGTGATAATGATGATTGTGGTAGTGATGATGATTGATTGATGAGGGTGGTAGTGATAATGATGATTGATGATGGTGGTAGTGATAATGATGATTGTCGTAGTGATGATGATTGATTGATGATGGTGGTAGTGATAATGATGATTGTGGTAGTGATAATGATGACTGATGATGGTGGTAGTGATAATGATGATTGTGGTAGTGATGATTGATTGATGATGGTGGTAGTGATAATGATGATTGATGATGGTGGTAGTGATAATGATGATTGTGGTAGTGATGATGATTGATTGATGATGGTGGTAGTGATAATGATGATTGTGGTAGTGATAATGATGATTGATGATGGTGGTAGTAGTGATGATGATGATTGATGATGGTGGTAGTGATAATGATGATTGATGATTGTGGTAGTGATGATTGATTGATGATAGTGGTAGTGATAATGATGATGGTGGTAGTGATGATGATTGATGATGGTGGTAGTGATAATGATGATTGATGATGGTGGTAGTGATAATGATGATTGATGATGGTGGTAGTGATAATGATTGATGATGGTGGTAGTAATAATGATGATTGTGGTAGTGATGATGATTGATTGATGATGGTGGTAGTGATAATGATGATTGTGGTAGTGATAATGATTGATGATGGTGGTAGTGATAATGATTGATGATGGTGGTAGTGATAATGATGATTGTGGTAGTGATGATGATTGATTGATGATGGTGGTAGTGATAATGATGATTGTGGTAGTGATAATGATTGATGATGGTGGTAGTGATAATGATGATTGTGTGGTGTTGATTGATGGTGGTAGTGATAATGATGATTGTGGTAGTGATAATGATGATTGATGATGGTGGTAGTGATAATGATGATTGTGGTAGTGATGATGATTGATTGATGATGGTGGTAGTGATAATGATGATTGTGGTAGTGATGATGATTGATTGATGATGGTGGTAGTGATAATGATGATTGTGGTAGTGATAATGATGACTGATGATGGTGGTAGTGATAATGATGATTGTGGTAGTGATGATTGATTGATGATGGTGGTAGTGATAATGATGATTGATGATGGTGGTAGTGATAATGATGATTGATGATGATGGTGGTAGTGATAATGATGATTGTGGTAGTGATAATGATGATTGTGGTAGTGATGATGATTGATTGATGATGGTGGTAGTGATAATGATGATTGTGGTAGTGATAATGATGATTGATGATGGTGGTAGTGATAATGATGATTGTGGTAGTGATGATGATTGATTGATGATGGTGGTAGTGATAATGATGATTGATGATTGTGGTAGTGATAATGATGATTGATGATGGTGGTAGTGATAATGATGATTGATGATTGATTGGTTAGTGATAATGATGATTGTGGTAGTGATGATGATTGATTGATGATGTGGTGTAGTGATAATGATGATTGTGGTGATAATGATGATGATGATGGTGGTAGTGATAATGATGATTGTGGTAGTGATAATGATGATTGATGATTGTGGTAGTGATAATGATGATTGATGATGGTGGTAGTGATAATGATGATTGATGATGGTGGTAGTGATAATGATTGATGATGGTGGTAGTGATAATGATTGATGATGGTGGTAGTGATAATGACTGATGATGGTGGTAGTGATAATGATTGATGATGGTGGTAGTCAGTGATGATGACGGCGATAATAATGATGATGACACAGATGATGTTTGACGAAGATGATGAAGACACAGATGATGATTGATGATAGTAATTGATGAACGTGATTGACGATTGACGAAGACGACGATGAACTTCAACCATGATCAAGTCTTGCACCGTTTTTATTTTTAACTTGTATTAATTCTTTCGCACACTTGTATGGTTGTAAAGTTAATAAATAAATAAATACATAAATAAATACATAAATAAATACATAAATAAATAAATAAATAAATAAATAAATGATGATGATAGATGAAGATGATGATAATGGCGGTAGAGATGATGATTGATTATGATTGATTGATTGTTGATGATGATGATGATGATTGATGACAGTAATGATGATGATAATGAAAACGATGACGATAACGGTAATGACGCTGGTAATCATGACGCTGGTAATGATGACATAGATGATGGTGATGATAATGGTAATAATAGCGATGACGATATAACGCTGATGGTGATCTGACGATGACAGTGACGATAATGATTATAGTGATGTGACGACACTTGCCTAGGAAGAGTAGTATACCTTATATCCATCAACGCCTCCAAGTTTAAGTTCAATTGGACTCCACCCCAAGACAGCATAGACAGAACCGAACTCCAGCACTCGGAATCCTTGTGGTGCTACCAACGGAGCTGTAATGAGAAAGAACAGGAGTTAAAGATAACTATACAAGAGGGCACTCACAGACTGCATACCTCCACTAGCGCGTTATTATTAGAGATGTTTAAACTAAGGGAAAACTAGTCATCCGCTAGCCTGCGTAGCTGGCGGTATTAGGGAGTTCGGGCGCGGGCGGTATACACGCGTAAAAACGCACAACTTGTTCACGGTTGTCAACAGGCGTGAACAATGTTGTGCTGCTCGCCGTGAACAATGTTGTGCTGCTCGCCGTGAACAAGTTGTTCACTTATGGTTCGAACAACTTGTTCACGGATAAATCAACAGTCATGAACAAGTTGTTCCAACAGCACATTTTTATAGCCAACAACGTTGTTAGCACATGATACAACATGGTGTAACAGCATGACGAAATAACAACGATGAACAACAATGTTACAACAATGGTGAACATGGTTGATGTATCAACACATTCTTCGGTTGTTACAACATGCGTGAACAACGGTTGTTGTTTCATCAGGCTGTAACAACTTGTTGAAACAATGATGAACAATGTTGTTCATTTATCAATGTTGTTCACATATGTCAACAAGTTGTTACAGCATTGTTCAGGCAACAATGCTGTAACAACTTGCGAGATTTTTACGCGTGTAGGCGGGCAATGCGAAATACCGCCTGCCGGAAAACCATGTGTTTTTGAATTCCGCCCACGGAATATGTGTTTAAGAGAACCAATCAGAACACGAGCTAATAATAGTGATGCATGAAGCATGGTTGTTGTTTCAATGGTAAATAAATTGAGGTGATCGCACTACATCCGCAAATGGTTCATCGGAGAGTTAAACTGCTGTTTAATTCAAGAGCAGAGATTTGATCGTTTATAAATACTCTTCAAGGGAGAGACCACGAGTACAGAGCTTAATTCCAAATGGTGAAATAAAAGTAGCGTGCTGCGTAGGCAGTGTTGAAACAACAATCGAAATATAGTAAGGTTAGATATGCTGCCGAAACAGAGAACGTAGGAGTCTAACGTTTCGAGCGAAGGCCCTTCTCTCTTTCTCTCTGACGAAGGGCCTTCGCTCGAAACGTTAGACTCCTAACTATATTTCGATTGTTATTAATAATCCAGACATTTTCATCATCTCATGCTTCGCCAAAGCATACACGGTAAATATCATACTTTTACCAAATCCAGTTGGCAAAATTGCAATCACATCTCTACCAAGCAATAGATATCCAGTTGCAATCCGTTGTTCACTCTTCAAAACGACGCGACGACCGATAGCGCTTAAATGATGATATTGGAATTCCAACAACATATAAGATGAAAATTTTAGCGGGGGAGTCGGAAAAGCCGTGCCGCTGAAAAACAAGGAAAGAAAATACAAGCAAATACAGTCCGAAATTGTCAACTACATACTTCAAGGCTTTGTAAAGGCTTATGCTTTAATACAAAAGGTATATTTAAGAAATGGCTCATGGTTTAGCGTGCTCCATCGAAAAATGGATGCACGCGGGAAATTGGGAGATCACGAAAAAATCGTAAGAGTTGGTCGAGGCGTAGCCGAGACCAACTCTAGATTTTTGAGTGCTCTCCCAATTTCCCAAGTGCATCCATAACTCGATGGAGCACACTAAACCATGAGCCATTTCTTTTATAACATAGCATTAAATCCTTTCACAAGCCGGCGAATCGTTTTGGTTGTTGTGTTTTTCTACTTTCGTAGCCAAGTCTTTTATGTTCACTAAAATCCAACCAAAAGGACAGTTTAAACTCGGTTACCCAGAGCCAGTTTATGTCTTCTGGGTGTTGTTCTTTATTACTCAATAAAATTAAATGACTCGGTATTTTGATAATATAAAAGGCCGTAAAAAGGCCACAATTTAAAACTCAGTTTTGTTTTGAAATTTTTCCCCGCGCTTTTTTGCCGTGCTCCATCGAGTTTTATACAATACCCTGGTTGCTATGCGTGTTTTCATTGGTTGTTGGCCATGATCTATTAGAGGACAGACACATGGTCACGTCAGATCACGTCAGCTGACTTGCTTTTTTCCTTCTTCATGCCCCAAAATCCGGCAAGAGTTTCGATAAAAACCTTTCAAATTTTTATTGTATAAAACAAATAGATTCCATTTTTTTGTTGTCTGTTCAGTTATAGATGCACAGAAGACGTCACAACGTGGTAAGAACATCAGTGACCCACTCGACTGCGTCTCGTGGGCCACTTTTTTGTTCTTACCACGTTGTGACGTCATCTGTGCATCTATAACTGAACAGACAACGGCAAAATGGAATCTATTTGTTAAATGGAGCATGCACGACAGCCAATCAAAAACGTTGCTATATCAAAGCTATGTTATAAAGATAGTTTTATAATAAAGTTATTGACTAATTTCATTGTTTTTACGAGTTTTGTGATATAGGCAAGTTTATCATTTAACGGGCGCGATAAAAAACTACACAATAACACGTTTTACTACTAAATAATACCAACAAATATCAAAAACTAAGCTTCTAAACCTTTTACAGTGTTCTTTGTTTGATACCAACGGCAGAAATATTTTTAGTGTGGCCTTTTTCGTCTCTTCTCGTGCTACGAAAACATTTTCCGTGGCGGCCATCTTGGCACTCCAAAACCGTCGTTTCGAGTGCCTTCATTTTTTAAGCCGGATGAACAAACAATCCAGTTATATAGAGATTTTTAGATCTCGAGATAGCCAATCATCAAACGATACTCATAACATGTGACACCTATCGTGATTTTTGCGTGGCGGTTTACACGTTCCTTTCGTGAAAACAAAATGGCGGGAAAAAGCCATAGGAGTGAAGTACGTTTTGTCAAAGAATTGCATTACGAAAAGGTTTTATTAAAGTTTTTACTCAAGAATTGACAACAGTCAAGACTGCTCTTGAACGGAAACGAGTTTTATCTTTTCTAAAATCCTCGTGTAGTAATATAATTGGTTCATTTTCGACTGCTCGGCAGGTTGCGGCTTACGCGCGAGATTATCTCGTGAAATCTAAAAATAATTTCAGAGAATGACGTGAGATGGCGTTGTGTGACTACAACTACCAGAATGCTTTGCCAGTATTCTAGCATTTCGGCTAAAAAGGATGACTCAAAGGGACCCATCCAGTCCTTTCGAGGCTTTTCTAAATATGTCATCAAATACGTTTTTCCTAAAAGCTAGGGGGTAAACCAGATTTCTCATTAGGGTTTATATGTGGCTAAATGTAATTTCGGCAAGGTAAAAAAGGAGACAATGCTAGTCAGCGGTCACTCATGATAATATGTGGGGATTATTGATAATATGTGGGGATTGTTGACTTGCGCTCATCAAAGTCTTGTCAGCGTGGTCTGAGCTTGACTTGCACTCATCAAAGTCTTGTCAGCGTGGTCTGAGCTTGACTTGCGCTCATCAAAGTCTTGTCAGCGTGGTCTGAGCTTGACTTGCGCTCATCAAAGTCTTGTCAGCGTGGTCTGAGCTTGACTTGCGCTCATCACAGTCTTGTCAGCGTGGTCTGAGCTTGACTGGTTTTGCGCGCGCTGTTTAGTGACCCACCCACCCACTCCTGATAGAATGCAAGGGTAAGTATATATATTCCACTGCTTTGACAGTGTGACTGGTGCCTGGAGGTGGGCTGTGGCGGGGTTGCCATGGTTACCTCCGATCAGGGGGTGGTATCCCCCCTGTGGCTTGGCACCAATCCTCCAATAACGTCAATTGGCGATCTATTTTTAGTTGTGGTTAGGGTATCGAAAAGATTGCTAAAATCTTGAGACCCATGCACTGAAACCTGACGGCAAAGTTGGAAAAAACAAATTTCACGACATATTTTGGAAAAGCCGTGAAAGGACTGGACGCGTCCTTTTGAGTCATCCCTTTTAGCCAAAACCCACCCAACGCTATACGTCGTACGTCGACGTGCAAATGGTCTATTAGAATGGGACTAGACCCATTCTACTATACATTCCACATGGCACCTTTACGCTCTCGTGATTTATCTGAACGTAAATGACATCAGTTCTATTACAAAGCCAACGTAGCAACTAAATCATGTCCTATGAATATGGTACAATTTCAAAATATTTACCATTTTGGCCAGAATAAGCTTTGCCTTCACAGAAAGGTCCACTTCCAACCATGTTGATGCCTTGGATTCGGAACTCCCACAATTTATAGTAACCAGCTTTTGAAACATGGAATTCAGTGGAAACGTAAGCGGCGTTGTGTATTTTCCAGTCGTTTTCGTCTACTTTGCGGTACTGCAGATGGTACTTGAAGAAGGCGCCATTTTGGTCTATGAGCTCCATTTTCTGAGAAGAAGAAGTACATTAGAAATAAGAGGGCACTCAGAGACTGCATATACCTCCGCCAGCGGGTTATTACTAGAGATGTTAAAAAAGAAAACGAGCCATCCCGCTAACCAGGCTAGCTCACGAAACCTATATATGAATAAATGAATAGAATGCTTGATTTCACCTATACCAAAATTATGCAAAAGTTTCGCATAAATAAGAATAATGAGCGCAATCAATGAGCGCAATCAATGAGCGCAATCAAGCACCTCTTCTACACGGAGAATCTTGTGGTCAGTGTGTTATTAATTTCTCATTGAAATTTCAACCGAATTCAACGAAAATTGAATGGGTTGCTCCTTGCTCTATGATCAATCATTACACAAACTTTCATGACAGACAGACAGGCAGACAGGCAGACAGACAGACAGACAGACAGACAGGCAGGCAGGCAGGCAGACAGGCAGACAGGCAGACAGACAGGCAGGCAGGCAGGCAGACAGGCAGGCAGACAGGCAAACAGACAGACAGACAGACAGCATAACATCCTGGCGCCAGCGGAGGAAATTAGCCTAGTTCCTAGGTCTTTCACTTAGAATTTTTGACCCCGGCATTTTATACCTTCCATTTTATGGTTAATTCTCCGGCTTTTCCAGGCTTTCCGTGAACAGTTGGACATATGGTAGGAGCTTGAAGAGAATAGAAAAGACCAGAAGATTATCAAGACATAAAAAGCAGTGATTTATTTTACAGGTACAGTGAGATAAGACGAGGTGGGGTGAAGTGACGTGAAGTGAGGTGCTGTGATGTGAGCTGAGGTGAAGAAGTGAAGTGAAGTGCTGTGATGTGCTGTGATGTGAGCTGAGGTGAAGAAGTGAAGTGCTGTGATGTGAAATAAAGTAAAGTGAAGTGAAGTAATAATATAAAGTGAAGTGAATTAGTGAAGTGAAGAGACATCAAGTGAAATGTAGTGGAGTGAGTAAAGTGATGTGAGGTAGAGTAGAGTAGAGTAGAGTAGAGTAGAGTAGAGTAGAGTAGAGTGGAGTGGAGTGGAGTGGAGTGGAGTGGAGTGGAATGGAGTGGGGTGGGGTGGGGTGGGGTGGGGTGGGGTGGGGAGGGGTGAAGTGAAGTGAAGTGAAGTGAAGTGAAGTGAAGCGAAGTGAAGTAAAGTGAAGTAAAGTGAAGTAAAGTGAAGTGAAGCGAAGTGAAGTAAAGTAAAGTAAAGTGAAGTAAAGTGAAGTAAAGTAGAGTGAAGTAAAGTAAAGTGAAGTAAAGTGAAGTAGAGTGAAGTAAAGTAAAGTGAAGTAAAGTGAAGTGAAGTGAAGTGAAGTGAAGTGAAGTGAAGTGAAGTGAAGTGAAGTGAAGTGAAGTGAAGTGAAGTAAAGTAAAGTAAAGTAAAGCACAGGAGAGATCAACTACAACTCTACTCACATGACTTCCGTTAACATTTGGTGAGAGGCAGTGCGCTAATAGCACACGCTACCTGTGCACCCAGTCACATACAGCACCAGTAATCACAAGCAAACAAAACGGCTTTCACTCACCTCGTTGTGGTGTTATACAGTCTCCAAATCTGGTGTATTTACTTGGCTCACTGGTGCCAAGTTTGTTTTTAGCCAAGACACGGAACCTGTACTGGGTGAAGGGAGAAAGATTTTTAACGACTTTCTCACTAAGATGTGGTAATACTTTGGTGTCATTGCGCCAGTCATCAGGATAGAACGAGGTGCTCAACTGAATGATAAAATACTTTATTGGGTCGTAACTATTACTCGGCATATTCCAGGAAAGTTTTGCGGAAAGTCCGGCACAACCACCTTCAACGACGACAGTATTAGGAGCTTCTGGTGGACCTGAGGAAAGAACACGGGTGTTAATTACAAACATCGTCAATATAATCATCAATCACCACCACCATCAGCACCACCACCACCACCACCACCAGTCCACCACCATCATTGTCACAACCAATATCGTCATCACAATCACCACCACCACTGCCGCCACCACTGTCAATCAAAATCACCACCACCATCACCATCACCCCCCCCCCCCCCCCCCAATCATCATCACCATCATCGCCACCAGCAGCAGCACTGCCGCCACGACTACCACCACCATCATCACCGCCACCATCGTCATCATCAACACCACCCTTATCATCACCACCATCATCATCATCATCACCACCGCCATCAGCAGCAGCACTGCCGCCACCATCATCATCATCATGGTCATAATCATAATCAACGATATCATCATCATCATGACAATCACCACCACTGCCATCATCGCCACCACCACCATCATCGTCGTCGTCATCACCACCACCACCACCATCATAGCTATCATCATCAACATCAGATACCACCACTACCATTCTTCTGAGGATTGCCTCATTTTTTAAAAACCAGAGCCTTAGATTTCCTGAGAGTTCCCTTTAAGTTTCCCGAGTATGTAGTTTTCTCTGCTCTTAAAAAAACATTGTCACTAGTTTTAGAATTCACAATTATAATGCCGGATTGAATGGCCTTTTGGATGGCGTAATCGTTCCATGTTTTCCATAAAGTTACAGAAACACGGTTTTTAACCCATGACCATGTTTTCAAAATCTTAAATTGTAAATACATATGCGTAATTTATAATAATCTACCTCGTACAATAACTCTTGCAGTTTGTTTAATCTCGGCATATGATGGCTGTTCAATGTAGGCAATGCACTCGTAATCACCACTTTGCGAGACCTAAATAAAAAAGGTACAACGTCATCATCATCATCGTCTTAATCATCGTCATCGTTATCCATATCATCATCATCTTCATCATCATCATCATAATCGTCGTCATCATCATCGTCATCATAATCGTCGTCATCCTCATCATCATCGTCGTCATCATCATCATCTTCATCATCATCATTCACCATCATCATAGTTATCCCTTCATCATCATCACCACCATCATCTTCTTCATCATCATCATTCACCATCACCATCATAATCGTCGTCATCATCATCATCATCTTCATCACCATCATCATCGTCATCACTCACCATTATCATAGTTATCTCTATCATCATCACCACCACCATCATCATCATCATCATCATCATCATTCACCATCATAATCGTCGTCATCATCATCATCACCACCACCAATCATCTTCATCATCATTCGCCATCACCATAATTGTCGTCATCATCATCGTCATCATAATCATTATCACAGCGACCATCATCATCATCATCATTCACCATCATAATCGTCGTCATCATCATCATCATCATCATCATCACCACCAATCATCTTCATCATCGTTCACCATCATCATAATCGTCGTCATCATCATCACCGTCATCATCATCACCGTCATCATCGTTATCGTCATTCTTAATCTTCATCATCGTCACCGTTATCCATATCATCATCATCACGACCACCATCATCATCACCATGAATCATCATCATCTTCACCACCATCATCATCATCCGTATCGTCGTTGTCATCGTCATCATTACCACCACCACCACCACCACCACCAAACCAAGACTGGAAGCACTCTGCCACTCTCCTTGCATGCGACCAAGGAAAATTATTAATCAAATCACTGCACTGCAGGAATTGAACCCGGTACCACCACCATCCCACTATTACAAAATCCTAGTTTAAAAAAAGAGATTACCATTCTATTACAAAAAGTGTTACTCGCCTGAGGGTTAATGAATACCAGTTTGAAGAAATATTCGGACCACACGATATTCCCATTAAGTGGCAAGTCCTTTCCTTTAAACTTCCATTTGTATTTGATTGGTGTTCCTAGATTGTCCTCGCCTCTGGCTTCGCATGTTAGATCGAACCTCTCGCCTCTCGTTATATTTCTATCTTGCGGCTTTTGGAAGAATTTGATTTCGCCAACAACTTGCACTTGGATTTTCTTGACATCAGTTCCAAACATATTCCTAGCCGTGCACGTGTACTCACCTCTGTCGTCTTTTTTCACTGTTTTAATCTCTAAATGTTCGTTGTTGATAAGCTCGTAGTTTGGTAATCCAGTGTCGATGTCGACGCCATCTTTCTCCCAAGTATTCTTCGCGTCTGGCGCCGCATAAGCGTGGCACTCAATCTTACCACGATTGTTGACCAATAACGTCGTCTTGCCGGTGTTCGACACGAAAGTTGGCTTCACAGCTAAAAAGTAACGTATAAAAATACCTTTACAGTCGGTTTCAGGTTGTCTTTGACGGAAATGTTTAGAAGTTCGTTCCGAAGTTCGCAAGTTCATTTGACTTTCGTATTTGATTGGCTACTTAGTTGCTAGTAGCCAATCAAATGCCTAGTTCAATTCGAACTTGTGAACTTCGGAACGGACTTCTCGTAAAGGCCGAGGGCACTGCATATACCTCCGCCAGCGGATTATTAGAAATGTTTGCAGTTGATTTCACATTACTTTTCCGCTTTGTGTTGCGAAGTTCGTTGGGAAGTTCTGAATTACGTTGCCATGGTTGAAAAATTATCCAATCATAATGAGTTTTGACCCAAAGCTCGCAATTTGACTGGATAATTTTTCAACCTTGGCAACGTAATTCCGAAGTTCCGAACGAATATCTGAACTTCCCAATTACGAACTTCGCAACACAAAGCGGAAAAGTAATGTGAAACGAACGAACGAACGAACGAACGAACGAACGAACGAACGAACGAACGAACGAACGAACGAACGAACGAACGAACGAACGAACGAACGAACGAACGAATGAACGAATGAATGAATGGAATGAATGAATAAAATGCTTGATGTAATATTTAAAACACGAGCAGCAGTGTTTTACCAGATTTAAAACACGAGGCGATAGTCGAGTGTTTAGATCTAATAAAACACGTACTGCGAATGTTTTAAATGGCTTCAAAAACTATCCATATAATAAGCTCATATAGAAATCAATTTTGAAAATTGAAGTTGTCTGAGCCGCAAAATCGAAGAAAAAGTTAATCGAAAATAGCGAGCGTGTCTCTATCACATATAGAGACGCGTCACGATCATGATTTTCCTTTGTGTTTTCCTCATGAATTATTAATGATTTTTGAATGCAATTTCAAAAAGGCCCTAGGTACGAAGGTTGCTTCTTTTACCTTCGACTTCCAAATAAGCAGTTTGATGAATGTTGTCGAGCTCATTAGCAGCAAAACATTCGTACATCCCACTTTGCTTTTTTTTCAGTCTGGGAAATGTGATATTTCCGCCAATGATCCGATGCTCTGGACTAAAAAAGGAAAATTAACAATACAATTACAAATACGTTTACATGAATAACATGATAAATACCAGTTTGTGCACAGTTCCAACATAACATTACGGCTCATTATTTAGAGGCTCTTTACAGAGATGGAAAAAGTATCGGAACTGGTTCCCAGAAATTTTTTTGGGTCCAGATTTTCACAGATATTTTTACAGAAAATTTGTAAGGTTTGATGGTTAACTGAAAAAAATTGGACTTAATTGAAATTACACTTACTGTACGTTGTACAACTCTACTAATTAAATACCATTGAATACCTAAATCACAGTTACAGTTCTTTCAGAGAATTTGCTACAGGTTTTGAATATGCAGAAGAGAAGTAATTTTATAAACTTTGTATATACAGTAGCTATCTATCTATCTATACAGTCATTATGAGTCATAATCAACAAGAAAAATTAAAGGAGTTTGTATAACGTCTTTTACGTAGTTAAATTAGATACATAACGTGATAACACGGAGAAGACAACAAGCCAACAACGGAAACATCAACAAGATAGGCAACATTTTGTCAATTACTAACTAAATAAAGTGCACTAACTGCCAGTAACTGACCTGCTGTTGCTGTAGTGACACACTGACTGATGAAAATATTACTAGATTGCTGGTCGCTGGATAGAAAAATTACAACGTATACCTTGTTCCATTACTTTTGTCGTCATTACTTTTGTCGTTTGCTTTCTTATAAACAGGGACCGCGGAACCAATAATTTTATTATTGCAATAGACAGAAAAATTGTTCAATCGGTCACTCTAGCACACGCAGCGGTCTGCACTTGAACATTTATTTATTTCAACAATACAAAGCAAGGGAGCACACCAGAAATGAGTCACGGTCTACAATGAACACTGAACACTGAACACTGAACACGAGTTGTATCAGCAGAATTTAGGACTGTTAGCTGTTATTGTTGACAATATGTTGTGTTGGGCGTTTGTTCTGGTTTGCTCTTATATATAAATCTTAATCTATTAATGGGAACAAACAAACAAAGTGTTGTCTTTTGAGAGTTTTCTGACCTTCAGAATTCTGTAAATTCTTCCCCCAAAATGCAGGAAATGGCATTTCCGAGACTCTAGATTTCAAAAATTTCCGGAGGGACAAGCTCCCGGATTCCCCAAGAAGAGTCCCTTTTGTGAACAGCCCCCCAACACAAAAATCGTTCCGCGGTCCCCGATAACACCCGATTTCATATCAGACCAATAAAGACATATTTTAGCTTTACACAATGTATAGTAATTATGGTAGTGTTCTGTCCATGTTGTATTGCAAATTTTGCAGGAAATTTTGAGTCCTGAACCCAGGTTCCCAGAAAGAAAATAACTTTTTCCACCTCTGGCCTTTCCCTACTAGACTTCTTCTCTTGATGAGTAAAATCGTCCGGCGTTAGCCAGAGTAAAATACTAAAAGGCCCTAACAGTAGTGAAAGAGTTAAAGTTTGCCGAGTCTCCAGATCATGATTTTAATAATAGTTTGTTTGTTTTTGTAGGTGAGTGAATGGATACATGGATGGATTTCTCAACTGACTATGGAACAAATGATTTTACCATTCAAAGGAGAGTGAAACATGCAAGTGCCAAAAAAATACAGTGCCAAAAAAATACCCCACCCCCACCCCCTGTCAAAAATAGAAATGTAGTCACACTAAAGACAAAACTTACCTATCTGTCAGTTCTGTTCCATTAACATACCACTTATATCTGGGCAACGGGTGACTTGTGGCATTGCACTGCCACGAATGGCTGGAATATATCGACACTTTTACAGAAGCTATCTTTGGAAGAACCCACTCAGGTTTTACTGTTAGGCAACAAAAGAAAAATAACAAAATGGGACATGTATCAAAGGAAAGATTGAGTTAAGTAAGTAAGCCCCCTCCCCCAAAAAAAAATCAGTAAAAAATAACAAAAAAACAAAAAAACACAAAAAGACATTTCATGACTAAATTGTTATATCAATGGTAGCATAATGTATTCTTCATTTGAATGAGAAATACTAGCATTTGCGGTCAAGCGTTTAGCATTTAGCAAATTACTACATGTAGCTGTTTTTGAGTTTTGAAACCGTGCATTGACCAATGACAACTATACGTTTGACAGATCATATCAATAACGAATAGGGGGTGTATGTTACACTGGATGTAACTTTACATTACACCCCCTATTCATTGTTGATTGGATCTGTCAAACGCATAGTTGTCATTGGACAACATTTGTTTCAAAACTCGAAAACAACTAGTTATTCACTAAACGCTTGAACGCAAATGGTGGTAAGGCAAACATACTGTGATATCTCAATTCCCCTTCATTTGTGTCACTCTTTTGTCCAATAGTCGCAGTACATCTGTATCTACCAGAATGGGACAACTGTGCTTTCTCTATCACCAGAATACGAGTGTCTTTGTTTATAAAGATGTAGCCATCTTGGTTATCTACAATATCTTTTTCATTTCCCTCACTGTCAATTTTCTTCCAAGTATAAATAGGAACTGGGCTAGAAACAAGAAAAGTAGTTGTAGACTAAATCTGAGTGACCAACTGTCTGTCTGTCTGTCTGTCTGTCTGTCTGTCTGTTGTTTGTCTGACTGAATTATTCATTCGTTCCTTAACTCAGAACTACCAACTGACAGCCAATTTATCTACCTAATCCATCCAACACACTGATTCACTCACTCAATCCATTCATATTATCATCCTATATATTCATTCATTCATTCAATCAAACAATCAATCAATCAATCAACCCATCCATTCATTCAATCCATCCATTCAATCCATCCACTGATTCATTCAATCCATCCATTCAATCCATCCACTGATTCATTCAATCCATCCATTCATTTAATCCACCCAGCTATTCAATCCATCCATCCATTCATTCAATCCATCCATTCATTCAATTCATCCATTCATTCATTCATTCATTCATTCATTCATTCATTCATTCATTCATTCATTCATTCATTCATTCATTCAACCCATCCATTCATTTAATCCATCCATCCAACCAATCCATTCATCCATTCATTCAATTCATCCATTCATTCATTCATTCATTCATTCATTCATTCATTCATTCATTCATTCATTCATTCATTCATTCATTCATTCAACCCATCCATTCATTTAATCCATCCATCCAACCAATCCATCCATCCATTCATTCAATTCATCCATTCATTCAATTCATCCATCCAATCAATCCATCCATTCATTCATTCAATCCATCCATTCATTCATTCAATTCAATCCATTCATCCATTCAATCCACCCATCCATTCAATCCACGAATCCATCCATCCATTCAATCCAACCACTCAATCCATCTACATGTATCCACTCCATATACATGTATCCATTTATTCATCCATTCAATTCGATCACCCAACCATCAGTTTTTAGCTTTGCTCATTTTTTCAGACTTCACTGAGAATTCTCCTCTCTATAATCATACATGTAAGCCTTTTTCTGGGTCCTAAAATTAAAATTACCAACAAAAACCATTTCATCTTACTTTCCAGTGGCTGCGCAAACCAGAGTTATGGTATCATCCAGAACGTACATTCTATTTGGAAGTGAAGTCACAATTTTGGGACCAAATTTGGTAAAGTTTTCTGTTGGAAAAAACAACAAAACAGCAGTTAAATAATTACAGTAACCCTTTCACTACTAGACTTCTTCTCTCAACGAGTAAAATTGTCTGGGGTTAGCCAGAGTAAAATACTAAAAGGCCCCAACAGGAGTGAAAGGGTTGACTACAGTAATAAAGTTTTATACGGCAAAGTGCATGACTGTAAATCGCATGGTAACATTTCTCTAGGCATGCTGGTTGAAAGCCCTGGTTCCATCTGAAGGCCACTGCGAGACTAACGAAGTAATGTAGCGGTTGTTATAACTAGCGTGGGTTTGTATCCGCATTCTTGTAAGTACGTTTCCAGATCGTTAGTTTTACGTAGTGCATTGACGTATAGATAATGTTTGTAGACCGTATTTGGCAAAGAAGGTATTGGTGAATAACCACGCAGTTTGTTCCTACGTAAGGACTGACGTAATGACCGTGATTCAGCAAGCTGTGACTGTCGCTGAAATGTAAGATATATAAACACAGCAACTCGATGTATTAGGTTAGAAGCGAGAGTGGTGAGACTGAGTGACAGAGATGTGAGAACCGAAAGGTGCGATGTAGCTAGAGAAGACGTTTGTAACCGTTCAGCTGCTCAATCTCGTTTGTCAATAAAGTTGTTACAGAATCAGAGAAGAAAGTCTCTTCACTATGGCCCAAAAACACGCTACAGTAACTTCATGTCAGCATCTGTGTGGCACACTAAGTGTTATTTTCCACTGGCTGAGGCACGAAAGAAGCGGAAAATGTTTTCTCACACGCCGCTGGAGCCTGCGTACGAGTCCCAGGGGGGTAAAAGAGTGGGTAAGTCAGATTTTGTTGTTGCTTCGCCATAGCTTGAACCTGCCCACCCACCCTCCCTGTATATACTAAGGAGTACGAGTAAGTAAGTCACTATATGTTAGATCAATATTCTTGTCTATTTGTATTAGGTTGAGATACGAGAGCTATGGAAGTTGTGGATGTTTTATAACTACAGTATTGTCATCAAACTGTAATAGCATTCATTGGGTTGTTATGTTACTTATCGAGCTGTAATAGCCATTAATGGTTTAATAAAGGTCAAGCGTTACGGTGGTAGCGCAGCAGCTCCCAGCGGTGTGTGAGAAAGTATAATGTCAGATTCATTTACAGTTTTTCGAACATTCTCGACTTCGTGAGTTTGTGTCATCAAGCATTAAATTGCAGCGACTCTCATTTTCGTAAAAATGTATACTTTAAGCAAATCATTGAGTATAATTTCCTTTATCTTTTAAATTTTGGGCATCTAAAGCCATCCACTTTTCAATCTAGGGCATCCCAGTATGCCTGGATGCCCTTGTGGCTAAAAAATCCTGCCTGGTTCCCAACCCAGTTTTAAATAAACAAATAAATAGAGCGTAAAAGTAAACTATTTAAAACCAGTTACCTGAGACATTTCTAAATTGTGTTGGCAAATAAGCCCACTTAAACCGATTTAGATCTTCGGCATTGGCCTCCATACCACACCTTGCCTCCTGCATATTAAAGTATTTCACATCCTCCTTTTTCAAATGAGAGAAGAAGAGTGTTCCATTGTTGAGAACAATGTAATTAGGTGCACTTTTAATAAACTTCACTCCACTGATAAAAGATGTTTTTCCCCACTTGTAGCTGAAGTTGCGGCCACGAGTGCGCGCAGGGCATTTTATGAAAGCTGCTTGTCCAACCACCACCTCACGAACATCTTCTGTCGATGAGGGGGTTAAAAAATCACCCAGATCTAAGAAAATAGAAGTATATAATTATAAAAAACAATGTGTGCACTAGGATTGTCAGTTTTATTATTATAATGCTTTTATGCATGGCTTTCTAATAAGGGGCTGTTCACACGAGACCGGGTTATCTCGGGGGTAGGGATAACTCGGGGGCTAGGATCAAAGTTGACCCTATTTCACATGATAAAACGCAACTACCGAGTTGTCCCTAGCCCCCGAGATAACACTAGCTTCATGTGAACGCTTCACCCCGAGTTATCCCGAGCAACAGCATAAATACGCATGCCTAAGTTGACCCTACCCCCCCCCCCGAGATAACTCGGGTGAAAGCGTTCACATGGAGGTAGGGATAACTCGGGGGCTAGGGTTACCCTATCGCTCCGACCGAGTTATCCCTATCCCCCGAGTTACCTCGGTCTCATGTGAACGGTTTACTTTTTTAACATGGAAATAAACCAACACCGAGTTATCTCGGGGGATAGGGATAACCCTACCCCCCGAGATAACTCGCCTCATGTGAACAGGCCCTAAGACGTCTTCCTTTGATAAGTAAAATCATCTGGCATTAAGCCTGAGTAAAATCATCTGGCATTAGGATGAGTAAAATCACCAGTCATTGCCACATCAGCCTCACAGCAAGCTGCAATAGTGAAGCGCGCAGTTACTATTTATAGACCAAAAGCTCAGACAAACAAACCGAAATTAAATCTCGAGGGATTTCTATTATGAGCCATTTTCTTTTGTTGGAAATGCGAGAATAAATTACAAACTCTGACAAATCTCCGTCAATCGAGATATGGTCTGGAAACTCGGCAAACTTCAAAGCGCCTATAATGAGCTGTGATTTTATGTTGAACCGTACCTTACACCGTGGACATCTTTTGTTTTAGGTGTATTAATATTTAAATAGCACGGTTGAGTGATTGAACTGAAACCTTGCTATTGGACAATTCGTTCATTATACTAAAATACAAAGTGTTCAGTGACCGTGCACCATGCACCAAAATGCATAAAGGCGAACAAAAAGATAGACCAAAGACTTTAGCTGAGTTTCCAGACCATATCTCGATTGACTATGCATGAACTTGACGTCATCTGTGCGCAGCCTTCGCTATTGTTATAAATTACTTGCGTCTAATAAAAAATAACTCATAACCAAAAATCAAACACAGACTGTGAGTTTGTTTTACATTAATTAGATGCAAGAACTAGCAGCTCACAGATCACGATGACTGGAAAAAGCCGTCTTATTTATTTATTTATTTATTTATTTATTTATTTATTTATTTATTTATTTATTTATTTATTTATTTATTTATTTAACTTCGGCCGCCGTTGGTGGATTAACAAAGTAAAGAAAAAAATATTTATTTATTTATTTATTTTGCCACAAGAGAGTATCAAAAAGTAGATTAGGTTATAATAGTCAACAAACAAAACTTTAGCAAAAGGATAAGAAGTGGCAGGGTTCTCGCAACAGCTTACGCCAATTACTGCGGTCCCAATAGTAGAAATTTGTTCTAGCTAAATACAACAGTGAAGGACCCCAGATAAGCCCCGAGCTGAGTTGCATTTTGTGCATATTGATCTCCATGTCCTTGGATCATCTGGGTCGTAGAGCTCGCCCACCGCTGTCTGGCAGTATGACAGCAGACCACTTTTGAATTCGGAGAACGTGGCTCCTTGTAGCCGCATCTCAACTGGTAGAACGTTCCATGTTCTACACGCTCTCATAAAAAAGGAACGCTGAAAAGTCAGTGTTCTACATTTTCGCGGGCGAAAATGAATGAGATTGGCAGTCGAGCTGGATCTTGTTGATCTTACTGGTATGTATGGTGTTGGTATGGTTTCAGGATCAATATTTGTCAGTCCGTTAATAGTTTTAAAAAAGAAGATCATGTCGAGGTATTCATGCCAGTAGGTGAGCGGAAGTAAGTTTAGCGATAACAGACGTTGTTTAAGTAATAGATACAGCATGAGCAGCCGAGCTGTATCTGATTTACAAGGCGAGCTGCAAGCGAGCCGTAGTAAATCAGATACAGCTCGGCTGCGAATGTTGTATCTTTCTTAAAATACAAATGCATCTAAGTAATCAAGTTCACCAACTATTTTGGGGATACGGTCTGTTTTAGCCGAGAAAATCGAAGCTAAAGTTTATGTAAATCAGGACGATGCTGTATCCGATTTACAACCACTGCTACGGTATTGATTTCTTTTGAATTTTCGTCATGAATTATTAATGAGTATTTTAAAGGATGTTGTAGAGCGGAATGGAAGGTTTAAGATTACTTTAGTGGCACGACGTTGAACCAGCTCGACACGCAACGGCACAGGAACACTAACACAGCTTGAGCCAATTACGTTAGTGACTTATAGCTTAAATTACAATAACAATAAAGATATTTAAATATATAACTGAAGAAATGATAAATGATAACTGTTTTCTCATACTACTGGTTAAAACAAAATTTAGAAACAACAGTCCATTGAACTGCACTTACTGTCTTCCCTGGTAGCATTTCAGGCATATTGATTTCCATGTCTGTTGTTTTTCAATATCGAAAATTGTTCTGGTCGCCGAAAAATAGTAGTCAAACAGAAGGGTTTTGAACTGGTACAAGGTCATGTCCGGCTTGCGTATATTATCAGGGAGGGTGTTCCAGGTTCGATTGGCTCTAACTGTATAGCTGTTTTGGTAACATAAAGTTCTGGTTTTAGGGATTTGGTATGTAATTGAGGAATTGACTGTAGCACGAAGAGTCATGGAAAGTTTTGATTTCATTGATTGGTTTTGGAAGGATATCCGGAGCAGTTACAAGATCAAGATATTCGTGCCAGTAACATATGGGTAACATCCCTAAAGTGATCAGTCTTGCCTTGTATGGAATATCTGATCGAAAGGGAAGGCCCAGTGTGAGGTTTGTTGCCCTCCATTGCACACTTTCTAGATTTAGATTTAGATTCATTAACTTTATTGCCTATAGCAACTGGTGGTCAAACAAAGCGAAATGCCCCAATTGAACATGACTACCATGATGTAAGTGTTGGTTTTGCGGAGGGAGGAAAACCGGAGAACCCGGCGAAAAACCCTCGAAGCACAGGAGACATCAACTACAACTCTACTCACATTAGTTTCCAGCTCGACAACGGGGTCATTCCCAAGCGGTCACCCATCCAAGTACTAACCCCGTCTAACCGGGCTTAACTTTTGGTGAGAGGCAGCGCGCTAACAGCACACGCCACCGTGCTTCTACCTCCGTAGTTAGGGTAATCGTCTGCGGGGCCCATACTTGAGAGGCGTAGGCAAGATTGGACCTCACCAAACCAAGATAGAAAGTGCGACGAGCAGTTACATTTCGAACCTTCGTTAGACAGATTAAAAAGATAAATTTGTTCCACAACAACATGCAATGCACATGTATGAAAGAGATATGCATTTTATGGCTTTCCAAGACATCCCCCCTTGACGAGTCAGGGCATGAGATTTGAAATTTTCAGCAGTATCCAGTGGGATTAATACTGGCACTTAAAATCTGGTATCCCTCCTTGAAAATTAGTATCCCACATTTGGATATAGTAGATATTCCAATAAGCAGTATCCAAACAAGGTTAACTTTTATTTAACACAACATTATTCATACTACACTAGTGTATGCCTAGCTGTACAATAACACACCGATAAGAGTGTTAATACTTTAGTTTATTTACGCCTTGAACATAATTGTAGAGTGTCCATGGCATTGTCAAAATCCATCAAATTCAGGACTATGTAGTGTGACTGTAATAACGATGATTAGTAGAAACTTACTAGTAATCTATTGCAAATCCGGCAATCTGATTGGCTACTCTACTCGAGATCTACTCATCAATAGATAGCGAGTAGCAAATTGAGTACCAGAACTCGCACGGCCATGCAGTACTGCCTCCTTCGCAGGCCCTCATTGCATCATGGACAGGTCACTTTTGAGAGGGCCTGCCAGATCCTGTAAACAAAATGGGGACTGATCCCATTATGCACAGCGAGACTAGGCCCTAGAGAGGGCCTGCAAAAAGCAAAATCTTTCCGGCCGCTGTCCAAGTTCTTACACTGTGATCCACCAGGAAATTCGGTCTAAACTTAAACGATAAATGCAGTGATGGATCCAGCTTGATTTTTTTAACCTTAGTCAAACCATTCCTAGGGGGGTCCGGGGGCATGCTACCCCGGAAAATTTTTGAAATTTGGACCTCTGAAATGGCATTTCCTGCATTCTGACGGTACTTTGAAGAAAGATTTAAAAGTTTTAAATTGTGTTTTCAATAGCGCATTTTATCAAACCTGGAAGGTGTCAAATAAATTTAGGGATAAAGTGGACGTTTTATTATGGATTTTATTAGGGATATCACAAGGAAGCTCGACATTAGAAATGTGATTGACATTTTCAATGAAAAGCCACGTCGCATCCCACTGCAGCAAGGCACTAATTGAGTAATTGGCATCCCCCCTGCACCCCCTTGGCCAAGGGCTAGGGGAGGTGCGCACCCCCCCGCACCCCCCTGTAAATCCATCACTGGATAAATGTCAGAGATTTTTAGATGTTTAATTGAGGTAATTTGAAAATAAACATTTGTACAATATACAGTACTTACAAGTAAACTCCACTGTTGCATTTCTGCCAATAATAGTTCCCACAGGTGTCTCCATGTAAAACTGATAGATACCAGCATATTCTATAGTAGGCTTAACTGCAACACTCAGTCTTGTTGCATAGGGATTAAAAAAAGCTGGTTTGTAGTTTTCATCAATCTTATGTCCATTATGACGCCAGTGAAATTTCGAACCAGCAACAGTATTTACTACAACCTGAAGGCCATAAAATTGTGATGTGAAGCCAGTGAAATCTTCCGCATCTTCAATAATTAATGGTACGATGTCCTGAC
Source organism: Paragorgia papillata (assembly GCA_035771165.1). Classification (NCBI taxonomy): domain Eukaryota; kingdom Metazoa; phylum Cnidaria; class Anthozoa; order Scleralcyonacea; family Coralliidae; genus Paragorgia; species Paragorgia papillata. The sequence continues at coordinate 83,600 of JAWNZC010000296.1, forward strand.
CTGAAGTAAAAATACATGTATAATTAAAGACATGAGGCTGGTTGTGTAATTATTAAGGTAGTTTTAATTTTAACTATATCATATTTTACAACATACACAGTAATCGCGAAATGAATATAAGAGCCCAGCTCAAAATTTTAAAATGCAATACGTATACCATAACGAAAGGAAACCATTTAAAAAACAAAATATATTTATTGACGTTTCGTTACTTAACTAGTAACATCTTCAGAATGACTTAAAGATTACATTGAATATACTTATATATAACATTAATATCTTACCAGGTGACAAATACAAAACAGAAATGTGTGAAGATGTGATGAAAGATGAACATAATAAGATGAGGTGTGAAATAACATAAAAGGCAAAGAAAAAATAATAAAGATGACAAAAATAAAATATATATCAAAACAACGAAAGTGGTATAGAGGAAATATTTTCATTTAGAGAAGGTCGAGATTTTGAAATGAGTAAGCTCTCGCGAAGAAGGAGTTCAAGATTAGAGTTAGAACGAGAGAAAGATATAGTATGGTAAAGTCACTTGGTGAGATGTTGTGGTTTAGTTCGGTGGACAAGATGTTAGTGGTTAAGTAACGAAACGTCAATAAATATATTTTGTTTTTAAATGGTTTCCTTTTTGCTCTTATATTCATTTTGCGATTACGGTTTCCGCCCGGTAAATCACTTGCTACGATTCTAACATACACAGTACATTAGGTCCGAATTAACGCTTCGCAAATCGCAAAGTTCTACAAAAAATTGTGAAGCTTATTTTTGAAAAATGTAGTGCAACGACTAACATAGTATCTTCGTTAAGAACGTAAGGTAACATTTCAGAACATACTTTAGAGTGACTTCTTAGAAGCATGGCAGAACTTTTCTGAATATATCTAATTAACTTCTTTGAATGTAGTGCAACTTCTCTGAATGAGTGAACGAAGCATAACTTCTGAACATAGAACGTGGCATATAAAGGCCTGGCCAAACGCTTTCAACATTTCATTCAACATCGTTCAACATTGTTGAAAGCGTTTGCCTCCCCCCCCCCTGTTGAATGATGTTGAACGTTGTTGAATGGTGTTGAACGAAATTTGAACATGTTCAAATTTTCGTTCAACACGCGTTCAACATTTCTATTCTCAAAATGTTGAAAGGTGTTGAACGCATTTGGCCACATTTCATTCAACTTTGTTGAACAGAGACATGCGCCATGCGGGATATTGTCGATTCCAGCTTTTGTGGTAGCCCGCGTTCAATTAATTGTCATTCATGAATGTTGAACGATGTTGAATTCATTTGGCCACTCGTGCTTTCAACATGATTCAACATCGTTCAACAATGTTGAATGATGTTGAATGCGATGTTGAAAGCGTTTGGCCAGGCCTTAACTTCTTTAAATGTAGCAAAAACGTTTCTGAACGTAGCGCATAACGTCTTAGAACGTAGCGCAAACCTTTCTGATGGCAGTGTAACTTCCTCGAATAAAGCATAATCTTTCAGAATGTATGTAGCGTAACTTCTCGCAGTGTAACATTTTAAATGTAGCGTTAAATGTAGCATAATGTTTTAGAACATTGCATAATAATTTCCAACGTAGCATATCGCCTCACAACGTACACGTAAAACAGTCATTTTTGTTTGACGCGTGCGATCACACCGCGCACATGCCAGCACGCGCACATGCCAGCACGCGCGCAAACTCAACTAGGCGTGCTATTTGTCGCACGCGTGAAAGGCCATGTTCAATTAGTCATTCACCAGTGCTGTGAGTAACTTCGTTACAAGAAACTAGTTACAGTAACTAGTTACATTTTTAAGTAACTGTTACTGAAACTAGTTACTTTTGCTGAAGAAGTAACTGTAACTATAACTAGTTACTTTTTGAAGAATTAACTATAACTATAGTTACTTTTTTCAAGAACTGTAACTAGTTACAGTATTTGGTTAAAAAATGTGACTATAGTTACTGATATTCAGTTGAGGATATCATTCTTTCTTGATAAAAATGGTTTTGATATAATAATAAAGGTACATTATGTACACATTTGACTATTTCTGTTTAGTGACAACTATATTTAGCTGTAAAAACATAATTATGGTACTGGCATCTAAAAACCAGTAATTTCTTTGTTGATTCTAGTAACACGGACAAAGGAATGTAACTTTGTAACTAGTTACAAAATTTTTGCAACTGTAACTAGTTACTTTCTTAGTTTCTTGTCATTGTAACTTTTATCGGTAACTAGTTACTTTTCTAACGATGTAACTGTAACTGTAACTAGTTAAAAAAATTATGTAACTTTTACAGCACTGTCATTGACATTGCAATTGTGAAAATGTGTGAAAGTTTCAGTAACGTCACAACGTCAGGTCTCACAACGTAAAGCAAGATCTCACAACGTAACGCAAGATCTCACAGCGTAATGTACAAGGTCTCAGAACGTAATGTAAGGTATCAGAATATCTCAAACTCATTAATAATTCATGAAGAAAACACAAAGTAAATCCGTACCCTGTCGGTGGTTTGGATATCGGAGGAAGAAATTACATAAATTAAGCAAACTTTCATCTTGATTTTCTCTTAAAATACTGATTTGTTTGAGATGCTATATCATACACTCGGAGGAGTGTTTCATCAGGAAATCCAAACACCTCGAAGTTTGTTCAAAAACCTCGGCTTCGCCTCGGTTTTCAACAAACGTCTCGGTGTTTGGATATCCTGATGAAACACTCCTCCTCGTGTATGATATATTACGTAACGTACGGTATCAGAAGTGTAGGCTACTGTAACAGTTTTCACAGCGTAGTAGGTTTTACGTTTTACAACTAAACTAACACGTTAAAGCGAAAGATAACGTCTTACAATGAATATCAAGCAACACAGCTTTCTTTTTCAGATCAGAAAATATAAAAGTTAGGTTCATATTTCTGTGCCATAATTCATCAGTTTTAATGCACGTGCGATTCGCACGCGCAAAATTATTTACGCGTGTGAATTACCGCACACGTGCAGTTTTCCTTAAGAAAAGGACTGGTAAAATTAATGAAATGACCGTCTCTGAGAGAAGAGTAATGGTTAATTGAGGGCAATGTTTAATAGGCCGTACCCACTATGACGTCAGTGGACAAAAAGCGCGCGAAGTAGTCTGGTCTTGGTAGTTAAATTAGCTAGTTTCAAAATGGCGTTTGCTTCTTCAGCTGCTCGCGACAGCTCTAACATTTCCTGTGATGTTTTACATTCTGAAATCATTCTTGACGACCCTAGTTTTTTTCAAAACTCTTGCACGGGTCGTGAAGATTATATTGGGAATGTTGTAAGCGCTTCTGGTGATGTTGTTTATTATCCTGACGCTGTTGAAGGCGAGCCAAGTCTGGTGTTTACAATGGACAGTGAAACAACACAGCAAGACCGAAGCGAGACAAACGATGGCAGTGCTTTGCATGGCGACTGCAAAGGCTGGACAAAGTCTCTGAAATACTTTCCTTGTTTTACCCTTGAGGCTTGAGAAGCTGGAAAACAAATTGGTGAAGAACAGCTAAACAATGCCCGACAATGTTGCTCCAAAGGCCCATCGCAAATGAAATTGCCGCCATTTCAGGGCTGTCAGACATCTGTACACCCCGGACAAGAGCTTTGACAAAAGCTAGGGTTTTAATCTGTTTCAACAGCCTCTGAAAGACTACAAAGTGCTTTAGCACACTATACTTTAACAACGTCCATGTTCATTTCAACAGCCTCTAAAAGCTACAAAGTGCTTCAGCACACTCTACTTCAACAGCGTCCATGTTGAAAATTTAGAATGCCGGTATGCAAAATTTAACTACTAAGACCACACTACTTCGCGCGCTTTTTGTCCACTGACGTCATAGTGGGTACGGCCTATTAACTAGGGGAGTAACTACTGAAGAAAAAGCGAAGCTGTTCTGAAGCGCTAATTCTAACCCTGATATATGTAAGTCAAATTTCTAGGCCTCAAAATTAACAAGCCAACCTCAACTTATATAAAAGATAAACAATCCACTAAGACAAAATTATCTCTGTATTACACTCTGATTTATCCTTATCTAGTTTGGTCATCTACATACGTTACTAGTTTAAATAGATTTCTTCTTCTTCAGAAACGAGCGGTGCGTGGCATAACGCATTCAGATTACCGAGCCCATTCAGCACCCTTATTTATCCACTTAAAAATTCTGGATATATAAAGTAAATTCATTCCATGTTGCTAAATTTATGTTTTTATATCACCATCGTTTGCTACCCTCGTTTTTCCTTGATTTATTTTTAACTAATAGTCAAGTACATAATTATAATACCAGATATGCAGCAGACTACCGGTCCCACACTTGTCGGACAAATATCAAACAATTCACAATTCTTCACTTAGGTCCAAAAATTTGGAATTCTCTACCATCTTCAGTTACCTACTCAGTTACTATATTCTCCTTCAAAAAGAAACTTTATCAGTTACTACTTAATGGGTGAATATATCTGAATTCGTTATATTTGCATACACCTTTCGTTTATAAACAATCTCAAAAATAATATTAAATCTATACGAGGGGACCTCTTCTAAAAAAGCCTAATGGTTTCGTGAGGTCGTCTTGCCATATATATATATATATATATTTATTATTATTTGGCGAATAAAAATGATGATGATGATGATGATGATGATGATGATGGTGATGATGATGATGATGATGATGATGATGATGATGATGATGATGATATAGTTTGAGGGGGGGGGGGGGTTAGGGGTTCCTCCCTAGAAGATCTTCGAAATTTGGGTCTCTAAAACACCATTTCTTCCCATTCTGACAGCACTTTTAGCAAAATTTTAAAAGTTCTATTAAAGGGTATTGGCAATAAAAATTAAATTTGTCCCATTTGAAAGAACTCGTCAAATGGTATAAGAAGACCTTTTGTAATTTTTCTGTATCTTTCTTGTGTTTTGAAATATTTCGACCAAAGACAGCGTGCTGTCCGCCATCTTGTTGTAATATTGGCTCTAATTAACTAGAAAATTGGTGACGTCACAACCAGGGTAAACCTGATGAAACTACTCCGTGGGTGACCAAATTTCCACGGAAGGCTTTTTAAATGTTGTGGGGCAATTTAAAATGGAAATAGCGCAACAAAATCGAGTTTCTAGCTCATAATGTCATAAGGTTGGCAAGATAAAAATTTCACTTTACCCTGGTTATGATGTCACATGCATATCGAAAATAATTCCAAGATGGCGGACAGCAAGCAGAGTTTGGTCGAAATATTTCCAAAACCAAAACAGATACGGAAAAATTGTAAAAGGTCTTCTTATACCATTTGACGAGTTCTTTCAAATGAGACAAACTTAATTTTTATTGCCAATACCCTAAAAAACCCCAAAACACTCATCCAAATGACAGGTGGATGAACCTTTGGCTAAGTCTATGCATGTTAGACTTACCAAGAATGGCATAGACAGACGTAACAATTAGAACCAACCAAATCATAATTCAATCCTGAGGTAAGATCTGTAAAAATTAAACATTAATACATACTGTTAATTAAAATTGAATATACATGTATTTTTTAATTGATCCAGTCTAGTCAAGATGGCTGCTCTATAAATACAAGCTTTAACCCACTCCTAGATGAGCTGGCAAAGAGCAGTCCCTTTATTTTTTACTTTGTCTGATGTAGGGATGTTCGGTATACCGATATACCGAAAATACTGGTATTGAATCCAATATCGGTATATGGGGTATGACTTTTTCAGTCATACCGATATACCGAAATTTCCTTTATAATGTGGTTAAAATTATTTAGGCAAAGTTAACTGCAGATGTAGTTAGCCAGCGGTCTTCTCCTTCATAGTTCTTGGGGAGTCCCAAGTTCTTAAGACGTTAGCCTGCGTAGCTGGCGGTTTTAAGACCCCAACCCCTTAAAACCGCCAACTACGCAGGCTATTAAGACGTCGAAGGGCTCGCACGAGTGTCACCTACGTTTGCAGGCACGTCGCTACATCATTGGCACATTGCTGCTCGTTGGTCGCTCTTGCTTGCTAGTTGCTAGCATTGTTTAAAAGTTATTGCTATACAGCTTTGCAGCTGTGGATTGTTTGCTTGTTTCATTGCAACTGTCAGACGATGTCAAGACAAACGCGCAACAGCCGAGATAGTAGTGCTCCATTGCCAAGCACTGCCAGCTCCAGTGGTGTGACGTTCCGCTTTGAAAACCAGTTTGGCGGATTTGGACCCCCCTTTTTAAACATTTCTTATACCCAAAACAAGCCAGAAAACGATGAATATGTTACATTCATTAATTTTCATATCCAAAGCCAGTTATAAACCTCACATAGTCCAGCTTATTGTGTTGCAATAGCGACTAAAAAACATTGTTGGGCGACATTTTCATAGTTCGAAAATTTGGTTCGTTGACGTACATGCATCAAATAAAATTCTATTGCCAGTAACATCTAAATTCAAAAATCTTAACACTGTGTTATTAAACTGAGTAAGTACTACAAAAAACTAGAAAGTTACCAAATGGAAAATATGTATACAACTATAAGGATAAATAAACATCACTAAAAATGAAGAGCGTGGAGATCGCATTTACTAACTCTGGTAGTGGTTTCTATTTTACGGTTTGTGTTCTTTATCACTAATATAAAGTGACAAAAAAACTTCAGACTGTTCGCTATTATGAATTTCGTTTATATTATTGTGTTCACACTACATATATTTAACTTTTGGAGGGGGGTCCATATTTACTAGTAGATTTGGACCGGGGGTCCGAATTTAGGGGGGTCCAAATTAACTGGGACACCTGCTACGCTTACCCAGTCTAATGACCTGGTGAATTCAGTCGTGACTGCTCTACAAGGCACGTTAACGTCACTAGTAGATGCTGCTATAGCTTCGCGATTTCCAACGCCTCCGAGTCATCTTTTGGCTACAACCTCGACTCAGCCTATCCCCGTGGAACTGCCTAGTCATTCGACATCCCATGGCCTGTCCGTGACAGATGCTGCTGAGAACCCAAACGCACTACCATCGGCGACCCACATGATGGAAAATCTTGGCCAAGGAAACAACTCCGTTCATCCAGTGTCTGGTCTTTCGACAACAGCCTATCCGCCTCCTCAAGGTAGGCCCGTTCCTTCGTTCATTAATACTTTTTCCACTCCTCTTGTTGTTTCGCGCTCGTCTGAGTCAAGTGCAAGCACAGCTAATCTTCCTAGTATCTTAGCGTCATGTTCTTTGCCGACTAACGTAATAACACCAGCCGTTTGCAACCAGACACAGGTTTCACTGCCTTTTGTTACTGGCCCCATTAAAATCGTAGAAAACAACAGCAAAGATTGGTACGACCAATGATTTGGGTCACGACTCACAAGCTGGCAACGAACAGCCGAAAAGACAAATGTCTTATTTTCGCGCAAATGTTGATCGACATGATTATCCCGAACTTCCTTCGAACGTTGGCTGGCGTTATTTTTAAACTAGTTATCTTCCAACCTTAATTCTACTTATAGAAACTGAAAAACTCATTTTGGCGAACAATATAAGATGCGATGAGACGCGAGAAATACAAATTTAACTGCTCATATATTAAAACGAGACATCCCACTACAAAATACAAATAGCCGAATTCGTATCAGAAGACGGAAACTCGTCTCAGGGCCTGTTCACATGAGGCGAGTTATGTTGGGGGGGTAGGGTTATCCCTATCCCCCGAGATAACTCGGTGTTAGTTTATTTCCATGTTAAAAAAGTAAACCGTTCACATGAGACCGAGATAACTCGGGGGATAGGGATAACTCGGTCGGAGCGATAGGGTAACCCTAGCCCCCGAGTTATCCCTACCTCCATGTGAACGCTTTCACCCGAGTTATCTCGGGGGTAGGGTCAACTTAGGCATGCGTATTTATGCTGTTGCTCGGGATAACTCGGGGTGAAGCGTTCACATGAAGCTAGGGTTATCTCGGGGGCCAGGGACAACTCGGTAGTTGCGTTTTATCATGTGAAACAGGGCCAACTTTGACCCTAACCCCCGAGTTATCCCTACCCCCCGAGATAACTCGCCTCATGTGAACAGGCCCTAAGACGGGAAACGCGTCTTGGACGAGAAACTCAGGTGTAAATCCGGTAAACGACGAGTATCCCGTCTTTAATTTATCCGTCTATTTTCCCGTCGTTAAGACGAGAAAGTCAGACGAGAAACCCGTCTTAAATTCACATTAAACGAATAAATCAAGACGGGTTTTAGCAGTAAAGTCGGAAAAAAGACTGGGACAACAAGGCCACCAGCACTCTGGGATACAAAATGTCGACGAGAAAGAGGCCGCGAGTGAAGGAGAGTAAGAAAAAGTTAAAGGCCTGGCCAAACGCTTTCAACATCGCCATTCAACATCATTAATATTCAACATTGTTGAACGATGTTGAATAATGTTGAAAGCACGAGTGGCCAAATGAATTCAACATCGTTCAACATTCATAAATGAGTAATTGAACGCGGGCTACCACAAAAGCTGGAATCGACAATATCCCGTATGGCGCATGTCTCTGTTCAACAAAGTTGAATGAAATGTGGCCAAATGCGTTCAACACCTTTCAACATTTTGAGAACTATGATAGAAATGTTGAACGCGTGTTGAACGAAAATTTGAACATTTCAAATTTCGTTCAACATCATTCAACACCATTCAACAGCGGTGGCCAAACGCTTTCAACATGTTGAATTCAACAATGTTGAACGATGTTGAATGAATGAAATGTTGAAAGCGTTTGGCCAGGCCTTAAAAGGATTGCTTGAAAACAAGAGAAACAAAGTTTGATCGGAAGAAGAGATGAACATATACGCAAGCTAGGTTTTATCCAACACTGACGGAAAAGAACGTTGCTGGTTATTCCGATTAACCCTTAATCTCTTTTTAAACTGATTGTTTGTCCAATTTTGGTATCCATAATCCCACCATTGGCTGTTTCTTTTTTCTATTGGGCCTTTGGGTTTCCTCTCTTTCACAGAAGAACAAACGACCGCATGAGCTGCTATCTTTTGAAATTGTTCCTCATTGTCGATTATTGAACACCTTATATAGTTTTTTGTAACCGCTACTTCTCGATCCAGGCTCGGACTGGGCCCAATTTAGGGGCCTCGCCATTTCAGCTGTGAGGGGGCCCAGGCCTAGGGGGGACAATTCGAGAAGCCTCTAGGGGAGTCCAGGCATGCTCCCCCGGAAAATTTTGAAATCTAGAGTCTGTGAAATGGCATTTCCTGTGTTTTGGGGGAAGATTTTATAGAATTCCGGAGATTATAAAACGTCATATAATTTATAAAACACACAATTTACACAAAATACAACAGATTTCAGGGCTTTTCAACATTTAGAACATTTCAGAACATTATAAGAAGCTGTTCCATTTCCGAGGACTTTGACGGAAGTTTTCGATACACTGCCTCGTTATCAACCGCCTTCAGTAAATCAACTTCTATAGAACAAATCATTACGGCTTCCAAAGCGTTACTGTTCACTAATTTCACAAATGCGGAATTAAGTAATTGCTTCAATGCTTCCAATTTGATATTTTATGGGTGTGTCTGGTCAGGGGCCCATGGCACAATGGCACATAGGCCAGTCCGAGCCTGTCTTGATCTAAAGTATTGTATCACATACTGATCTGCGGCTTTTCGCTTTCGTTCTAACAAATACAGCTTCTGAACAAATACTGTGGAACTGTCAGCCATTTTGATAACATGCAGGTTATACCAGTGAACTCTATAGGAAGACTGGAACGCTAACTCCATAAACAGGCCCTATGATTGGATGAAGCCAAAAATCTTTAAATGTTTTAAAGATTTTTGCTAAAAGGGAAATATTTAAAAAAATAGAAAAACAACTGCCATTTTGTTTGCCGAACGTTACAAAATGGTAGTTGTTTTTATAGTTTTTAATTATTTCCCTTTTAGCTAAAGTCTTGAAGTTTCTATACCAAATAGCATTTTTCAATAGCTTCAGTTTCATATACAGCCCAACGTTCGGCGTTAAGTATTTCAGCTCAAAACTCAGAAAAACTACAAGTTTCTTAGTGTTATTTCCAAACGAAAAAGTTTAACATAACGAGGAAACTTATGCTATACATCAAATTGAAGGCAATGCTATTTCTAAAAACATACGTACACAATGTATTCCAACTATTCGTTGTTTTGGAGTAATTTTTTATCGTCTCAAACAAAATATATGGCAGGATGAAAATTAAGTAACTTGAAGCACGGGAGCTACCTGCAAAGAGACTGCCACTGGCTTCAAAATCCCCCCCCCCCCCCAAAGTTATCGTTCCAGTCTTCTTATAGTTCAATGGGTTATACTCGCCCCAGTCTCATTCATCGATCACTCGGGATTTTTCAAGGTTTTCATGATTGCCTGAGATGGGTTTCCGTCTTAAATTTATACCTGACAGTAATCCGTCAGACGGATTCTGGTCTTAAACGAGTTTCCGTCTTGTAATATGAATTCGCCAAATAGTGGAACTATTTATTAGTTTAGGAAAGCGACAACTCGAGTTGAATCGCAGCTGCGCTACGGGTATTAAAACGTTGCCCACAAACTAACAAGATGTCCCTAGGGCGACACATCGTGTCCTCTTGGTCTTACGAACAGACCATACTGGAAAGTTCGTTTTCCATACGCCATAGATTTTACGCCAGCAATTTTGTGTCCAAAATACTGCACCACCGTGGCGCGCTCAAGAGGTGTAATACGCCGTTACCGCAATACCTCCTAAAATACCTTACTGACAAGCTAAAAATTAGTAAATACGCCACGCTACCTGAAATAGTGAAATTTGTTGACTTTACGCCACGCCAAAGCAAGTTCGCTAAATTTTATCAAAGATTTTGGCGTAAGCTCTGTTGCGGCCATGCCAAAGATAGTTGGCGCAACATACAAACTTTCCAGTAGGGCGAACAGACGGCGATGAAATCGACTGTAATCGAGATGATTTCGTTGATTCGGTCGTATACAATAGGCCGAGAAAAAACATGTGAGCTTACCTCGCACTGAACAGATCGAAAGATTCCCCACTCGAAGGCCCCTCAGCTATATCACAGCACTTGATTACAATAGGGTGAGAAAACGAGACTTGATCACAGAACGTTTGAACATCAATCGTTCTCGATATCCAACCGACGCTATAGTCGCTGAAATTGGGCAAGATAATTTATTCAAACCACGTGATTGCCCGGAAATTTACACGGAAATGACGCCGTAAAAATGACGGTGGTTATCTACTATTGTTCCCAGTAGACCGCGAGAACACCCTGTTTTCAAATAGCCACCGGAAGAAGGCAGTTGGTTAGTTTGAAGCTTTCAGAAAACCGTCACGTGATCACACTGTTGTGTAGCGGCTCAACAGTCAAGGACAGTCAAAATGAGTCGCTTCAAGTATTTAAGCGAAGAACAACTCCGATTGCAGTATCTGGATGACGAAGATACTTTTGTTCGTCTTTTGGAAGACGCATGAGCTTTCGTTGAGATGTTTCGATATTCTGTTCGTGTCGAGACGGTTGAGAGTAAACGAATAACAATCAAGGTGCGACCACTTCATCTCAAATTTCAAGCAATCGAAAATCGTATCACGTGATCAATTTAAAAAATGGTTGTTTCGCGGTTTACTGGGAACAATAGTATACCAGACCCTAGGATTATATTTAGCCAAGACTCACGAATGCTTCTTCGTTAATATAAAAATGAAATTAGTTAGAGAAAAAGCCGTGAGTCAACACCGAGAAAAGAAAGCTAAATTTAAAGTACTGAAAACCGACTGGGCGTCTGTGGTATCTTGGGCCTCGAAGCGCGCGGAAGTATATTCTATATAGGACTTAGGACTATAGTCTTATGGCTTAAGACTATAGTCTTAGGACTTAGGACTATATAGTCTTAGGACTATATAGTCTTAGGACTTAGGACTATAGTCTTAGGACTATAAGGACTATAGTCTTAGGACTTAGGACTATAGTCTTAGGACTATATAGTCTTAGGACTTAGGACTATAGTCTTCGGACTATAGTCTTAGGACTATAAGGACTATAGTCTTAGGACTTAGGACTATAGTCTTAGGACTATAAGGACTATAGTCTTAGGACTATGGGGCTCGGAGCCCAGAGCGGAGGGTTCGGAGTCAAGAGCCGACGGCTCGGAGCCAGGAGGCAAGGGCTTGGAGCCGCTCGGAGCACTAGACTTGCCCAAGCGCTTAATCCTCTTAATGACCCCTAATGAGTTTCTCTTTTGTCTCTTGCACGTGCACCGAGGATAAATATGCAAATATCACACTTAGTAACAGAAAGCGTAGCAACGCTTTCAAAGTAATAAATCGCTTTGCCTTTAGTTTATATTTCGACACTTAAAATCGTTCTTACGGCTTTTCGAAGTGATTCTTCATTCTATCTTTCTACGATTTCCTCGCTTATAAACGAGGGTTTAGTTAACAAGGATTCTAGGATGACTTACTCTGTTCAGGTTCTAATATAATATACATAGTTTATTCAAGTAATATTCGAGCTAAGTTATCTCAGCCGATTCAGACATTTAGACTGTTCAAAACTCTCTCTATTCCTCCAGACAAGGTTTCAGATAAAAGATATTAAGTGTCTCTATCAATTTCTGTTTGTTCCTTGTAAAGATCGTCTATTTTGTTAAAGTTTACTGTACGCATGCTCTGTACGTCTACGTGTCCCACAACTGTCGACTGTCAGTAGGGTAAAGTGTATAAATGAAAAGGTAATTACTGTTACTTGTAAGCAAGTCAAACGCCTTTTGATAATGGCGAACTTCGGAAATCAGTCGGAGAGCTATCGGATATGAGTAACAGCTAGGGTTTAGGGGGTTTCCGGAACACTATAGAGTTAGGCGTTAATGACGTAACGCGCCGCTATAAAATGAATACTAATGAGATTAGGGTTAGAGGGCCGTTTGCATACTAATTACTTCCGTGTCTATAGTGGGGTCTATTACTACTCAGGTTATCACAATTGTGACTCAATGATATCAGTTTTATCTGCACTTTTCTTATACCCGTCTCTTGTTTACTGCGTTATGATATTTTCGTCGATTTTGTCAATACAGTTGCTTTTGCAAGACCAAGTTTCTTTCTATTATACTGTGGTTGGGATCAGAGATTTGATGTTTGTTGTCAAAGTAACGACTTTTCGAAAGTAACGGCTACCCGAAAGTAATGGCTACCCGAAAGTAAACGGCTACCCGAAAGTAATCATGGCTATACACCCGGCGAAAGTAATGGCTTTCCGAAAATAACGGCTTCCCGAAAGTAATGGCTACCCGAAAGTTATGCATGGCTATCCGAAAGTAACGGCTAGACTGACAAGTCACTATGACAACAAACATCAAATCTCTGATCCCAACCACAGTATAATAGAAAGAAACTTGGTCTTGCAAAAGCAACCGCATTGACAAAATCGACGAAAATATCATAACGCAGTAAACAAGAGACGGGTATAATAAAAGTGATAAAACTGATATCATTGAGTCACAATTGTGATAACCTGTTTATCACAAACTTGTGTTTTTGAAAGGACAGCGGGTGATAAAAACGACGATATATCGAAAGATATATGAAGTGTGTGTAAGTCCACTTAAAAGAAACGAGGTAGCAAACAGTAAAATAAGCTTTATTATCCGATCTCATCAGAAGTGGCTGGAGTTTGGTTCGATCCGAGGCCCTGTTTACATGAAGCGGATTGAGACAGTCCAATCGGTTCGAAACTGAAACGCGAGTGATCTGAAGTCAATCTGGGCACATGTTTATAGGGAGAATCCGATCTGCTTGGAACATTGTTTTCGGTTTTGGAACACTATTTTCTGTGCTTCCTTCAACTGTTTGCCATTTAGCACTAACTTCACTCGTGTATATATATAAAGTCATTTTCAAGTCAAACCGTGCTTAGATGAATCAGATTGGAACCATTCAAGTCGATCCTTACTTGAATCTCAAGTCAATCCACTCCACTGCGACTGCGTGGATTGACATTCGTTTCGACCGCACTGCGACTGCGTGGATTGACATTCGTTTCGACCAGATCGAAAACTCTCAATCTTCTTCATGTAAACACAACAAGGAGAAACAACATGCAAGTTTGACTTGAAGTCTGAACACTCAATCCGTTTCATGTACTCTGTCTCTCATAAATCACTATTTCGTTGCTAAAAATCTCGGCAGTTCACAACCTTTTCACTTTGATCTATTCAAAACACTACCTAGGCAGCACTTTACTAGATATTAGCATTTCGTGCAGAATAATTGGGAATATATTACGTACTTCGAATTATAAATTAATTGAACGCCGAGCTACACACAAAGAAATAATCTCGTAATTAATAAACCGAGTTAAGCTATAATTAATAGTTAATATTGGGCATTTCACTCGATTACACAGCATGTTCTAAGATGTAGAATATATACATTTTAAGACCAAACCGGGACCAGTTGCGAAAAATGCAACTACACAGGCCTTCCAGCAGGAATTGAACCCACGACCTTGCGATTCTAGTGCAATGCTCTGACCACTGAGCCACGGAGGGCGTTGCCGAGAGCTTGATCGAGAGTTCTGTATATATAAGGTGGTAATGCCAGGAGAGAAGAATTGGGTATATTATAAGTAATATTGGGCATTTCACTCGATTACATAGCATGTTCTAAGGATTTTGGGTGAAGGAAAATTCGAGTGTAGAATATATACATTTTAAGACCAAACCGGGACCAGTTGCGAAAAATGCAACTACACATGCCTTCCGGCAGGAATTGAACCCACGACCTTGCGATTCTAGTGCAATGCTCTGACCACTGAGCCGCGGAGGGCGTTGCCGAGAGCTACAGAGTGGCTCACGCGATTGATTAGGATCTTACTGTGGTTAACTAGTAAAACTCGCATAACCTAAATTTACAAAGAAGAATTGGTTTAGTTTAGACTAATAAGAGACTGTTCATAGCGTCGTTGTTCCAAGCTACGCACTGAGGCCATATTCAAAACTGTTTCGTAATTGATAGTGTTGTTACCCATATTAAGAAGCGATTTAAGGGCATAATGGTTGGCATGCAGCTTCCAATTTCTTACTTAAACATTTTCCAATAGCAAGAAAAACAGGACAGCAATATTCGAAATGGGGTAGGATGTTAGCCTAATACAGCCTTATAGAGTTTTATACACTTGGTATATATAATAATGGTCAATGGTATTATTTTCTGAAGCTGCTACAGGCTTGCTGTTGCAAACATTGTAGGAACTAGCTTGTTATACAAACAATTTATGCATAAAGTAATTTTATTTTTTGATTGTAACATATGACAGTATTCAGATACTGATAACCCAATGACCCTCGCCCCTTGATGGAACTAGTTAGTAGAATTAACTGGGGAAACTATGGTGTTGATTTTGCTGAGGGAGGAAAACCGGAGAGCCCGGCCGTGAAAAACCCTGGAGGCACAGGAGGGAACCAACAACTCTACTCAGATAAAGCTAAGGTGGTCACCCATCCGAGTATTAACCCCAGCGGTGAGAGGCAGCGCGCTAACAGCTGGTGCCACCCATGTCTACCTACACTCGAAATCTTCGTTCACCAATAGTCCCTAGAAAAAAATCATCTATATATGGAGACATATAAACAGAGACTTATACCTTTGAGTAAACTGGAAGATGGTTCGAACTGAACTTGTATACTTCTTGTGTTGAGTTCTTCTGCGGATATATAGTATTTCTTCCTGTTGCTTAGCTTTATATATAGCCTATGGGGGAAATCAAAGTCTATAGATTATAGTCTTTCGTATTTGGCCCTAACGGAAAACAAAGTTAATATTGGTCTGATTTTTCAAGTAGCTTATGCATGTAATTACGTTTCGAGTGACTTTTTTAAGATATAGGAGTCGGTGCAAATGACATCTTCAAAATGTCAGTCTAATTCCTGCTTTAATTAAGGGAATGAATGAGACAATACAAAGAGCCTTGGGTTTGAAATAATTTTTCTTATCAGACGTAGACCCAATTATTGCCAATCAATAGTGTTTATATATTTCTATTAAAATATAATATATATATATATATATATGTATATGAATATATATTTGATAAAAGGGCTTGCCCCGAAACGCTGATGAATTAAAGTTTTTAATATCTGATGTGATATATATATATATATAATTAACAAATAGATTCCATTTTGCCGTTGTCTGTTCCGTTATAGATGCACAGATGACGTCACACACACACCCTTTCTCGTCTTTTGTGTGTTATGTTCACAGACATAGTTATTGGGCAGTAATGTCGCTGGCAAGTATCTTGATATTATTATATACGCTTACAATCGCACACGCAACCTCGTACCCAGGGTTGTCGCACACGCCGTTCATAGTGAACTTGCAGGTGACACTTTCGATTCTAGGTAAACATGAAGCTGTGTAATAAGGCGAATTAGTCATTAGAGACTTGACATATTGAAGGTTGTACATGTGTGGAAATAATACTTTCTTTCTTTGCTTTCCTGATGTCTGATCACTCGTCTCGGATGTGTTCTGTGTGTTCACAGACATAGTTATTGGTCAGTGTCGCTGGCAAGTATCTTGATATTATATACACTTACAATCGCACACGCCGTTTACCAGACTGTAAAGTTTTTTTTCTGCGCGGGGAACGTTAAATAATAATACAATTTCTGCGCGGGCGGCGGGGTATATATACGCACGGGTCGTCAGGCACGTCCATCTAAGGGGCCCCAGGAGCATGTGCCCCGTAATTTTTTGAATTCTATTGTCTTACTTGGAGATGGGATTTCCGGCATTCTGAGAGCATTTTGAGTGAAATCCAGACTAAACTATGTGTATTAACAGCATATCTTGTCAAAATTGTTAATTTCTCAGTATAAATCGCGGATTGAGTAACCGCACTAAATTTTGCGCGGGCGGATTTTAATCACGAACAAATTGCGCGGGGAACGCGTTCCCCGCGCGGACCAAATATTACAGTCTGGGCCGTTTATAGTTGTGTTGATATTTAATACCTGTGTACATGTGTGGAAATACGTTAATAAATACAGGCAATCGTGTTTTGTTATTGCAAATTGTGTTTTCTATCGGAGAATTGGATTGTGTTTTGACTTTTGTCTGTGACCAATGTGTTTAATAGACTTTAGATCTTAGCACTGCATGTGACAACCTGCGCATGTATATGATTGCAAAACACCTTCACCTACTATATATAACACTGTGATTTTGCAGTAGCCCGAGTGAACGCCTGACCAAGGTGTCTTATCTTGTATATATAGTGGATCGCGTTACACCAGCATCATTCCTGATGATGACTTCCTGATGATGACTGCAAGTTAGTCGAAACGTTGAATAAAAATGTTAACCCTTTTTGGAGTGTCCATTGTTAAGTTTTGTATTTTGCTATTCGCTTTCTTCGTCAATAGATTAAAATAATCATTAAAATTCTTGGGATTAACACAAACACTAGGCACATTAATGTTCACAACGACGTGTCTTTATAAGTGTAATGCTTTTATAAGTGGCCGCGTATGTAGAAAGAGAAAAGAAAATCAACAACTTCATACTCTTTCTCTCTATAACGTCTACTCAATATAGTTCTACTTCCCTTTTTGAGAAGCGAACTAGATTAATGTTTACAACATCTATTTACAAGTGTCATGCACTTATCAATGAGTGCATGTCGCGGCAAGAGAAAACCCAATCGTCAATATAACGCCTAATTAATGAAGGCAAATTTCCCTTTTTGAGAGGCAAGATCAATGTTCATAACAACATCTACTTGAATACATGTTTTATATCGCATTTATCATTTATCAATATATATATATATAGTATATATATATACACAGAAATCACACTAAATCTTTCAAAAACAAAAAATATTCAAACGAACCGAACTTTCGAAACACGTCTGGGATTACGAACACGCATCACTGATTTTGGCGGGCAGAGCCTCGCAAAAACGACCGGGAGACTATGGGATCGAGATTTGGATCTGAACAGTGTGACCTGTATGATGAACTGGACTGCAGTTGCCCCATAGAGATCATATAAATACTAGAGGGGGCATTGGCGGTAACCACATGGCAGCCGCCATTACCTATGATATTTCAGTCAATTTGGTGGCAACTGTACTAGACCCAGTCCTTTGCCAACCAACGCGCCCAATGTTTGCCTCCAAAAAAATCCAAGATGGCGGCGTTCAATTGACAATTGGTTACCCGCGGTTGGCTGAAATTAAGATAGGATGCCCCCTCTAGTATTTATATGATCTCTGAGTTGCCCAGTATTTGGACTGTGGGCGCGGCTGAGCCCACAGTCAAGTAAAGTCAGAATAAGGTCAGCGGTTGCTACCGTGAGAGAAAGTCATGTCATTTTTGGACATTGAGCTGGATATATATATATATATATATATAACTGGATTGATACCTTTGTGGCGGACAATGTGCGGGCATGTAGGCCTGATGTACGTATAGTTCCAGTCTTCTACGCGGTCTGGTAAAACCTGATCTGGTCCTAGGTACGAGATTGGATCTGGTCAAAAGACCGCGTAGGAGACTGAAACTATACGTACTTACATGTCCGCCATGTTTGGCTTCAATCTTTGCTCGGTCAATGACCAGCAGATATCACTCCAGACAGTTATATACAGTATATAGAGCTCACTATTTTTGGACAGGACCCGCACTCGCAGTTAATTATACAGGTCAGTGGTCAGAACTAGGTAAACCCTATATCTCTCTATCATATGGGGTAAACGGCAAAGCCAATGGCTTCCCGTTGCTGGACAAAAGAATTGCAGGCAGTGCAAGCACAAGAGAAGGTGGACCGTGGACGTAAGGAAAGCTTCAACTGTACTAACTAGAAAACAGTCTCGACTCGTTGTATATACGGCATATACAAATACATGAACATCTGCCATATTTGTCGACGGACAGCTACGGTGTAAGACGGCAGCTGCAACCTTCGACCACGTGACTAACTCCCGCCCAATAAATGAAGCCACAGTTGACACCGAGTCTGGTTGGAACTGTTTGTCGGTAAATTAAACAGTATTTTAATTGCAAGTATTAAACCAATATTCATTGAATAATCACCTAAAACCACTTAAGACTTTTAAGCTGCCTTTTCAAGCGCTTCGACAAGCCGGGTGATTAGCGCGGTAAAAAATACACTGCTATATATTAAAGCAAAGCCTTCATTAGACAAGCCTGTGATTGAAAACCAGACAGTCGATTAACTTTTTTAACTTGGACAAAAGGATTTTTCTCCTAGACAACAATGTAACTCGTTTTATATTATTAAGCAGTAAACTTAATAACGTTCCAGCTTCTGTAGGAAAAGAAGGCTCTGCTCGCAGGGTAACGTTTTGTTCTGGACTTCTGGTCACATTTTATTTTGATGAAGGAGTGAAGGACGTCAGAGAACAGTCATGTTTAATAATTGCGAGCTGGCCGAGTTGTCTCCAGATGATTAGTGGTTGTCTCTTTTGAACGAAGCTTTTATTGCCATTTTATCGATGTTTTTGAACATTTGCAAGACATTTGCAAGACATTTCACTGTTTCTCAGGTGTTTACTTGTTTGAATAACTTTGCAAGTGACCGAGTTATAGTTGATCAGTTAAACATGCTTATATTACAAAGGCTTTGTTTACAACTGCACACGCCGGCGATCGCGGTAGACCTAGTCACCTAGTACGTAAAAGATGACGAGCTATTTCAAAACAGGTTGGCCCTGGCCTTGCTGCTTTATAGTCCGACAACTACAAAATGCAAAGTATAATAATAAGCACCGAATAGAGCAAATACCATAAGATATCAATATGTTGAACTGTTCAGTGCATGTCTAGATATCGCGTGTCGTATTACATTTGGAAACGAATATTTTCTGTCTGTCCGAATTTAATAAATTCTATATCAAAATGATCGCTTGAATCTGCCGAATCCGACACTATAGGTTTTGTCTACTAAATATATTAGATCTGTTGTTTAATTTTCAGAAAAACGGCCTTGTTTACATTTATACTACATTAGCAAACCTTCGGCGCTTCCTGCACCGCTGCAGTTAATGGGGGTTTACATGCCAAAATTTTAGCCTACAGGTTCTTAACAGCTTCTTATATGCGGGTTTTCACTGTATTTCATTTCTGAAGAAATTTGTGTTTCTTGGTAGCAGCGCCTTATGATGTACGCAAATGACAACTATATGCATAAGAAGAACGTTGAATTTTAGCATCAATGACCGTCTGCATGCATGCGTACGTATACGTCATATTGAGATGGTTGCCAAGAAACCCAAATTTTTCCAGAAATTGAAAATCCATATGTTGAACTTAAGAACTCAATCAAGTTAACTCGAGAACTATATATACGCCAGATTGTCTTGAAATTTTCGGTGAATATGCTCCTGCCTGACTGACTGCCATTCTCTTTTGTTCATTACTGAAAAGTGCCAACGAGTTTTCACTTCAGATACTTTAAAGTGCACATGAAACGAAAATTAAGTTTGTCTTATTTGAAAGAACACTTAAAATGATAGAGTAAGATCTTTTGCAGTTTTTCGTTTCCTTGCTTCGTTGTTGAGATATTTCAGTTTGTTTGAAATGTAAATTAAACAACTTGACGTCACATGTGCATAATGAGTTATCAGAGAAGGTTATATATCTTTGCTATTATCAAACCAAACTTAATTCGAAGGAAGGTATGTGCGTGTGTTTCTCTCACAACGCCAAACATGTAGAATTTTCAAGTGATTATGTTTGATAATAGCAAAGATATATAACGTTCTCTGATAACTCATTATGCACATGTGACGTCAAGTTGTTTAATTTACATTTCAAACAAACTGAAATATCTCAAGAACGAATCGAGGAAACGAAAAACTGCAGAAGATGTTACTCTATCATTTTAAGTGTTCTTTCAAATAAGACAAACTTAATTTTCGTTTCATGTGCCCTTTAAGGAATTTTAAAACAAAATACCTTGTAACTTGGTGTATCCAGTAATTGTCAAATAAATTTCTAATTACTACATATCGATTAGTGGCGAAAAGAAACTGATCTTTCTCTAAATCTTGAATCAACCGCTGTGAGTGTCCGTCTTCAAGAGAATCACTATACGGTTTATGCTTTCATACTTAGCAGGAGGCCATTGTTTGCTTGTGGTGGCGTTGAAATGTTCGAATAATGCGAGAAATCAAACAGAGCCAATCACAAGCCAGTAGACGACATTATAGTGTGGCGAGGCGGCTTCTAACTGTTACATAAATAACATTGTTAGATCCGATTACAGTACTAGTAAGTCCCTTCACTTCACTTCAGAGGAGATCTAATCTATTGAAGAGCTGTAGAGTGTAGTGCAGAATTTACCCTAAGTATACTTAATAAAGCGGCAAAAATCGTTGGGTTTCAACAAAGGTAAGGTAAGTAATTATAAAATTATAAGGTACAACTATTTGGCTAATATCAAACAAATTTGCGTCAATTCGCGCTTCGCAAAAAAACCCTTGATTTTGCTCCATGCCTCAACAACCTAAATTGTGGCCGCTCTTTTTTCGCTACGGTAGTCGAAAGTCAAACAGCTTTCAAATGTAGGTCTTCTTCGGCTTGCGTAGAACTGGAAAATTAACGTTTTAATCCTTTCACGCATGGCTTTCCGAGATTTCTCCCCTTGACGAGTAAAATCGTCTGGCATTAGACAGTGCAAAAAGATAGTTGTTCGACAACAACGATGCGTATATGAAAGGGTTAAATACCCGGGTGCCTTTTCTCGCGGCAACGGCTTCCGCGTTGTCAGAGTATCACTAGAATCGTGGGCTATATCTTACTATGGTTCAACAGAACTCCTAGTCAGAAGACAATCGATGTTGCAATTTTGCAACTGGACCCGATTTGGTCTTAAAATGTATACATTCTTGCCCTCGAAATTTCTATTTTACAAAAATACGGCTAGAAGATGCCATTTAATCGAGTGAAATGCTAAATGCTACTTGTTAGGTCGGCGCGGGGCAGAGAAAAAAGCACGTCTAGACCATTAAACAATTCGTAATTCATCATGAAACTATAAAAGACGACGCGTGGCATTAGCAGAAAACATCTTGACCAAATAATGTAGATTTAATTTTAAATTCCTATGGAGGCTATTTTCAGTTTGGCGCTAATCTCCTGAACACTTATATAGACAAAGCTTTCCATATAAAGGATAAGCTAAATTACAGTTTAAATG
This sequence comes from Paragorgia papillata, assembly GCA_035771165.1. NCBI lineage: Eukaryota > Metazoa > Cnidaria > Anthozoa > Scleralcyonacea > Coralliidae > Paragorgia > Paragorgia papillata. Next base: position 105,869 of record JAWNZC010000296.1, read on the forward strand.
GAAATACTATACCTTCCCACTTCTGCTTCTGTAGTTTGTTGTGTGTTACTGTATTTCTGCAGCCACTACAGAAACGTGAGAAAAATCTAGCGATAAAAGTCACTTGTTCTTGATTTATATTTGTTTGTTGGTATCGATTTGGGAGAAACATTCGTTATATAATGATTATACTTTTTATTCACATTTTTCGACAAAACATTTTCCTCACGACTACAGAAATACAGTAATACACAACAAACTACAGAAGCGGATGTGCATGGGAACGTATTTCCATTTTGACTGTAAATATAGTCAACCAGCTTTGCTTCGGCGGAATCTTATAAAGATTTTGCTCACAAAGTATTTAAATAAGACATTCGATACAAGCCGAACTCTCACCTGTCCGAATTAGACGTATTTTTGGTCTGGCTATTACGCCAGACGATTTTATTCACCTCTGGGGAAATGCTCTGTCAGAAATGAGTTAGGAAACCTATTGCCTCGAATTATTGCTCGATGCGCGCATAGAAAAATACGATTTGTCTGCCAGCATTGGGTTTCAATTATGTTCTTCCTGCGTTTTAATTTTCAAGCGGCGCGCATATTATTCTGAACTTAACGCAATTTTAGTTAGTTGCATTGCCGTCTCACAAATTTGTATAGAGCTTAAAAGTAATGAGGATAAAACTTAGAAATACGTGTCCATTCTTAAACTTGCTTTTCTACGCTGAGTAGTTTGTTTTTTAAGAGAAAGATTAAAGAGCGATTAGTTTGAAAGTCAAATACTAAAATTGCTTTCTGTTTGTTTCTCAGTTATAATTGGGCGGTTAAATTTTACAGATAAAAGCAATTAGTTGAAAGAGTTCGTGATACATGATACAGAATATAATAGAGTTCAAATACATTCCTTCTCCGTGTCACATCTGTGAATCAAGTTACCCCTTTGTTTCATTCACCGTCTCGCTTCTCTAATTTCTGTCACATTCTTTTGTCACGCACATCATTCTCTATTTTTGTAACAGTTTAGCTATTTAAGCCGATTCATCGTTGTAAATATTCACTCTGAAGATGTTACTGATTAGGTAACGAAACGTTAGTATTAAAGTGCCAATGAAACGAAAATCAAGTCTGTCTTATTTGAAAGAACATTTAAAATTATAGAGTAACATCTTTTGCAGTTTTTCGTTTTCTTGCTTTGTTCTTGAGATATTTTAGTTTGTTTGATATGCAAATTACACATTCGTAGACGCATAATGAGCTATCGGAGAAGGTTAGATATTTTTTCTATTATCAAACCAAATTAATTTGAATGAAGCATGTAGATGTATTTCGCCCAGAACACTAAACATGTAGATCTTCAAGTGATTATTATATTTGATAATAGCAAAGATACATAACGTTTTCGATAACTCAATATGCACGTGTGACGTCAAAATATTTAATTTGCATACCAAACTAAAATATCTCAAGAACGAAGCAAGGAAACGAAAAACTGCAAAATATGTTAGTCTACCATTTTAAGTGTTCTTTCAAATAAGACAAACTTAATTTTCGTTTCATAGGCACTTTAAAGATTCTATATATTATGTGTTCATATTATGCCTTTACTGAAAACTATTTGCTGGGCTATCATATTTTTAATTAATAACTACCCCCGCTGAGGCAAACAAATTTTTAGACCGGTTTTTAGAAACATAAAAACTAGCACTACTGTCTGGCTTGTCTACCTGTATATTTTTTTAGGAGAAAGATGAGAACATTTCTAGTCTTCGTGGTTGTGGTGACATGTGTATCGAAGTTAACAGGTGAGATCACAGCAGGCCCGGACATTCGTTCTCTTTTCTCTTTTCCGAGTTTGTTATTATTATAGGAGACATGTAATCTTCGCCAGTGTAAGAGAAAAATCATATGTGGCGGTCGGCCCCTGGTCGCGGATACGAGGGTGACCGGATGGAATCACGGGTTGCGCTTTGGCAAGGCATAGCTCCCATCAGCCACCCGAGCCAGAGACATTGCTTAGTCACTTGGCCAGGGACGTGGCCAGGGACGTAGCCATGGCTAGCCGCGGCTCCCCCCCCCTTTTTGATATAAAACAACAGACATGTAACTACAAAACTGATGCAATATGACTAATTGTGTCAGGAAATAAACTGTAAACAGTGTATTCAATCTACTGAGTGTATGCATTTTGAGTATCTATGTGACGTTTGCATGTTTTGAGTATTTTATATGACGTTTTTTAACCTTCAGAGTCTGTAAAATCTTCCTCCAAAAGCCAGGAAATGGCATTTCAGCGACTCTCGATTTCAAAATTTCCCGTGGGGCATTCCCCCTAAAAATTTATTTTGATTTCGGCTCCCCCCCTTTCAAAATCCAGGCTACGTCCCTGCACTTGGCAGCGGGATGACTGTAGCTAAGGGCCTGTTTATAAGATCCCGGTGTACCGGGATGTACCGGTGTACCGGGATCTCGGCTTATAGATAATTTACTGTTATTTTCCGAGTTACGTTTACATGGAATTGTCCATATAAACGCGACATCCCAGTAGACCGGGATGAAGTTTACTGAACTGCAATGCTCGTAACTTTGAATATTACGGTCAGAATTTCGTCCAAATGGTCAGGTCTAGAAACAAAGCGCTGAATAAAAGTGAAATAACTCCTAACATAGTGGAAATTAGGGTGAGTTTTTGCTTTTTTGCTCCATTTACTTAAATTCCCACGCTTTTTTGACCCAGGATGAAATTTATCCCGGGCAACCGGGACATCTCGGTATACCGTTAAGTTTGGCAATCTCCAGCATATCGGTACATTGGCAGGCATAGCACGATGACAGATAACACTGGTATCCCCTACGAGTTGTTATCATCAGTGAAAAACTCAGCAAGTACAAAGACAACTGAATTGTTGATAGAATGGAGATATTTTTGAAAGGTGTGTTTACAACATGAAAGGTGTGCACACTGGAACGTAAAACACGAAAAACAGGCTCCCTAGGACAGATGTATTCTTGCTACAAGGGAGGTGTGTTTTTGAAAGGTGTGATCACAATGGAAGAGGTGTGTTCACAACACGAATGGTGCATGTTCAGAATACGAGAAGTGTGTTCATAATATGTACAAGAAGTCTGCTCACAATATGTACGAGAAGTGTGTTCACAATATGTACGAGAGGTGTGTTCACAATATGTACGATCGCGCGGTGTGTTCACAATACGAGAGGTGTATTCACAACACGAATGGTGCATGTTCAGAATACGAGAGGTGTGTTCACAATATGTATGAGGTGTGTTCATAATATGAGAGGTGTGTTCACAATTTGAGAGGTGTGTTCACAATACCAGCGGTGCGTTCATAATATGAGAGGTGTGTTCATAATATGAGAGGTGTATTCACAATACGAGAGGTGTGTTCATAATATGAGAGGTGTGTTCACAATACGAGAGGTGTGTTCATAATATGAGAGGTGTATTCACAATACGAGAGGTGTGTTCATAATACGAGAGGTGTATTCACAATACGAGAGGTGTGTTCATAATATGAGAGGTGTGTTCACAATACGAGAGGTGTGTTCATAATATGAGAGGTGTGTTCACAATTTGAGAGGTGTTCACAATACGAGAGGTGCGTTCATAATATGAGAGGTGTGTTCATAATACGAGAGGTGTGTTCATAATATGAGAGGTGTATTCACAATACGAGAGGTGTGTTCATAATATGAGAGGTGTATTCACAATACGAGAGGTGTGTTCATAATATGAGAGGTGTGTTCACAATACGAGAGGTGTGTTCATAATATGAGAGGTGTGTTCACAATATGAGAGGTGTGTTCACAATACGAGAGGTGTGTTCACAATATGAGAGGTGTGTTCATAATATGAGAGGTGTGTTCATAATACGAGAGGTGTGTTTACAATTTGAGAGGTGTGTTCACAATACCAGCGGTGCGTTCATAATATGAGAGGTGTGTTCATAATATGAGAGGTGTATTCACAATACGAGAGGTGTGTTCATAATATGAGAGGTGTGTTCACAATATGAGAGGTGTGTTCATAATACGAGAGGTGTGTTCACAATACGAGAGGTGTGTTCATAATACGAGAGGTGTGTTCACAATACGAGAGGTGTGTTCATAATACGAGAGGTGTGTTCACAATACGAGAGGTGTGTTCACAATACGAGAGGTGTGTTCACAATATGAGAGGTGTGTTCACAATACGAGAGGTGTGTTCACAATACGAGAGGTGTATTCACAATATGAGAGGTGTGTTCACAATATGAGAGGTGTGTTCACAATACGAGAGGTGTGTTCATAATATGAGAGGTGTGTTCATAATATGAGAGGTGTGTTCACAATACGAGAGGGGCATTCACAATATGAGGTGTGTTCACAATATGAGAGGTATATTCACAATGTGAGAGGTATATTCACAATACGAGAGGTGTATTCACAATGTGAGAGGTGTATTCACAATGTGAGAGGTATATTCACAATGTAAGAGGTATATTCACAATACGAGAGGTGTATTCACAATGTGAGAGGTATGTTCCCAATACGATTTTGTTCGTCCTCTCATTAGCTACACCGCCGAAACTTGGTGAAAAGCAACCAGACTACACTGATTTTGCCGAACACTTTCGCTTGGTAAAGTGCAACATTGAAGGAGATGACCTCACCTACGAGTGGTTTCACAACGGAATAAAACTTGAACCTACATCGTCTAAGTTTCTTTTCTACAGAAATTCTATTTTGCCAGCAGAAACAGTAACAGAGTATTATCAAGGAACGTATCAGTGTAAGGCATCCAATAAAGACGGCGCATTACTGGGACCTAAGATCAAGGTCGTCTTCTCAAGTATGTTTATACATATATATATTTACACACGCAGAGACAGACACAGTTACACATAGATATACACAGACATGCACGCATATATTTACACAGACAAAACAGACAGACAGACAGACAAACAAACAAACAAACAAACAAACAAACAAACAAACAAACAAACAAACAGCAGAACGACAGACAGACAGACAGACAGACAGACAGACAGACAGACAGACAGACAGACAGACAGACAAGATAGACAGGCAGAGAGACAGACAGAAAGACACAGAGGAGCAGACTGACGGACACAGACACACTCGACAAACAAACAAACAAACAAACAAACTAAACACGGACGGAGGGACACACGCACAGACAATAACACACACAGAGACACGAAAGCAGGCACTATACTCACTCACTCACTCACTCACTCACTCACTCACTCTCACTCACTCACTCACTCACTCACTCACTCACTCACTCACTCACTCACTCACTCACTCACTCACTCACCCTCCTACCAGAGCGCCGAGTTGAGGCCGGGTAGGAGGTTGACACTGACACACATCTATCTACAACCATCCAACAATTTCATCTTATAAATACGACTTCAATATTTTGTAATTAACATTTCAGTTGTTGGAGCGTTTAACAAATCCGACAGTGTTCTTGAAACAAAGGATGCAACGGTTGGCAAAGATTTGAGGTTGGTCTGTCCCCCCCGTACCTTCTCCCGCAATGTCTTCTACCACTGGGGAGGACGGCAAGTTGTCACGGGGGCGTGGTTCATTTCGTCAAAGCAGCACTATATGATTATGGAAGACGGATCGTTGCTGTTTGCCAATGTGAAAGATGAAGATCTAGAGTTCTTTAATGTCGACAAGAACGGAGTCAGTTGTAGTATGGAGTCCAAGGGAAAGACAAAACGACTAACTTTTTCACAGAGATTTTTGCTCAAGGAAATTGGAGGTAAGTGTCTGGGTAAGGTATGCCGGTATAAAGGTATGTACGAGTAAGGAATTATTAAAATGCCGCCGCTTGGACGAGGATTGCCGGTGTTTATGCGAGGTGTGACGGTTTCCGTTATGGTCTGAAGAATGGCAGTGATTGGGTGTTTAGGTTTTTCTTTTCTTTCTATTATATTTCTTTCGTTTCGTCTCCTTTCCTTTCTTTCCCCTCCTTTTCTTTCTGTTGCTTTCTCTTCTTTCTTTCCTTCTTTCTTTCCTTCTTTCTTTCCTTCCTTCCTTCCTTCCTTCCTTCCTTTCTCCCTTCCTTCCTTTCTTCCTTTTTTCCTTCCTTCCTTCCTTCCTTCCATCCTCCCTCCCTCCCTTTTTATTTTCCTTCCTTCCTTCCTTCCTTCCTTCCTTCCTTCCTTCCTTCCTTCCTTCCTACTTCATTTGTTTTCTTCTTTCCTTTCTTTTCTTCTTTCCTTTCTTTCGCTTCTTTTGCCCTCTTTTGCATTTCGATCACCAGTGCAAACGGCCCGGGCTACAATGTATTTATCAAACATGTCTAATAGTCTGTCCACGCTTTCCTTAGCAAGAAACACGGTTCCTTTTGGTCCAACTATACAAACCGAGCTTAAGGACAGAGAAGTGGTTAAAGGAACAGAGTTTGTCATTTTACGTTGTGGAGCTGTTGGACTGTAAGTTATTCATTCTACCAAAATCTCTAGATCTATCCCTACCCCTACCTCTATTCCTCCCTCCCCTCCATGTCCATGTCCATACCCATGTCCATGTCTATGTCTATGTCTATGTCTATCTATGTCTATGTCCATGTCCATGTCTATCTATGTCTATGTCTGTCTATGTCTATGTCCATGTCCATGTCTATCTATGTCTATGTCTATGTCTGTCTATGTCTGTCTATGTCCATGTCCATGTCCATGTCCATGTCCATGTCCATGTCCATGTCTATCTATGTCTATGTCTATGTCTGTCTATGTCCATGTCCATGTCTATGTCCATGTCCATGTCCATGTCCATGTCTATGTCCATGTCTATGTCTATCTATGTCTATGTCTGTGTCCATGTCTATGTCCATGTCCATGTCTATGTCTATGTCTATCTATGTCTATCTATGTCTGTGTCTATGTCTATGTCTGTGTCCATGTCTGTGTCCATGTCTGTGTCCATGTCTGTGTCCATGTCTATATCCATCTATGTCTGTGTCCATGTCTATGTCCATGTCCATGTCCATGTCCATGTCCATGTCCATGTCCATGTCCATGTCCGTGTCCGTGTCCGTGTCCGTGTCCGTGTCTATGTCTATGTCTATGTCTATGTCTATGTCTGTCTATGTCTGTCTATGTCTATGTCTGTCTATGTCTATGTCTGTCTATGTCTGTCTATGCCTATGTCTATCTATGTCCAAGTCCATGTCTGTCCATGTCCATGTCCATGTCCATGTCCATGTCTATGTCCGTGTCCGTGTCTGTGTCTGTGTCTATGTCTATGTCTGTGTCTATGTCTGTGTCCATGTCTATGTCTGTCTGTCTATGTCCGTGTCCGTGTCCGTGTCCGTGTCCATGTCCGTGTCCATGTCCGTATCCATGTCCGTGTCCGTATCCATGTCCGTGTCCATGTCCATGTCCATATCCGTGTCCGTGTCCATGTCCATGTCTATGCCTATGCCTATGTCTATGTCTATGCCCATGTCCATATGTCTGCCTCACACAGTATCATATAGTGGCGTGTGTAAGGGTGCGTGAGATGCCACTTTGTGCAAACCGGATCGTAGCCGTGGGCTAGTAACGTATTGCAGTCAATCATTGCGTGTGTTCGTCAAATTTAATCATAGTTAATAGAACTTATACATGGTTTGGAAACCCGTCCAAATCATTGTTCTATGTTTTTGTTCAAGTTTATGGAAATTTGTGCAACTTCACGGTGTTGTATTTTCTGTATAATTAAGTTATGAAGCAGTAATCCAATAGCAACGATCGGGTTTAATTAGTGTAGTCCTTCATCGTCACGTGTTGTGGTGCTTTATCGTCAAGTGTCCATAGAAATTACTTCCATATATGGAACTCTATTGTCTTTCAACATCACTTCATGTTGAAAGACAATGGAGCTTCCAAACCATGTATACGTTATATTACTATGATATAATTTACTTTAAACATATGTAATAATGGAGTACTTTCAGTGATCATCAACGTTTGTTTTTTCCTTGCCCATTTCATTTTTCAGTCCAACGCCAAATTATTCGTGGACAATCACTGGTTTGAATGGCATTGAAAGGCCAATCATCAATGGCCAAGATGGGTATAAACTTCAGGACTTTAATCATGTTTTAATGATCGAATCAGTCGATACGAAACACGATGGTTGGTACAAATGTAAAGCTAAGAGCAATTATGGAGGGAGCGAGCACACTGATGAAGTGAAAGGCAGGATTTCGGTGAAAGGTAAGAGAATGAATGAATGAACTAAATGAAGGAAACGACGCATATATGCAAGGCTTTAAAAATATATTGGTACATGGTTAGACAGAAGAACAGAGGAATGCGAGGTTGGTCGACTGTTTGGTTGTTCACTGTGTTGATGGATGGAAAGGGATGAATGAACGGACGGATAAACGAACGAGCTGACGGAGAAAAGAAGATACGAAAAGGAAGAAAAGAGGAATGGGAAGAAGGGATGAATAGAATGAATAAAACAATAAATGAATGTAGGTAGGAACGAAGGAAGCATAGATGGGTGGATGATTGGGTGGAGAGAAAAAATAAGGGGAGAAGAAAGGAAGGATGGAGGGGAGGAAGGCAGGAGAGCAGGAAGGCAGGAAGGAAGGAAGGAAGGAAGGAAGGAAGGAAGGAAGGAAGGAAGGAAGGAAAGGAAAGGAAAGGAAAGGAAGGAAGGAAGGGAAAGAAGGAAGGGAAGGGAAGGGAAGGGAAGGACAGACAGGCAGACGGAAAGAAATAAGGAAGAAACAAAGCACAGAAGGAATGCAAGAAAGGTTTTATAAGAGCTGAATGAAAAATATCTTAAAACTAGGAAAGTAATGAGCACAGAAACGAATGACCAACTGACAGACTACTTTAGAATGATATATGTACTATTAAAAAAGATGCGTTTATTCAAAAAGATCGATATCCGTGTTTACTCCTAGGAAAACCTCAGTGGGCTCCAGAAGGTGAACTCTCCGATGCTTCCCCAACTGAGGGAAGTGGTTTCAAATGGTCTTGCAAAGCTTTTGGCAATCCAGATCCTTCCTACACCTGGCTGTTGAGCGGAGTGAAACTATCAAGCACGTATGACCACTTTAATACTTTATTGTTAACATGACAGCATAAACTACTTATGAACAATAAACTGAAAAGAACAGAGACAGAGAGAAACAGAGAGAGAAAGACGCAACGAGTAAGACAAGGAAGAACAGAGACAGAAAGAGATATAAATGGATCAGGTACAGAAAGACAGAGGGACAGTGAGACAGAACGAGAGGGACAGAGAAAGAGAAAAAGGAACAGAGGGGAACAAAGAATAACAGAGAGAGACAAAGAGGAACCGGTGGGCGACAAAGTGGAACAGGGGGGACAAAGAGGAACAGAGGGGGACAAAGTGGAACCAGTGAGCTCTATATACAACTGGAGTGATATCTGCTGTTCATTCACCGGGCGAAGATTGAAGCCAAACATGGCGGACATGTAAGCCTGAAGTACGTATAGTTCCATTCTCCTACGCGGTCATTGATCAAATTCGACTTGACCAAACCGCGTAGAAGACTGGAACTATACGTACTTCAGGCCTACATGCCGGCAAGTTGTCCGCCACAAAGATATCACTCCAGTTATATATAGATCTCACTGAGCGGAACAGAGGGGGGACAAAGTGGAACAAGGGGGAGGGGGGGGGCGCAAAGAGGGACAGAGGGGGACAGAGGAACAGAGGGGAAGAAAGAAGAACAGAGAGAGACAAAGAGGAATCGATGGGGGGCAAAGTGGAACAGAGGGGGGACAAAGTGGAACAGAGGGGGGGACAAAGTGGAACAGAGGGGGACAAAATGGAACAGAGGGGGGACAAAGTGGAACAGAGGGGGGGACAAAGTGGAACCGCGGGGACAAACAGGAACAGAAGGGGACAAAGTGGAACAGAGGGGGGACAAAGTGGAACAAAGGGGGCAAAATGGAACAAAGGGGGACAAAGTGGAACAGAGGGAGGACAAAGTGGAACAGGGGGACAAACAGGAACAGAGGGGGAGAAAGTGGAACAGAGGGGGACAAACAGGAACACAGGGGGGACAACGGGGAATAGAGGAGGACAAAGAGGAACAGAAAGAGAAAGAGACAACGAGGAACAGATTAGTTAAGTTGTATGTAAGTTAGATCCGTGTCTGGGGCTTAGAAACATTTTGTAAGTATTTGGCCTTTACTCGCACATGTACCAATGTACTACTACAAGTATACGTGGCACTCTTAACATTTATATTAATTTGCAGCTTCACATGTTTTCTCACCTAGGGATTCATACAACATTGATGGTGGGGACATAACTTTCAAGTCGATTTCAAAAGACAATCAGGGTCTTTACCAATGCATTGTGGAGAATAATTTCGGTCATATTTCTTCGTCAGCGGTATTGAAAGTATTGACACGTAAGTTGAACTATAGCTTTCCTAAAAGAGTTTTTTTTTATCGGGTCAAGTTATTGGTTTAATGCTAAACTCGTGATTTGATTATGATTAGCGCGCACATACCCTTGTCTGGCTAAGTAATAAGTGACGAGTTTCAAGACACATGACAATGTGTTTCACTGTTCAGAAATAGAATAAAGTTCAACTTAGTGCAATGGACCTTTTCACCAATAGCGGTGCCATCTTTAATTCGCAATGCATTAGGTAACAAGCCCAATTGTTATATACCAAAGAATTTCTTTTGCCAAAGATGAAATCTTATTGGTCAAATCATGGTCACGTGTTGTTCAACAAACTCAATGTTTCTTTCTGCCAAGGGAAACATTGCAATGTATCCCACTGAAGTCAACAATGAAGAAGGAAACAGTGCAATGTTTTCCTCTGACGTCAGCTTTAATCATGCGTTGTGCACGTGAATACACAATGATTATTGCATCAGATCAAGAACTTTGGACTCTTCGGAGCATTTTGAAAACAAGAGCTTGTTTCGAGCTTGTCTGGTACGAAATAGTCCATTTTCCTAAAGAAAGAATATCTATACATATCTTCAAAGAAGGTATGGAGAAAACCTGGAGAAATTTATAGCCGAGTTTTTTGAACAAATTTCGAGGTGTTTGGATATCCTGACGAAGCACTCTTCATCATTTGTGTTTGATATAGCATCTCAAACAAATCGGTATTTTAAGAGAAAATCGAGGTGAAAGTTAATTTATGTAATTTCTTCCTTCAATATTCATGCAAACTAACAATGATTTCCTTTGTACAGTTTTCCTCATGAATTACTAACGAGTTTGAAATGTTGACATAATTCGTTTTGATTGGTTTATTTACCGCGAGTACTTGTCGCGAGTAAAAAATAGTTCAAGATTTCCAACTATCTGCCACGAGCGCTAAAATACTCGAAGCGAGCTTGCGAGTGCTCACAGGAAGTTGCTTCGTGCGAGGACTGGAAATCCGCCTTTTTAGGCTGGCTGCCCGCGACAGCAATTAAGAATTAAGAACACCGATGCCAATTTGAACTAATAACAGTATGCGTGTATTTCTGTTTCAGCTCCTGTTCTTTTGGACTCGCGAAAATGCAACGTGTCGAAAATGAACCTGATGTTCTTGGTCGATGGCTCCGGAAGTGTACCCTCCAGCGCTTTTAAAGAATTCAAACGATTTATGCAACTGCTGGTCAAGAAGTTTGTCGTCGGTCCAGAAGCCACCCACGTCGGCGTGCTGCAGTACTCGAGTAAGGTGAGGACTGGACCCGAGTTTGCAATTGGGGAGCATCAAACAATGAAGGCAGTTCAAGACGCTATCTCCAAAGTGAGGTATCACTACGGAGCTTACACATTTGGTGGATATGCCATGAGAATGGCTAAAGAGGTAAGGATAATGTATGCAGATATTTAGTGAGGATAATGTATGCAGATATTTAGCAAGGATAATGTATGCAGATATTTAGTAAGAATAATGTATGCAGATATTTAGTAAGGATAATGTATGCAGATATTTAGTAAGAATAATGTATGCAGATATTTAGTAAGGATAATGTATGCAGATATTTAGTAAGAATAATGTATGCAGATATTTAGTAAGGATAATGTATGCAGATATTTAGTAAGAATAATGTATGCAGATATTTAGTAAGGATAATGTATGCAGATATTTAGTAAGAATAATGTATGCAGATATTTAGTAAGGATAATGTATGCAGATATTTAGTAAGGATAATGTATGCAGATATTTAGTAAGGATAATGTATGCAGATATTTAGTAAGGATAATGTATGCAGATATTTAGTAAGGATAATGTATGCAGATATTTAGTAAGGATAATGTATGCAGATATTTAGTAAGAATAATGTATGCAGATATTTAGTAAGGATAATGCATGCAGATATTTAGTAAGGATAATGTATGCAGATATTTAGTAAGGATAATGCATGCAGATATTTAGTAAGGATAATGTTTGCAGATATTTAGTAAGGATAATTTATGCAGATATTTATTAAAATAGTTAAGGCTAATGTATGCAGATATTTATTAAAATAATTAAGGATAATTTATGCAGATATTATTTAAATAAATAGGGATAATTTACGTAGAAATGAGCAAAGATAATGTATGCAAATATTTAAAATAATTAAGGATAATGTATGCAGAAATGAATAAGGATAATGTATGCAGATATTTAGTAAGGATAATGTATGCAGATATTTAGTAAGGATAATGTATGCAGATATTTAGTAAGGATAATGTTATGCAGATAATTAGTAAGAATAATGTATGCAGATATTTAGTAAAGATAATGTATGCAGATATTTAGTAAGGATAATGTATGCAGATATTTAGTAAGAATGTATGCAGATATTTAGTAAGGATAATGAATGTATGCAGATATTTAGTAAGGATAATGAATGTATGCAGATATTTAGTAAGGATAATGTATGCAGATATTTAGTAAGAATGTATGCAGATATTTAGTAAGGATAATGAATGTATGCAGATATTTAGTAAGGATGTTTGCAGATATTTAGTAAGGATAATGATGCAGATATTTATTAAAATAGTTAAGACTAATGTATGCAGATATTTATTAAAATAATTAAGGATAATTTATGCAGATATTATTTAAAGAAATAGGGATAATTTATGTAGAAATGAGTAAAGATAATGTATGCAAATATTTAAAATAATTAAGGATAATGTATGCAGAAATGAATAAGGATAATATGTACGCAGATATTTATTAAAATAATTACGGTTAAGGTACACAGAAATGAGTAAGGATAATATATACAGAAATGAGTAAGGATAATGAATGCAGTAATGAGTAAGGATAATAAATGCAGTAATAAGTAAGGATAATGAATGCAGTAATGAGTAAGGATAATAAATGCAGAAATAAGTAAGGATAATGAATGCAGAAATGAGTAAGGATAATGTATGCAGAAATGAGTAAGGATAATGAATGCAGTAATGAGTAAGGATAATAAATGCAGAGATAATGCAGAAATGAGAAAGGATAATTGTGAGCAGATATTTATTTAAATGAGTAAAGAAAATGTATGCAGATATTTAGTAAGAATAACGTAACAAACGAATTAACTACAAAAGATGTTACTTTTTCATTTTAAGTATTCTTTCAAATAAGTCAAGACAAAAAAGTCTTGAATAGAACATTTAAGAACACACATGTATCCACATACGCTCATCCGCTTATCACCTTTCAGTTAATGGATGATTACAATCGTCGAGATGCAAAGAATGTAATGGTATTTCTCATGGACGATGGCACATGGGACAAAAGATTAGCAAGAAAGCTTTCGAAAACATTGAGAAATTCGGGAACACAGATTATCATTCTGGATTTACAGAAAATGAAAATAATGCACGACATCGCTGACAAAGGTTTGGAATTCACAACTGAGAAGTTGGAAGAGAACGTTGAAGAAGTGGCAACAGAGATCTGTGCATGATTGGTCCTAAGATGATTGCACACATCGTTTCATGGTTTCATCGTTATATTCAGAGTAAAAAGGAACAAAAAAGAAAAAATGTCATTCAGTTTGAAAGCACAGATCCTCCTTAAATATATGTTAATTCTTGTTAATTCGAATCATTGACCTACATATAACTATAGCTAGCGTGGCGGACCTATTTTTTGGGAGCTGAATACAGTTCTCGATTTGGTCCATTCACGTTTCTTTAATTGCTACAATGTTGTGCTAAATTTATGTATAATAACTCCATTCTTAAATAGAAATATATTATTAGGTTTTTTGTCTTACTCAGATCTTACAATAAAGTTCGACTTGTCATTGCTACTGATTTTAGTGCGGCGACGACATGCAAATGTTTGCCGTTTCCACCAAAACGAAAATGACGTGATTTCATTCTCTGGTTGTACATGAACACATTGCTGGTGGATGCTTGCTGTTAAAAATTGCCCTAAGACCCTCATTTCGGTCTTTGAAAGCACGCGTGTGTCGCTGTTATTAGTCGGCTGTTATTCTAAAATACCACACGTTCGTAGATATTATTAGTCGGTTTTCCTTATTTCTTGTATTTTCTTTATCTTATTGGTAATTTGTCCTACAAACAATGCACGTAGCCTAGTTTCTAGGCCTTTCGTTTCCGTCATGTGCTTGGCCGTGTAGTCGGTTTGGGTTCTTGGGAAGACTGGGGAGAGGCTGGAAACGAGAAGGCCTAGAGACTAGGCTACAATGCACGTAGGTTTTGTCGACGCATTCGTACAGTTTAAAATGCAGAAAAATAACGATATTAAATAGCAAAGCTTTCCCTGATCGCCATATTTGTTTACGTTTGAATTCTCTTTGAAAATCCCGCGAAATTTCTACTTCCGGTAGACCACTGACGCATGTGCAGACAGATTTCCCTGCTGTTGGCTCTGCCAACAAACTCGATCTTCGCCCCAAGTTTGGGGAGAGTCAGTCAGGTTTTGAACTGGTCAAGCAAGTTGTAGTTTATGAGCACCCGCAAACAGGAAAATAGCAAGTAACGCGTTAGAGCCTGGGCCCAAAATAGTATCTTGGCAACCGTTCACGCGTGCTCAAAAAGAAATATCGAGTTTGTTGGCAGAATGGCAGAGCCCACTTTCCCCCGAAGCCTGTGTAAGTCGGAAAGGGGCTCTGATTCGCAGGGTAGGTACCTACATGACGTGACGTAGATTAAAGGACGTTTCTCCCAGTGTAATATGCATGACATGTAACAGATGTGTTGTTTTTGGGTGTTCAAACGAATCGAATTTGAAGAGAGAAAATTTTACATCATGTTGCTCGGTCCCAGGTCTCTTTAATTTGCGCTTTTTTCTTACTAAAAGCCATATTTAAATGTCAATATCTTCGAATAAGCCATTTGCATGATGACGTGAGATGGCGTTGGGTGATTACAACTACCAGAATGCTTTGCCAGTATTCTAGGGTTTCGGCTAAAAGGGATGACTCAACAGAACCCGTCCAGTCCTTTCGCGGCTTTTCCAAAATATGTCGTCAAAATTTGTTTTTCCAAATTTGTTGTCAAGTTTCAGCGAGTCTCGACATTTTAGCAATCTTCTCGATACCCTAACCACAACATAAACCCTAATCCTAATCAGGGGGACAGAGGAACAGAGGGGAAGAAAGAAGAACAGAGAGAGACAAAGAGGAATCGATGGGGGGCAAAGTGGAACAGAGGGGGGACAAAGTGGAACAGAGGGGGGGACAAAGTGGAACAGAGGGGGACAAAATGGAACAGAGGGGGGACAAAGTGGAACAGAGGGGGGGACAAAGTGGAACCGCGGGGACAAACAGGAACAGAAGGGGACAAAGTGGAACAGAGGGGGGACAAAGTGGAACAAAGGGGGCAAAATGGAACAAAGGGGGACAAAGTGGAACAGAGGGAGGACAAAGTGGAACAGGGGGACAAACAGGAACAGAGGGGGAGAAAGTGGAACAGAGGGGGACAAACAGGAACACAGGGGGGACAACGGGGAATAGAGGAGGACAAAGAGGAACAGAAAGAGAAAGAGACAACGAGGAACAGATTAGTTAAGTTGTATGTAAGTTAGATCCGTGTCTGGGGCTTAGAAACATTTTGTAAGTATTTGGCCTTTACTCGCACATGTACCAATGTACTACTACAAGTATACGTGGCACTCTTAACATTTATATTAATTTGCAGCTTCACATGTTTTCTCACCTAGGGATTCATACAACATTGATGGTGGGGACATAACTTTCAAGTCGATTTCAAAAGACAATCAGGGTCTTTACCAATGCATTGTGGAGAATAATTTCGGTCATATTTCTTCGTCAGCGGTATTGAAAGTATTGACACGTAAGTTGAACTATAGCTTTCCTAAAAGAGTTTTTTTTTATCGGGTCAAGTTATTGGTTTAATGCTAAACTCGTGATTTGATTATGATTAGCGCGCACATACCCTTGTCTGGCTAAGTAATAAGTGACGAGTTTCAAGACACATGACAATGTGTTTCACTGTTCAGAAATAGAATAAAGTTTCAACTTAGTGCAATGGACCTTTTCACCAATAGCGGTGCCATCTTTAATTCGCAATGCATTAGGTAACAAGCCCAATTGTTATATACCAAAGAATTTCTTTTGCCAAAGATGAAATCTTATTGGTCAAATCATGGTCACGTGTTGTTCAACAAACTCAATGTTTCTTTCTGCCAAGGGAAACATTGCAATGTATCCCACTGAAGTCAACAATGAAGAAGGAAACAGTGCAATGTTTTCCTCTGACGTCAGCTTTAATCATGCGTTGTGCACGTGAATACACAATGATTATTGCATCAGATCAAGAACTTTGGACTCTTCGGAGCATTTTGAAAACAAGAGCTTGTTTCGAGCTTGTCTGGTACGAAATAGTCCATTTTCCTAAAGAAAGAATATCTATACATATCTTCAAAGAAGGTATGGAGAAAACCTGGAGAAATTTATAGCCGAGTTTTTTTGAACAAATTTCGAGGTGTTTGGATATCCTGACGAAGCACTCTTCATCATTTGTGTTTGATATAGCATCTCAAACAAATCGGTATTTTAAGAGAAAATCGAGGTGAAAGTTAATTTATGTAATTTCTTCCTTCAATATTCATGCAAACTAACAATGATTTCCTTTGTACAGTTTTCCTCATGAATTACTAACGAGTTTGAAATGTTGACATAATTCGTTTTGATTGGTTTATTTACCGCGAGTACTTGTCGCGAGTAAAAAATAGTTCAAGATTTCCAACTATCTGCCACGAGCGCTAAAATACTCGAAGCGAGCTTGCGAGTGCTCACAGGAAGTTGCTTCGTGCGAGGACTGGAAATCCGCCTTTTTAGGCTGGCTGCCCGCGACAGCAATTAAGAATTAAGAACACCGATGCCAATTTGAACTAATAACAGTATGCGTGTATTTCTGTTTCAGCTCCTGTTCTTTTGGACTCGCGAAAATGCAACGTGTCGAAAATGAACCTGATGTTCTTGGTCGATGGCTCCGGAAGTGTACCCTCCAGCGCTTTTAAAGAATTCAAACGATTTATGCAACTGCTGGTCAAGAAGTTTGTCGTCGGTCCAGAAGCCACCCACGTCGGCGTGCTGCAGTACTCGAGTAAGGTGAGGACTGGACCCGAGTTTGCAATTGGGGAGCATCAAACAATGAAGGCAGTTCAAGACGCTATCTCCAAAGTGAGGTATCACTACGGAGCTTACACATTTGGTGGATATGCCATGAGAATGGCTAAAGAGGTAAGGATAATGTATGCAGATATTTAGTGAGGATAATGTATGCAGATATTTAGCAAGGATAATGTATGCAGATATTTAGTAAGAATAATGTATGCAGATATTTAGTAAGGATAATGTATGCAGATATTTAGTAAGAATAATGTATGCAGATATTTAGTAAGGATAATGTATGCAGATATTTAGTAAGAATAATGTATGCAGATATTTAGTAAGGATAATGTATGCAGATATTTAGTAAGAATAATGTATGCAGATATTTAGTAAGGATAATGTATGCAGATATTTAGTAAGAATAATGTATGCAGATATTTAGTAAGGATAATGTATGCAGATATTTAGTAAGGATAATGTATGCAGATATTTAGTAAGGATAATGTATGCAGATATTTAGTAAGGATAATGTATGCAGATATTTAGTAAGGATAATGTATGCAGATATTTAGTAAGGATAATGTATGCAGATATTTAGTAAGAATAATGTATGCAGATATTTAGTAAGGATAATGCATGCAGATATTTAGTAAGGATAATGTATGCAGATATTTAGTAAGGATAATGCATGCAGATATTTAGTAAGGATAATGTTTGCAGATATTTAGTAAGGATAATTTATGCAGATATTTATTAAAATAGTTAAGGCTAATGTATGCAGATATTTATTAAAATAATTAAGGATAATTTATGCAGATATTATTTAAATAAATAGGGATAATTTACGTAGAAATGAGCAAAGATAATGTATGCAAATATTTAAAATAATTAAGGATAATGTATGCAGAAATGAATAAGGATAATGTATGCAGATATTTAGTAAGGATAATGTATGCAGATATTTAGTAAGGATAATGTATGCAGATATTTAGTAAGGATAATGTTATGCAGATAATTAGTAAGAATAATGTATGCAGATATTTAGTAAAGATAATGTATGCAGATATTTAGTAAGGATAATGTATGCAGATATTTAGTAAGAATGTATGCAGATATTTAGTAAGGATAATGAATGTATGCAGATATTTAGTAAGGATAATGAATGTATGCAGATATTTAGTAAGGATAATGTATGCAGATATTTAGTAAGAATGTATGCAGATATTTAGTAAGGATAATGAATGTATGCAGATATTTAGTAAGGATGTTTGCAGATATTTAGTAAGGATAATGATGCAGATATTTATTAAAATAGTTAAGACTAATGTATGCAGATATTTATTAAAATAATTAAGGATAATTTATGCAGATATTATTTAAATAAATAGGGATAATTTATGTAGAAATGAGCAAAGATAATGTATGCAAATATTTAAAATAATTAAGGATAATGTATGCAGAAATGAATAAGGATAATATATGCAGATATTTAAAATAATTAAGGATAATGTATGCAGAAATGAGTAAGGATAATGTATGCAGAAATGAGTAAGGATAATGTATGCAGAAAAAAGTAAGGATAACGTAAGCAGAAATAAGGATAATAAATGCAGAAATGAGTAAGGATAACGTAAGCAGAAATAAGGATAATAAATGCAGAAATGAGTAAGGATAATGTATGCAGAAATAAGTAAGGATAATGAATGCAGAAATGAGTAAAGATAATAAATGCAGAGATAATGCAGAAATGAGAAAGGATAATTGTGAGCAGATATTTATTTAAATGAGTAAAGATAATGTATGCAGATATTTAGTAAGAATAATTGTAACAAACGAATTAACTACAAAAGATGTTACTTTGTAATTTTAAGTATTCTTTCAAACAAGTCAAGACAAATAAGTCTTGAATAGAAAATTTAAGAACACACATGTATCCACATACGCTCATTCTCTTATCACCTTTCAGTTAATGGATGATTACAATCGTCGAGATGCAAAGAATGTGATGGTATTTCTCATGGACGATGGCACATGGGACAAAAGATTAGCAAGAAAGCTTTCGAAAACATTGAGAAATTCGGGAACACAGATTATCATTCTGGATTTACAGAAAATTAAAATAATGCACGACATCGCTGACAAAGGTTTGGAATTCACAACTGAGAAGTTGGAAGAGAACGTTGAAGAAGTGGCAACAGAGATCTGTGCATGATTGCTCCTAAGATGATTGGACACATCGTTTCATGGTTACATCGTTTCATGGTTTCATCGTTATATTCAGAGTAAAAAGGAACAAAAAAGAAAAAATGTCATTCAGCTTGAAAGCACAGATCCCCCTTAATAAATATATATGTTAATTCTTGTTAATTCAAATCATTGACCTACATATAACTATAGCTAGCGTGGCGGACCTATTTTTTGGGAGCTGAATACAGTTCTCGATTTGGTCCATTCACGTTTCTTTAATTGCTACAATGTTGTGCTAAATTTATGTATAACTCCATTCTTAAATAGAAATATATTATTAGGTTTTTTGTCTTACTCAGATCTTACAATAAAGTTCGACTTGTCATTGCTACTGATTTTAGTGCGGCGACGACATGCAAATGTTTGCCGTTTCCACCAAAACGAAAATGACGTGATTTCATTCTCTGGTTGTACATGAACACATTGCTGGTGGATGCTTGCTGTTAAAAATTGCCCTAAGACCCTCATTTCGGTCTTTGAAAGCACGCGTGTGTCGCTGTTATTAGTCGGCTGTTATTCTAAAATACCACACGTTCGTAGATATTATTAGTCGGTTTTCCTTATTTCTTGTATTTTCTTTATCTTATTGGTAATTTGTCCTACAAACAATGCACGTAGCCTAGTTTCTAGGCCTTTCGTTTCCGTCATGTGCTTGGCCGTGTAGTCGGTTTGGGTTCTTGGGAAGACTGGGGAGAGGCTGGAAACGAGAAGGCCTAGAGACTAGGCTACAATGCACGTAGGTTTTGTCGACGCATTCGTACAGTTTAAAATGCAGAAAAATAACGATATTAAATAGCAAAGCTTTCCCTGATCGCCATATTTGTTTACGTTTGAATTCTCTTTGAAAATCCCGCGAAATTTCTACTTCCGGTAGACCACTGACGCATGTGCAGACAGATTTCCCTGCTGTTGGCTCTGCCAACAAACTCGATCTTCGCCCCAAGTTTGGGGAGAGTCAGTCAGGTTTTGAACTGGTCAAGCAAGTTGTAGTTTATGAGCACCCGCAAACAGGAAAATAGCAAGTAACGCGTTAGAGCCTGGGCCCAAAATAGTATCTTGGCAACCGTTCACGCGTGCTCAAAAAGAAATATCGAGTTTGTTGGCAGAATGGCAGAGCCCACTTTCCCCCGAAGCCTGTGTAAGTCGGAAAGGGGCTCTGATTCGCAGGGTAGGTACCTACATGACGTGACGTAGATTAAAGGACGTTTCTCCCAGTGTAATATGCATGACATGTAACAGATGTGTTGTTTTTGGGTGTTCAAACGAATCGAATTTGAAGAGAGAAAATTTTACATCATGTTGCTCGGTCCCAGGTCTCTTTAATTTGCGCTTTTTTCTTACTAAAAGCCATATTTAAATGTCAATATCTTCGAATAAGCCATTTGCATGATGACGTGAGATGGCGTTGGGTGATTACAACTACCAGAATGCTTTGCCAGTATTCTAGGGTTTCGGCTAAAAGGGATGACTCAACAGAACCCGTCCAGTCCTTTCGCGGCTTTTCCAAAATATGTCGTCAAAATTTGTTTTTCCAAATTTGTTGTCAAGTTTCAGCGAGTCTCGACATTTTAGCAATCTTCTCGATACCCTAACCACAACATAAACCCTAATCCTAATCAGAGATCTGGTTTACCCCCTAGCTTTTGGAAATTACCAAATTTGACGACATCTCACGTCATCGTGCAAATGGCCTATAGGCGAGTTTCAGGGTGTTGCGCGCGCATCATTTTTCAAAAAAGCTGGTCAACTCCACTCGAAGTAAACATATTGTTTAAAATAAACAAAATATAGATACAGTTTCTGGATGTTTAACACTGTCATTTTGCTGTTGTTAGCTAGCTAGCAAGTCTGTTTGCCATTGCTTACTTTGTGGGGAGCCCACCAAGGGCCCGCGAATTCCTTTGCAAAATGATGCGCGCGCAATACCCTGAAATTCGCCTATTGTGAAGTTGCACGTCACTTGTGCACAGAGCGCCCATGCATGCATTTCGATCAAAAATAGTTGTCATTATTGTTCATGAACAATGCAATGAATGATTTACAAAAGCATATCCCATCATTCATTCAACATTGTCTTTCATAGATAGATCAAGCATCTTTCCAGACAGATCACGTTCCTTCACGGCAGTGTCAGCTTGCTGGACATCAGTATGTTTATTGTTCTCACATATAGCTCCACAGTCTCCGTCTAAACTTTCAATATGTTTGCTCTCACAATCGCCATTAAATGTACATTCTTCATTGGAAACCCTAGCCTCGCTTTTGTCTGGTATAACTTCGACTAACGTTTTCGCGCCAAAACGATTCTTTCCGAATAACAGCGAAGGCAGTATTTCGACACCGCCGAGTGTTTCTTCGCTCGAAATTCCTTCGTCCGCAGTAGCTACGAAATCTTTATTAGCGCTGCAAGAGTCCAAATTCCCGCCAAAACTCTCCCCTCTATCACACAAAGTTACAGAAAGACTAACCTGAGGTGAGACTTTGGGATCCTTTTTAGAGATATCTAGTTCTTCATTTGTGTTTTCGCCGTCAGATTCGTCGCCACTGCTCGGTTCGTCTTCGGTTTCGCTAGAGTCTTCGGAAGAGCTCGATTCGGTTTCGTTTGATTGTTCGTCGTAAACTAGTAATGCGGCAAGTTCTAAGTCTCTTAGTTCCCAACCAATATCATCTTTAGTAATGTTGGTCTTCAAAACAAAGTGAAAAACTCGTTAATAATATTAGCTGCTACCGTAAAGTTCCAAAAGTAACGACCCCCCGAAAGTAACAGTAAAATTGGACGGCTTTAAGTAAATCGCGATAATAGCGACCCCCCGAAAGTAGCGACCCCCCGAACGTAGCGACCCCCCGAACGTAGCGACCCCCCGAAAGTAGTGATCCCCCGAAAGTAGCGACCCCCCGAAAGTAGTGACCCCCCGAAAGTAGCGACCTCCCGAACGTAGTGACCCCCCGAAAGTAGCGACCCCCCGAAAGTAGTGACCCCTCGAAAGTAGCGACCTCCCGAAAGTAGTGACCCCCCGAAAGTAGTGATCCCCCGAAAGTAGTGACCCCCCGAAAGTAGTGATCCCCCGAAAGTAGCGACCCCCCGAAAGTAGTGACCCCCCGAAAGTAGTGACCCCCCGAAAGTAGTGATCCCCCGAAAGTAGCGACCCCCCGAAAGTAGTGATCCCACGAAAGTAGCGACCCCCCGAAAGTAGTGATCCCACGAAAGTAGTAATACACGCAAATCAAATCCTGTTTTAGCAACAATTGCTGATAGTAATTTGCGTCTTTTAAATAGGAGATAGAGCGTGCACCGGTGTAAAAGATAACGATTTTAGCACCCCTAAAGTAACGACCCCCCGAAAGTAGCGATCCCTAAAGGCTGCTAATTCCGAGGGTCGTTATCTTCGGAGCTTTACGGTACTTCGAGTGATGAACCATCCCGGGTGGGATTCGAACCACTGATCTATATATATATATATATTGGATAGCACATTCCTTCTGTCCAGCAGTCAACATTTTGAATACAGATCCGCCATCTTACTACTCCCTGTCCAGTACTCTTTTCTAAGAGTTTACCGGGGGACTGGGGAGTCGGAAAAGCCGTAAATAATACCACTAGGAAACGGAAAGAAAACTTAGAAAATACAAGCAAATGCATCCATATAACATACTTCAAGGCTTTGTAAAGACATATTTTACTATCAAAGGTACATAAAGTGAAGTTATTGACTGTTTTTGTTGTATTTTTATGAGTTTTGTGATGTAGGCAAGTTTATCGATTACTGGGCAGAGTAGAAAAACTACGAACACGTTTTACTGCTTAACAATACCGACAAATACAAAAACTAAGCTTCTAAATACAGTGTTCTTTGTTTGACATAAATTTTTTTTAATGTGGCTCTTTTCGTGCTACGAAAGATACAAAGTTTCCGTGGCGGCCATCTTGGTACTCCCAATTCGTCATCTCCGCTAGCTTCACTTTTGGAGCCAGATGAGCAATCCAGTTTATATAGAGATCAGTGATTCGAACCCGCGATCTTCGGTTTACTAGTCTGACGCTCTACCGACTAAGCTACATGGTCAAGTTGGGAGCAGGTCGTGGAATGATGGTACTTATATTTGATATTTCAAAACTGAAATCTAGTTTCTTCAATATCGAGAGACTTAAGGTGGCTCCATACAGTTTCTTGAAAAATGGAAAATACAAGTTTGAGAGTCCAAAATACGTGATTAAACAATTCGGGAAAAGAATAAAACTAAATGTTATGCATAGTTAAACAGTCTGACAATCAAAAACTGCTACCAAATAAATAGCAACAGTTGTTGCTATGGCAACAATGACGTTTCAAAATGGCTGCCAATTAGTATAGGTAATAGTATGGTTTCGAGTGCAATTTGGAAAAAAACATGCACGAGTGAGTTTTTCAAATACTGTCAAAATAGCACGAGTCCGAAGGACGAGTGCTATTTGAAGTATTTGAAAAACTCACGAGTGCATGATTTTCCAAATTGCACGAGAAACCATGCTATTACTTATTAATAATATACATGAAAAAATGTTCAAAACAACTGTACTAACATTTTAACGTACGTGTTTCGCCGTCCACTCCTCGCATATTTATTTGTTAAAAAACGCTTCGCTTCCTTTACTACTTGAAAAAGTTTACTCGAGGCATAAAGAAGCTTCTGGTCTTCTTGTAGGTACTTCACTTGGCAATATTAAAGCATAACTAGCTTCAAATTTGAACAAATTATCCCCAAAAACCGCCGAATCTTGGCCGCCATCTTTGTTTGTTTTGTGTCGGGAAAAATCCGCTGTACAATCAATTTGATTGGTTTTTAGTGATAACAGATTTTTGCACTGTGATAACAGATTTTTGCACTGTGATTACAGATTTTTGCACTGTGATTACAGATTTTTGCACTGTGATTACAGATTTTTACACTGTGATTACAGATTTTTGCACTGTGATTACAGATTTTTGCACTGTGATAACACAATTCTGCACTGTTGTTTGGGATTAACTGCACTGGAATCAGCCAATCACAGTCGAGATATTTTTTCATGTATATTATTACCTTTCAAACTAATGTAATTCGGAAAAAGCTTTGGTGACCCCCAACTTTGGTAACCCCAAACTTTGGTGATCATCAATGGGCCGATTTAAAAAAAATTCTGTAGAACAAAATTTTTTAAAAATTAACAAACATGATTTTTCCGGGGGAAAAAATTATTCGTTCTACAGAATTTTTTTAAAATCGGCCTATTGATTACTCATACTTCAAGAAAAGTTTTAATGAAAAAAAAATTGCGGGTCACCAACGTTTTTTCCGAATTAAATTAGTTTGAAGGGAAATTGGCAACCATAGCAACAACTGTTGGTATTTATTTGGTAACAGTTTTTTATTGCCAGACCGTTTAATTATGTATTAGCCTGCGAGCCGGCTCTTGGGTAGGGCGGGAGGTGACCCTAACCCTTCTCCTCCTCTCCCCAATCCCCCAAAGGAGAGCCGGCTCGCAGGC
The DNA here is from genome assembly GCA_035771165.1 of Paragorgia papillata. Taxonomy (NCBI): domain Eukaryota; kingdom Metazoa; phylum Cnidaria; class Anthozoa; order Scleralcyonacea; family Coralliidae; genus Paragorgia; species Paragorgia papillata. The sequence continues at coordinate 131,179 of JAWNZC010000296.1, forward strand.
TAATTATGCATAACATTTAGTTTTATTCTTTTCCTGTATGGAGCCACCTTAATTCTTCATCTTATGTTGTTGGAATAATTATTGAGGGATAGCAAACTCAGGTGGAGAATAATAATATTAGGTGCTGCTCTAAGTGACGAACCATACCTGAGATTCGGAACAAAAACAAAACTTTCAGTTTCTCACCTTTAATAGTTTCTCCGTCAGGGATTCTACTTTGATCTCTCTACAAAAGCAACGTTGATAATTTCTTCTTAAAGTGCTTATGAAATTTTTGCTTTTTATATTATTTGATAATATAAAAATATAGAAAATTCTGATATTCGTACATATATTCATTTAATATTTACGGCTTTGGAAAACACTTTATTTTTCAGTTCAAAGTTGATAGCTAGGGCCGTGAAACGTCAACACAATAACGCGGTCACAACAACTATTTGACGTCACACGGTGGATCATTATCATAAATTTGTTTAGTCTTGATCCACCTTGTGATGTCACAGGTATTGTTACTCGTCTCAGTCCTTGCTGACATTTCGACTTAAGAAATGCAACGGTTTGGCAAGTTTAAAAATAGAAATAAAGCACTTTCTAAACACGTAAAAACAAAGTGAGCATATGTAGCAATTATCAGCGATTTCTATATTTTTTATATTATGAAATAAAGAAATTAGCGAAAATTTCATTTCATAAGCATTTTAATAAAAAAATCATTTCGTCACACCAAATCCATGCACGTGATATCAATACGGACGTCTGGACAATTTCCAGGACTTCGGATATGAAGAAACTTACTTGACTTTTTGAATCCAGATGCAATAATCGGTAATATAAAGTTCATTGAGTAAATAACGTGGTTCACTAGCATTGAATAACATCAGAATCTCGAGCAAACACTGCAGGATCTTCCGGCGACCTTACCACATAGAAAGAGAAAGAATGGAAATTAAAGTACATTGGCAACAAAAAGTAAGTTTGTCTAATTTGAAAGAACTCATAAAATTGTAATAGAAGATCTTTTACAATTTTTTCGTATCTTTCTCCGTTTTCAAGATATTTCAATTTGTTTAATATGTAAATGAGATGGTCTCTGACGTACAGCACATCAGGTACGTCAGGTACAGCAGGGTACAGTATTTTCACAAGTAGCAAAATCAGTTATATATATCTAAATTTGTTCAACGAAATCACTTGAAACTGTGCACATAAAAACGTGACACTGAACATTTCATAACTGATGTTGCTCTGTGTAAAAAAACTGTACTCTGCTCGTGACGTCAGAGCCCATCTAAGTGTTTTTAAGAAGGATTTGTCAAGATAACGAGACGAAATCAAGTTCGCCCAAATAGCTACAAATTGGGAATTAAACATCATGATTTACTGGCAGCTGTATTTTCTAATGATAGTAATGGTGGTAATAATGGTAACAGCAGTGGTGGTAGTAGTTGTGGTGGCAATGGTAATGATGATAATAGTGGTGGGTGGTAGTGGTTGTGGTGGTGATGATGATAGTAGTAGTAGTAGTGGTGGTGGTAGTAATGACAGTTGTGGTGATGGTGGTAGTAATAGTGGTAGTTGTGGTGGTGATGATAGTAGTAGTGGTGGTGGTGGTGATGGTAGCAATGACGGTGGTGGTAGTAGTAGTAATGGTAGTGATGGTAGCAATGACGATGGTGGTAGTAGTAGTAGTGGTAGTGATGGTAGCAATGACGGTGATGGTAGTAGTGGTGGTAATGATAGTAGCAATGATGGTGGTGGTAGTAGTGGTGGTAGTGATGGTAGCAATGACGGTGGTGGTAGTAGTGGTGGTAGTGATGGTAGCAATGACGGTGGTGGTAGTAGTAGTTGTAGTGATGGTAGCAATGACGGTGATGGTAGTGATGGTAGCAATGACGGTGGTAGTAGTAGTGGTGGTAATGATAGTAGCAATGACGGTGGCGGTAGTAGTAGTGGTAGTAATGGTAGCAATGACGGTGGTGGTAGTAGTGGTGGTAGTGATGGTAGCAATGACGATAGTAGTAGTAGTGGTAGTAGTAGTGGTGGTAGTAGTGGTGGTAGTAGTGGTGGTAATGATGGTAGCAATGACGGTGGTGGTAGTAGTGGTGGTAGTGATGGTAGCAATGACGGTGGTGGTAGTAGTAGTGATAGTGATGGTAGCAATGACGGTGATGGTAGTAGTGGTGGTAATGATGGTAGCAATGACGATGGTGGTAGTGATGGTAGCAATGACGGTGGTGGTAGTAGTAGTTGCAGTGATGGTAGCAATGACGGTGATGGTAGCAATGACGCTGATGGTAGTAGTGGTGGTAATGATAGTAGCAATGACGGTGGCGGTAGTAGTAGTGGTAGTAATGGTAGCAATGACGGTGGTGGTAGTAGTGGTGGTAGTGATGGTAGCAATGACGATGGTGGTAGTAGTGGTGGTAGTAGTGGTGGTAGTAGTGGTGGTAGTAGTGGTGGTAATGATGGTAGCAATGACGATGGTGGTAGTAGTGCTGGTAGCAATGACGGTGGTGGTAGTAGTGCTGGTAGCAATGACGGTGGTGGTAGTAGTGGCAATGACAGTGGTGGTAGTAGTGGTGGTAGTGATGGTAGCAATGACGATGGTGGTAGTAGTGGTGGTAGTAGTGGTGGTAGTAGTGGTGGTAGTGCTGGTAGCAATGACGGTGGTGGTAGTAGTGGCAATGACAGTGGTGGTAGTAGTGGTGCTAGTGATGGTAGCAATGACGGTGGTGGTAGTAGTGGCAATGACAGTGGTGGTAGTAGTGGTGCTAGTGATGGTAGCAATGACGGTGGTGGTAGTAGTGCTGGTAGCAATGACGGTGGTGGTAGTAGTGCTGGTAATGATTGCAGTGCTATAGTTGTGGTAATAGCGGTGAAAATTTCTCGTGCCAATAAATAATCCCAAACTACCACTTGTCGCTAAATTATTACTATTACTGACTGACTTATCTTCAACAAAATCTACAACTATTAACTTACCAAGCTGAAAGATTTCTTTTACATCCTCCATCACTTTACAGCTCGACTCCCAGTGTCTGTACAGCGGATAGGAAAGTGAGCGACGACAACACGCGACGAAAACGTCTTGAAGACTTGTGAATCTCTACAAGAAGCATAATGTTCATTCATTCGTGCCATCGCTCGCATTCACTCACTAAATCACTCACTCACATTCACTCACTCTCATTCACTCCCTCTCATTAAATCACTCACTCTCATTCACTCCCTCTCATTAAATCACTCACTCGCATTAAATCACTCACTCACATTCACTCACTCTCATTAAATCACGCACTCACTCCCTCTCATTCACTCACTCTCATTAAATCACTCACTCTCATTCACTCCCTCTCATTAAATCACTCACTCACATTCACTCCCTCTCATTAAATCACTCACTCACATTCACTCACTCTCATTAAATCACTCACTCACATTCACTCACTCTCATTAAATCACTCCCTCTCATTCACTCCCTCTCATTAAATCACTCACTCACATTCACTCACTCTCATTAAATCACTCATTCTCATTCACTCACTCTCATTAAATCACTCACTCGCATTCACTCACTCTCATTAAATCACTCACTCGCATTCACTCCCTCTCATTAAATCACTCCCTCACATTCACTCACTCTCATTAAATGACTCACTCGCATTCACTCCCTCTCATTAAATCACTCACTCGCATTCACTCACTCTCATTAAATCACTCACTCGCATTCATTCCCTCTCATTAAATCACTCACTCACATTCACTCCCTCTCATTAAATCACTCACTTGCATTCACTCCCTCTCATTAAATCACTCACTCGCATTCACTCCCTCTCATTAAATCACTCACTTGCATTCACTCCCTCTCATTAAATCACTCACTCGCATTCATTCCCTCTCATTAAATCACTCACTCGCATTCACTCACTCTCATTAAATCACTCACTCGCATTCATTCCCTCTCATTAAATCACTCACTCACATTCACTCCCTCTCATTAAATCACTCACTTGCATTCACTCCCTCTCATTAAATCACTCACTCGCATTCACTCCCTCTCATTAAATCGCATTAAATCTCATTAAATTATATTTTTATACTATCTTTCGTCATCTTGTTACGTAATACTATTAATGTTCTACTGTTGTTAAGTATAAATGACCCAAATAAACTCGTTAAAAAAAAGTTGAATTTTTAGTCAGAAACGAAGGGAAAAAATTACTTAAAATGTATATGAAGCGAAACTGAAGTTTTTCTTATGTTGAACAGTCTTAAAATAAAGAAAGTCACTTTACAGCTCTTCAGTAGTCTAAAACACCCACCTCAAACCACGACAAAGTTGAACTTAGTGTTGACACAGTCCACGCCGATTCAACCTAAAAAAAATAGATCCACGTTTACCGCAAACAGCGAACTCCAGTTCGCGGTTTGCTGTTTGGTGTTAGAAGGAAGTTGGAACAATTTGTCCATTTAGATGAAATAACCATGAAATAACCGCCTGTTTTTTAAGTACATGTTTCTAAATTGGAGACTTTTAGATCCACGTTTACTGTGTTAGAAGTTGGGATAATTTGTACATTTAGATTTCAACTTCATTTTTATTGTAAGCTAAAACTTTACATTAATCCCAGAGGTTTCAATAAGAACTCGTAAAATTGTAATAGAAGATCTTTTACAACTTTTTTGTATCTTTCTTAGTTTTTAAAATATTTGCCACACAAGAAGACATAAGTAGATTTTCTATTTTACTTAGAGCAGTTATATGTTAAATTCGCGACGAAGAAGGCAAAAAGCTTCGCTTCTTCGTTTTAAATTAAAATTCATAGCAAATGAAAGAAAAATACTTAAATTGCGTACCAAACGCATTCATACGTGAGATAATGCAAAGTCCCAACAGAGAATTAATAATATAGAGGGCAAAATTACTCGAATATGGTTGGCTAATGAAGAGGGCGTTTTTTTGTAATTCAGAGCAAAATTACTTGCACTTGATTGGTTCCTTGATCAGGTCGCTTGGTTACTTAGCAACAGTGAACGTCAGAGGACTGACTCTTTTTCAACAAGTCTGCAAGGTTTTTCGGTCTGAAAATGCTTTTTTGTTTACTTTGAACTAATTTAAACTATTGAAGGAGTGTAAACTATTAGTGAAAATGAATACACTAGAAAATTTACGAACTTTTGCCCGTGTTTACAAAAAGAAAGCAACAGGCACAGCGATAGAACGAGGAAAATTGGAATGTTGCCGAGCACCGACCGTGATAAAGGTACATGTACTTCGACATTTTCTGAACATATAACATAGCTCTTGAATAATTTTGCCCGCTATATTATTAACACATAAACGCACGAGTTCTTGTAAAATGAAGGTTTAATTTCACTCGTGTTTTCAAAATCTTACAAATTACCCTCGTCACTTCACGACTCGGGCAATTTTGTAAAAGTTTGAAAACACTCGTGAAATTAAACCTTAATTTTCCTCGGCCCCATGCGATTACCTATACAAATCACTTACGTGAAAACCAACATTTTGTCGTCGAGAACGTGTACCTGAAACCGCAAACGTCGGGCAGCGGTATAGACGTTAGCGGTAAAGCAACAAACGTTAATAACCTTACCGTATTTTCGCCCAACGTTGTCCTCTTGTTGTAGGCATAAGCAAACATGATATCAACCAAGCTGAAGAAAACCGACATTTCTTCTTTGCTGTCGAGTAGATCTGTTGACAAACGGTTAAGTTCAAACTTTTATAATGAAGATGTCCAACGTACAGTAATCTACCAACGTAATTATATGACGGTTCAAAAAGCATTCAAGCATACAGGAGCCCTTCATCACGTTCAACTCTGATGATATGTCTTCGCTTGAAACGTCAGTATTTTCGTTGCCAAAAATCTCGGCGGTTTACAATCTTTTTACTTTGCTCTATTCACCTTACACATTGTCACGCAACATTGCTGCAAGTTCAAACAGCATGTTGCAGCAAGTAGAACTGGAGTCTACTTTTTTCAACAAAGTTTTTTCAACTTGCAACAAAATCATTGTTGCGTGACAATGTTTAAGGTGGGTGGTAATACGTGCAACAAAGCTTTTCAATTTGCAACGGAACAAAGTTGGACGGAAGGAAGGAAGGAAGGAAGGAAAGAAAGAAAGAAAGAAAGAAAGAAAGAAAGAAAGAAAGAAAGAAAGAAAGAAAGAAAGAAAGAAAGAAAGAAAGAAAGAAAGAAAGAAAGAAAGAAAGAAAGAAAGAAAGAAAGAAAGAAAGAAAGAAAGAAAGAAAGAAAGAAAGAAAGAAAGAAAGAAAGAAAGAAAGAAAGAAAGAAAGAAAGAAAGAAAGAAAGAAAGATATTTTTGGTATTAGAATTTTTGGTATGAATCAAAAAAATGGAATAAGATGTATATCAACACCCCAACCAAGGTACATAACATTATGCGAGAATCTATCCGGAAAGACCCCAACAACCTGAAACCTAATCTATTGATGGATGATGGTAATCGTAGTGAAGACTCCGATTCAATGTGCTTTGAAAGCTTAGAACAGGCTGAGGAGTTTTGGCGACCTATGTGGGAAACTGAGGGAAATGGAAATCCGAGTGCCCCGTGGTTAAAAGAAATTGAAGAAATCATGGCAAGCTGTGATAACACAGACTCGATGACTATTAAAGAACAACAAATTAAGCAAGCCATTAAGAAGAAAAAGAATTGGTCAGCGCCTGGCCCGGACGGAATAGCAAACTATTGGCTAAAGAAAATAACATCTCTCCACGGACATTTGGCAAAAGTTATTGAATCTGTTATCAACGAAAATGAAGCATTACCAGAATGGCTAAATATGGGGCGAACAACACTTTTCCCTAAAGACGGTGAATGGAGCTCCGCAAATCATAGACCTATAACGTGCCTAAATACAACATACAAACTTATGACATCAATAACTCTCCCCATTGTTGACAACCACCTAAAGCGTCATGAATTTCTCCAACAGGACCAAAGAGGGGCGAAGGAAGAGGTCTCGGGCTGCCTTGACAATCTTCTAATAGATAAGATTGTTCTTGAGGATGTTAAAGAGAAGAAACGCAACATGGCATGCGCTTGGGTGGATGTACGAAAAGCCTACGACAGTGTAGATCATACCATCCTTGGAAAAGTTCTAGAAATTCATAGCTTCCCTAAATATTTGATATCCATCATTATGAAATTGGTAACCAAGTGCTCGATAACGCTGGTAGTTAAAACAAAAGCAGGTATGCAAGTATCAAGCAAAGTAACCATTAGAAAAGGCTTACTGCAAGGTGACTCTCTGTGCCCGAAACTCTTTACTATTTACATCAATCCAGCTGCCTGGAAAATAAGAGCTACCGATGGCTATATCTTAAGTAAACCAATAAGACTTAAAATCACTCAGTTGATGTTTATTGACGATTTGAAAGTCTTTGCTGCAAATGAGAAAAAACTTCACCTGGTTTTAAAGTTAAACACAAAACTGTATGAAAGATTTGAACATGGAATGGGGAGCAAAGAAATGTGCCATTATGAATGTGAAGAGAGGGAAACTGGAAGAGCAGCCAGATCTACACCTGAATGAAACTACAAAAATTAGAGCAGTAAGTAAGGACAGACCATATAAATTTCTGGGCATTTATGAACATACTTGTCATGATTCGAAATTAATTCGTAATGAAGTCAGTAAAGAGTTCCTGCAAAGAATGTGGTTAATATGGTCCTCTCCTATGTCCGAGCCATTAAAGATCCATGCCACCAATACGTTTTGCCATCCCAGCACTTACGTACTACATGTGCACTACTGAATGGACTGTGCATGACCAACAAGAGTTAGATAGAGAAGTCAGAAAAATTCTCACCGATGCTGGCGCAAGACACCCTGGGGCGTCGGTACCACTTCTCTACATGCCAAGATCCATGGGAGGCCGTGGTATGAAATCTGTAGAGGTATGAATATATAGAGACGAAAATAAAAACTGCTGTACACCTGTATTCCTCAGATGATTTAAGGATGCAAGCTGTGGCCCAAATCGACCAACAAAGAGGAGAGAAAGGCAGAAGATCAATAATGAAAGATGCGGAGAAATTTGCAGCAAAACTGGGTGTCGAAGTCAATAATAATAGAGAGAACCATGGGTGGAAAATAAAATACACAACGCAGGATAGAACGCAACTATTGGCGACTAAAGAAGAAAGTGTAAAAGAAGTGTTGAAGAAAGCAAGCCGGGACAAGCGAAAAACGAGAAATAGAAGGGCAGAAATGGTTAGGAAATTTTACGACGACTCGATGGACTGACAACACCGTGAATAATGAATGCTGTTTTACTTGGCTGAACTACTGGACAGAGTGTCAGGCTGACGTCGTGGCTGACGTCGAGGAACTTTATCAACAGCTGCTGCCTACGCGTATATACTACCAACAGAAACTTGGACAAGAAGTACCAAAATACCCGATGTTCGCCTATGTAACACAAAACCAGAAACGGTGGCTCACATACTGACTGGATGTCCAAGACTGACACAGTCAGAGTATTTGTATCGCCATAACAACGCGATGAAATGCCTCTACTATTCCTTGCTAAAGCATTATAAACTTGTTAGGAATGTCCCTTCATGGAACAACATTACAAACCCAAAGCCGATTGTAGAGAACAACAAAGTAAGCATCTACTGGGACGTCCCTATACTATCAACAGGAAGCCAAGTTTCTCTACGCCCCAGGAACAAGGAAACAGGCCTGACGTTGTCGTTAACGATCATGAAAATAAAGAAATAGTGGTTGTGGAGTTTAGCTGCCCGTGGATTTCGAATAGACAGAAGAAAGTCTTAGAAAAACAAGAGAAATACCAAGAGGTTTCGTGATGAACTAAAAAGAAGATATGTCAACTATAAAGTAAATCAAATTAATGTGATTGTTGATGCCCTCGGTGGGTACTCAAAGGAACTACAAGATAACCTCGTGTGCCTCCTCGGAAAACAAGAAACAATTAGAGTTTTAAAGATAATGCAAAGATCTGTCTTGTTCGGATCGATAAGGATCAAGAACTTGTTTAAAACAACTGTCGCCGCATCTGTTTCTTAAACTTTTTTCTATTTTATCTTATTTTATGACAATAACAAAAAAAGAAAAAAAATATTATAATTTTTAACTATGTAAATATCATATGATTTGTAAATAATTTTCTTCGGTTTGTGTGGATAACAGATATAGGCTACCCACTAGGGCCCTATATATCTGTTTTTTTTATATATTGTTAATTAGGCTGAACTGTTTAATTAAATGGATTACAAAAAGAAAGAAAGAAAGAAAGAAAGAAAGAAAGAAAGAAAGAAAGAAAGAAAGAAAGAAAGAAAGAAAGAAAGAAAGAAAGAAAGAAAGAAAGAAAGAAAGAAAGAAAGAAAGAAAGAAAGAAAGAAAGAAAGAAAGAAAGAAAGAAAGAAAGAAAGAAGGAAAGAAGGTAGGTAGGTATAGGGAGGGAGGGAGGCAGGGAGGGAGGGAGGAAGGAAGGAAGGAAGGAAGGAAGGCAGGGAGACAGGGAGGGAGGCAGGGAGGGAGGGAGGGAGGGAGGGAGGGAGGGAGGGAGGGAGGGAGGAAGGAAGGAAGGAAGGAAGGAAGGAAGGAAGGAAGGAAGGAAGGAAGGAAGGAAGGAAGGAAGGAAGGAAGGAAGGAAGGAAGGGAGGGAGGAATCTAGTAATTCAACTCAAAACTCAGCCGGGGAGCCGGGCTAGCCAACTCAAATTTTCCCGCCAAAACTTACAGGTCAAGAGGATACAGGAGAAAACCTGTGATGTTTGGTAGAGTCAAACTGGAGGTACTCTTCTCATATGCGGCCAACGTAAAATTTTAATCTGATAACTGGAGGTGAAAGGCACCCGGCTGCACCTCCAAAGGACTACAAAGTTGAAACAGATTCAAAGGATACATTCTCGGTTAGGTAATTGCAGAAGTTTCGCCTTCTCTTCTTCAGTCAACAAAACTAATGTTCAGATTAAAAAAAATTAATGACTTATATTAAATACGGCACTAAAGAACATTTTACATCCCGTGTGCAACGCTTGTGTTGATTTGTGTCTCGCTAATTTCGATTTTTAATCCTAACCTCAACTCGGCCGATTTTCATCGGATGGTCAACCGATAAAAAGTGGCGTTTACAATTACCATATACATGTAAGTGTGCCAGTTACATGTGAAAGCTCACGTCTTGAACAACTGGAGCCACCACTTTTACGATCCTCAAATCAAATAATTTCAGGAAGAATAAGGAGTGATCAGTGAACGGTAAAAATTGGTAATCGCCACACGCGGCATGATGCGATATTTTGATTGATTTTAATCGGGCAATATCAAACCAGTTTGATATTTTGCGATGAAAATCGGCCGACTAACATTGCTCTGTAATGACACTGTGCACGTAACGGTTTTGGTCGTAAGCCCTAAATCAGGCCCGTATTTGAGGTGGGGCAGGGGGATATTTACTCAGAAATAGTATGATAAGGAACAGAGAAAAGATTTCAGCCGATATTCGACAAATTGTATACTGTACTTTAATCCTTTTGATTTTGTTTATTAATTACTTGATCTATGAAATGTTTAATTAAAATTCTTTCACTCGTTGCTAGTCACTCCCCTCATGGTCTCGTTGCTTACCTAAACTATCACGATGGTTTACGATGTTTTACCTAAAACATCACGATGGTTACTGGACTGTTAGCCTTACAGTGTCTTACTTAATAAGAAAAATACCATGAAAATAAAAACATTGGATGTATTCAAATATTTGAAATAATTATGTTGTCTTTTGACTGTTTAAAATGACGTTTCATAACCTTCAGAATTCTTTAATATATCGTCTCAAAACGCAGGAAATAGCATTTCAGAGACTCTGTATTTCAAAAATTTTCCAGGGGGGGGGCATGCCCCCGAACCCCCCTACCGGGCTCTCTTGCCCCCCTGTCCTTAACAGTTCGCTACGGGCCTGTAAATTTAGTCGGACGATAAAGATCAGCCGACTAAAACCGTAGCATCGAGGTGGATATTTTTGTAAAGCCCGCGAGGCGATCTACCCGAATTTGCAGGTTTGATGACGTCACACCCAAAACTGTGGGCGTGGCAGCCCAAATAAGGTCAAAACTGGGATTTGACCCACCGGCGTCGAGGTGGATATTTTTGGAAAGCCCGCGAGGCGCTCTACCCGAATTTGCAGGTTTGATGACGTCATGTTTGAGCAAGCAATTCTAGGTTTTAGGTGAGTAGAACATGCAAGCAATGCAAAGAGATGCTGACCTTCTTTATCCTTTTCCACAACGTAGTTTAAGACCTCTTGGATTCTTTCATCATCAAAAAAATCTGCCCTACAGTAATAAGAAATAATATTTTTGAGTTCGTTTGCACTTTCTTTTTTTTTTCTATTGTATTATTTGTAGTTTCGTTTTTATTTAATTTTCTTTCTATTCTTTTTATAAATTTCCATCCATCCATACTTCCTTCCTTTCTTCTTCCCTTCCTTCGCCCCTTGCTTCGTTCCTCCCTTCCTTGCTTCCAGCCATCCATCCATCCTTCCCCCTTGCTTGCTTTTCCCCTTCTTTCACTCCTTCCTACCTCCCCACTTGCGCCCCTCCTTCCCTCCTTTCTTTCTTCCCTCCCTCCTTAAAAGGAAGGAGAAGGAGGGAAGGAGGGAAGGAAGGAAGGAAGGAAGGAAGGAAGGAAGGAAGGAAGGAAGGAAGGAAGGAAGGAAGGAAGGAAGGAAGGAAGGAAGGATGGATGGATGGAAAGGAAGGAAAGAAAGAAAGGAAAGGAAGGAAGGAAAGGAAGGAAGGAGAAGGAGGGAAGGAGGGAAGGAAGGAAGGAAGGAAGGAAGGAAGGAAGGAAGGAAGGAAGGAAGGAAGGAAGGAAGGAAGGAAGGAAGGAAAGGAAGGAGAGGAGAGAAGGAAATAAGGAAGGAAGGAAGGAAGGAAGGAAGGAGGAAGGAAGGAAGAAAGGAAGGGAGGGAGGAAAACAACCAACTGACTAATTTCATCAGTAATATATTGCATACTACAGTATAAGTAACAGGTACTCACAAATAATGTTCTCCATCAAACTTTTCATCTTCGGCTGCAATCTTTGCTAGGTGACGTTCTGAATATGACAACTCATCTGGATTGGGATTTTCAACAATCTCTTTCAACTCATCCTTTAAGAAGAAATTGCCATTAATTTCCCAATGTCGCTTTTAGCAAGCAATCATAATAAAATGCAGCTTAACCTTTAACAGAATGATACATCTCATTCCTTGAGCCTGTGGTCCTGGCTGTTTCTTAATTAAACTTACCATTACAGCGAAACCGGATGTTCGTTCCCCCGGAAGGTTGCAACATTGCGGTTCAATTGTGCGACATTCATTGGCTAATTTGCTGGTGCAATTACCAATTGGCAATGAATGTTGCACAATTGACCCGCAATGTTGCAATCTTCCGGGGAAACGAACATCCGCAACAAAATTTCGTTGTTGCAAGTTGAATCAGCATGTTGCAGCAAGTAGAACTGGTGTCTACTTTCTTCAACATATTTTTTAAATTGCAACAACAAAATTTTGTTGCGTGACAATGTTCGAGGTGAGTGGTAATACGTGCAACAATGCTATTCAACTTGCAACGCAACAACGTTGCAGCAATTTGTTGCTCGTATTACTTCACATTTCGGTCGAGGCAATGTTTTGTAAGTCTATCGTTAATAAATTTGCGAGACAAATTGCAGCAATTTGTTGCCCGTATTACGTGTACCTCACCTTCATAATGTGTACAGTACAAACTGCTCAAAAATAAATCACCGTTATTTACATGAAAGGGACACTGACCTTTAAGCGGTAAAAAACAGCACTCTTTTGATTGCCAAACCCATACTTAACACCATTAAGATTAAGTTGGCATTCTTTCTGAAAAGAAAACATATCGTGTACAGAACTGTATGTGGATATTAAAGCGCCGCACAGACGACCAAGTTTTCCTTGACAAGTTTTTACTTGACAAATTTTATTTGTTCGTGTGTACGACACAAATTGACAAGTTTTACCTTGACAAGGAGCCTTGTTCAAAAGCTGGTCATGCCAGCTTTTGAACAAGGAAATTTGTTCGTGTGTATAGTCGTCAAGGAAAACTTGACAAGATCATCTCCTAAGCTTATTACGCGATCATTGCCGTCAAGGAAAACTTGTCCAACCGTACACACGAGCAATTATAACTTTTCAAGGAAAATTGTTGGGAAAAAAACGTGCTCATCGTACACACGAGCAAGGAAAGCTACCACGGAACTTGTCAAGGAAAACTTGGTCGTCTGTGCGGGGCTTTAATTTTCACATGGGCGAGGTTGACTGGAGTCACAATAGAAAAGAAATATTGAGGGGAATATTAGAGGGGAATATTAATCTATTGTTTTGCCGGGGCTATTGAATATATTCCCCGAAAAGACTGACTAAGGAAACCGAGGCATGTGAAAATTAATAATACTTAGGGCGCTTTCCAATTGACAAGGTTAGACCAGTCAGTCCGGCCAGGATGGACTTGCTTTTGATTAGGACCAAATTTTCCAGTCAGACCATCCCAGGTCTCAAACGAATCGTGTTCCATTTAACCGGACTGACTGGTCTAACCGTGGAAATGGAAAGCCCCCTTAGTCTCTAAAAACGTGAACGCGAGCTCGTTAATTTAGCTCTTTTAATTTCTCGTTAATCTTTAATTTGGGGGGCTGAGCTGCCCCCCCCCCCCCCCCCCCAGATGAATGGAAGTGTTGCTAAGTCGGGCAAATTTTCAACCTAAGTCGGGCAAAAAATATAGGAAAAAAGTT
>JAWNZC010000296.1:150000-170000 GCA_035771165.1 Paragorgia papillata
CAGACTGTACAATTCTGTTTTGACTGCCATATGATTGCAATTCAAATGTGGCTTTTAGTTACTCAAACCTGTTTTTGAAATATCAGTTTACATGTGTACTGTACTAGTCTTATTAAAACCCACCTCAAGAAATAAGGTTTGACATAAAATTTGAACTGACATTCCTCAATAAAGTATTCCACCTCACTTATCTAAAAAAAATGAAATTCAATTTATTACTTAAGTTACAAAGAGTTCTACTGAAGTTTGTATGTTGCTCTCTATAACGGGAAGAAGCAATTTAAAGGACAAATACAGCATAACAAATTATACATTTTAATAATTTGTCTTATTATATAAAATAGAGTGTTTTATTGATTTTTTCGCCACTAATAAAAGTGATAATCTCACATGTGCGATTATTTATGATAATCGCACATGTGACGATTATCGCTGAATCAGCATTATAGTTTAATACAATTTTTGCAAGGCAATAGGATTAATTTTATATAATAAACAGAACAATACATGGATGCTTGGAAATATGAAATTTATTTCTCGTGTTGACCAGGATATGTCACTCGTTCGCTTCGCTCAATTGTGAGATATCCTGGTCAACACTCGAAATAAGTTTCATATTTCCGCACATCCATGTATTATTCTCTATTTCACCTCTGCCTGGAATGTCTGATGGTTCTCCTTTTGATGAGTAAAATTATCTGGTGCTACTAAGTAAGTATCTGCTGTTTTTGACCAGCTTGGGCAGTGTATGGGTTAATAACTTCTAACCCATTGCTGCCTAGAATGTCTGAGAGCTCAACCGTTCACAAGTAAAATCATTTGGCACTAGAGTAAAATAATATTTAAAGCAACTGTTTTTGGTCAGCTCAGGCAGAAATGGACTTAAAAGTAACCTGTCAGAAGAAAGAAGGAAGAAAGGAAAGTGGAAGGAACTAGGAAGGAAGGATGGAAGGAGAGAAGGAAGGAAGGAAGGAAGGAAGGAAGGAAGGAAGGAAGGAAGGAAGGGAAGGAAGGAAGGAAAGAAAGAAGGAAGAACTGAAGGAAGGAAGGAGGGAGGGAGGGAGGAAAGAAGGAAAGAAGGAGGGAAGGAAGGAGGGAAGGAATGAAGAAAGGAAGGAAGGAAGGAAGGAAGGAAGGAAGGAAGGAAGGAAGGAAGGAGGGAAGGAAGGAAGGAAGGAAGGAAGGAAGGAAGGAAGGAAGGAAGGAAGGAAGGAAGGAAAGGAAGGAAGGAAGGTTCAAGGAAGGAAGAAAGGATGGAAAGAAAAATTATAAAAAAAGGTACATGAATTGAAATGTTATATATTATACTGTATATAAATGTATATATAATTAAACAAACGGCAGGACCTTCCACGTGTGTCGTGTCCCAACTCTAGCCGGATATATTCTGGCTTCCATTATTCGACAGGCTCTCCGCCGCTTTTGCAAAGCTCAAAACCAATCTTTTGAAGCAAAACATTTCTTACCTTGATATACGGCGTCTTTATTAACACGTAGACAAATTTCTCGTCTTGACTAAGCTCAAAAGCCGGAGTAAGCATTGAAAATATCACTGGAAGTCGAGCTGGAAGTGTCAGAGCTGCAAAGCACGTTTCTTTCGTCGGAGTGGGTCGGAATTGCGTCGGACCTATATCGGAAAGTCTAATACCCAGGCTCGCCTTGGCTCACCCGGCCAACGGCACTGACGTCAACAACCTACTATTTGATGGTTGAAGGCCATAGGACAATGACTAATTATTACTTAAGCTGTTACACGATTTTTCTCGCAACTTGCAACAACTGAATGTCGCAGATTGCAAAAAAAAATTGCACTGTGCACCCCCCGTAGCAACTTACGATTTTGTTATTTTTGCCGTGTTGCAAGTTGCAAGAAAAGTTGGATGGGTTCTACTTTTTGCTGCAACTTACAACGGAAGTTCGCAGGTTGATGAACGTGTAACACCCTCTTTGCAACTTGCGGGTTTGTTTTTCCATGGGTAAATTTGCAAGTTGCAAGAAAAGTCGCATCGTGTAAGAGCACCTTTACTGACATGCACTTACTAAAAGTCCGCAGGTATGGTACAGTAAATTTTTCATGATTTCTTACACTGCTAAAGTCAACCGAAAAATTACGGCCGACTCGAGCGGGATTTGAACTCGCACCCTCGGGATTCCAGTCCACCGCTCTACCTGTTGAGCTATCGAGCCGCGCAGGGATTGGAGGCAAGTTTTATCCAACGGAACCTAAGTGCACGAGATATTCTCGCGACAAGTTAACAAACTTAAAATTTTTTCTCATGTCTCTTAGGATGTTTCTGTAATAGAATTGAAACACTGCACGTCCTCACGGATAAGCGTTAAGTTGTCGCGAGAATATCTTGTGCACTTAAGGTGGCTCCCTATAGTTTCAATAAATACGCGCTATTTCATACGCTCATTGTCTAATGTTATTCACAAGTTTAAAATTTGTTAGATAAATACTAAGTAGACCTTACTATAGCAGAACTATCGCAGATATAAAATTTCTATCAAAAAGTTCAATTATTTGCTGTTACCATGGTAATAATGACGTTGGAACTTTGGTATATTTTCAAATATTGCATAATTGAAGCGGCATGTCTTCAGTTTGCTTCGGTGAAATTCTTTAAAAATTGCTGAGATGATAGATACTGTTGTGGAGAATATCCTTGCACAAAATCAGAGAGGGTTGTATGGACAGATTTTTCGCTATAAAAATTATCGATTTAAAAAAGTTCTGTCTTATGAAAATTTTTGAAAATTATATAGACTTTAGAACTTTTTATAAACTACTTATTTACAAAATTTTAGCAAAATTCACCGAAGAAAACGTCTACAAGTCTAACATCTATATCGACGCGGTCATAGAATTTCGAATCGACAAGATCGCTATTTACGCATGCGTAGCGAAACGATTTCTAGTCACCAGTCCCCTATTGAAATTACCGTAGGGAGCCACCTTAAGTTGGATAAAACTCGCCTCCAATCCCTGTGCGGCTCGATAGCTCAACAGGTAGAGCGGTGGACCGCAATCTCGGGGGTGCGAGTTCAAATCTCGAAGGTGCGAGTTCAAATCCCGCTCGAGTCAGCCGTAATTTTTGGGTTGACTTCAGCAGTGTAAGAAATCACGAAAAATGTTCTCATGTGTCTGAGGATGATTCTGTAATGGTACAGTAATTTCACCGTAAAAACCTCCCGTTCGGTCAATGAAGTTTTTAATATCGTTGGTTTATTCACATTTATAAACTTACCACACCCTATTCTTTTGTTTTCAGTCGGTTTTTAATTTCAGTGTAATAACCACTGTCTGAAAGTAGGCGGTGGTATTTGAATATTCCGGGGGAAAGGCGGGGTTGAAAGAAACTATATAATAACCGGGTACCAGGTTATTACTGAAAAATAATAACCAGGTACCAGGTTATAATATTTAAAAATAATCACCTACCACCAATTCCTTTAAATTAACATAACACAACATCATAATTATATTCCAAACAAAAGAGTGCACTCATGCATACATACTTTAAAACACAACACTGGCATTAAGCACAAAACTATACTTATAAAGTCAAAATTATCCCATTTAAGAGTTTAAATTAAAGTTAATTGTAATGTCGAATTTTTTCTTATCTTCATTTCCTCCATCATGCTCCAAACACGCTTCTTTCTTATTTCCTCCTTCAACAGGCTCGTGGGTCGCTTCCTTCACTTGAACAATCTCGGCAGGAGTCACTTTCTTCTTCCCTTCAACAGGCTCCAGATCCACTTCCTTCTTTGCTTCACTTGGCGTTGTACATATCCTTTTTGTTTCTGTCAAATTCCCGTATAATACGGACGAAACGCCTTCTTCTAGCTCTTTACTGGTCCTCTTGTAAGCTCGGACCGCCAAACTTCGATGGCCTAAAATTAATCCAGACGTTAAATTTAACACGACATACCATGTACCTATACGGAGACTAAAGTATACCATATATGGGTCATGTTAAAATACTGTGTAAAGACCATCCAAAATACATTCTATTTTAACCATGAAGCAAACAAACCTGTTTTTTCACAAATTAGCTGTTCGTCTACTTTCGCGTCGTACAATCTCGTCGCGGCCGTGGCTCGTAAGCTATGATTTGTCTTAAATCCTTGTATTCCTCCAGCCTCACACAATCGCTTTACCGTGCTCGCTAACTTGTTATGACCTAACGGAACTGTAGAGTACCAACAATCATTCTTTGGAACTCTTAACGGAGTCAGGTAGAAAGCATCACTGGTTCTTTCTTTCGGACTACATAAAATCAGATAAAGATAATTTATATATATTTACACTAAATACGCATGATCTTTAGTACGCCGAATTTAGATATTAAAAACGATATACACTCACTGTAGACTACATAAAAAGAACGCTTACCATAGACTACAATACTTTTCGTATAGACAAACTATGCATCGCGATGGGTCAGCATTCTCATGTGCACGGGTAGTTTTCCCTCTCGTCCTTCTGTTGTTAAGTCCACCAGCGTTTGTCTTGCTAATGTCCTCGGTGTATTCCAGATATTTCTTCCCTTTATCGTCGTACTTCAAAACAATTTGAGGATTAACCCGACGCAGGCGACGGTGCTCCTTTCCACCCCGTAATGCAAAATGAAGTCCGAACAAGTAAACTAACGTTTCGACCAACTGCCTGCCATTGTCTTCCCCAAGGATATTCTTTGCCCATATAATTCACTCTCTTCATCAAGTGAAATGACTTCAGCTCTTTTGCACTGGGCACCTATTCCAGCCGACGATCGCTCTTTCATAACAGCATCGAGTGATGTACGTAATTTCATGAAGACATCGTCATTCAAAAATCGAAAATTCTTTCCACATTGACTTTTCAGATGACGTTGTAAACTAGAAACCAAACTATGGACTGAATTAGCTGGGTATTCTGTGCCGTCTTGCTTTTTGACTTCAAACACAAAATACGAAATCGACTCATTAAGCTCATCTGCAGACATATTTTCGAGAGGCGTCTTAAAGCAACGTATTGTGTTATTACTAAGCGCCATTTTTTCTCTACTTAGACGCCACGTTTCGAAAGCTCTCACCGCCCATCCATCCTTGTATCTAGTCGCCAACGGAACGGACTGCCGAACACGATCCTGTATTTCTGACTCGCACAACCACCGATCAAACCTTGCCTCAATATCAGAGCCTCCTTCTGATAAGATATCACTCACAGTTATTTCTTCTGATATAAAACGGCTCTGAGTAATAAAGAGTTCTTCGTCACTTTCCGCCATCACGCCTTCCTTGCTTGAACTCAAACGACTTTTCACTGTATTATAATTTCAAAAATATGCATAAAACTATTATGAATCTTTAATGTCGAAAACCGATGTAAAACAAAAGAATAGGGTGTGGCAAGTATATAAATAAGTTAAAGCCCTCGGGAATCGGTTTTTATTTAACTGTAAAGACCTCGGGCTTCGCCCTCGGTCTTCACAGTTAAATAAAAACCTCTCCCTCGTGCTTTAACCTATATATAACAATGTTGCGATTTGCTACAATTAAGGCAATAACTATTAACTAGTAGTTAGCAATACAAAAAAATGTCCACTCTTCAAAAAAATGCAAATGTTTACAACTTTGAATTCACATCTGATGCGACACCCCCAAAATATTATAACATATATACAAAGCATTGATTTAATTAAATTTATAGGAAGCTATAATATGAATTCAAAATATGAACTTACATTACACTGACTTAATATTAATTACATTATTATTTATTTTATCAAAAATACAATACTAGACAACGCTCAAAAATATAAATAGTACATTTTCAAAAAATGCACCTTGTATTGCATTGCAACTCATGTTTGCCGACATAATTTTCGCGATTGAAAAATAAAATCGCGAAAATTAGTCCCGCAAAAAATGTCCGAAAATTTAAAGTGAAAAATAAGCCATTTGCACGATGACGTGAGATGGCGTTGGGTGACTACAACTACCAGAATGCTTTGCCAGTATTCTAGGGTTTCGACTAGAAGGGATGACTCAAAAGGAGCCGTCCAGTCCTTTCACGGTTTTTCCAAAATATGTTGTTAAATTTGTGTTTTCCAAATTTGTCGTCGAGCTTCAGTGAGTCTCAAGATTTTAGTAATCTTTTCGATACCCTAACCAAAACATAAACCCTAATCAGAAATCTGGTTTACCTCCTAGCTTTTTGGGAAAACATATTCAACGACATATTTTGGAAAAGCCACGAAAGGACTGGCACGTCCCTTTGAGTCATCCGTTTTAGCCGAAACCCTAGAATACTGGCAAAGCATTCTGGTAGTTGTAGTCACGCCATCACACATCATACGCTGGTTGCTATGCGTGTTTTCATTGGTTGTTGGCCATGATCTATTAGAGGACAGACACATGGACGGGTCAGATCACGTCAGCTGGCTTGATTTCCTTCTTCATGCCCCAAAATCCGGGAAGAGTTTCGATGAAAACCTTTTAAATTTTTGTATTGTATAAAACAAATAGATTCCATTTTTTGTTAATTGTCTGTTCAGTTATAGATGCACAGAAGACGTCACAACGTGGTAAGAACATCAGTGAGCCACTCGACTGCGTCTCGTGGGCCACTTTTTTTGTTCTTACCACGTTGTGACGTCATCTGTGCATCCATAACTGAACAGACAACGGCAAAATGGATTCTATTTGTTAACTATATTAACAATCTGAGTATCGATAGGTTATATATGTAGCGGGTCAGTGCAACTTGCCTTAATGTATTTATCAAGCTGTTCTGTTAAGTTAGCAAATATGACTTGGGCCAAACGTCAGACTTACAGTTATTTGCAACATACTTTTCAGTTTTCACCAAAATGTTTGGAAGTTAGAGAAGTTCGTTAGTTCGTAGTTCTTTTTGCATGAACTACGCATTTGATTGGCTGCTACTCCTGCTAGGAACCAAGCAACCAATCAAATACGTAGTTCAAAAGAAGCCTGTGAACTACGTAACGAACCTGCAAAACTCTAAAGGCTCGTTCACGCAGACGATTATTGCTGCAATTTTTCTCGTTCTGACTGATGCGATTGAATGAATGACTTACGGATGTATTGAACCATTTGTGAAAGGCTATAATGGTTCAATACTTATGTGAGGCATATACATTTAATCACATGCGCCAGGATTATAGAAAAATCGCAGCCAAAATTACCTGTGTAAACGAGCCTTAAAGTGCTTATGAAACGAACATTAGCTTTGTCTTATTTGAAAGTACTTTTGAAATTAATGACAAAGTAATATCTTTTGCTGTTTTTTTTTGTTTCCTTGGTTCGTTTTTGAGATATTTCAGTTCGTTTTATATGTGAAACCAACCAGTGACATCACAACGTGCATAATGATTTACTGAGAAATGTTATATATCTTTGCTATTATCAAACGGAATCACTAATTCGAAGCAATTATGTATGTGTGTTTTTCCCTTACAACAACAAAAGTATACATTTTCAACTGATTCAGTTTAATAATAGCAAAGATATATTATATAACCTTTCCCATGCAGTAAGTTATTATGCACGTTGTGATGCCACTGGCGGTTAGATTCACATATCAAACAAACTGAAATATTAGTTAGTTTCAGAAATTGCAGCTTGATGTTAGTAATAATTGTCATTGTTTGTTGTACAAGCTGTGTTAGTTGGTAATATTCAGAAAAACTCTGAGCTCTAAGCGGGACTCGAACCTGCAACCTGACAATTATTACTAACATCAAGCTGCAATTTCTGAAACTAACTGACAATGTTTAACTGGAAACTTACTGTTACAACGCGACTTGTGGACCTACATGTACTTGTAACCGAGCGGTTAAGACTCGTTCTTGAAGGACTGGGCACAGTCTAAGGTATAAATACCTTAAATAACCTTGCTCTGCTGTCGGAGTTCTAGTGGCCCAATAGTTAGAGCGTCTGGCTAGCATTCAGAAGATTGCGGGTTCGAGTCCCGCTTAGAGCTCAGAGTTGTTCTGAGTATTACTAACTAACACAGCTTGTACAGCAAACAACTGACAATTATTAAACTGAAATATCTCAAAAACGAAGCAAGGAAACAAAAAACTTCAAAAGATGTTACTTTGTTATTTCAAAAGTATTTTCAAATAAAACAAACTTAATTTTCGTTTCATAAGCACTTTAACACCTGACTGACGTAAGGGCTGTTTAGGTATATACTGTTTTCATAAATAGTTTATATAGACTTACAGTTTCTAGTTTTTAAGCACTAAAATGCTTTATATATCTATATATATATGTTCTACAACGTGTAAAATACATCGAGCAATGCTAAAACATTGTTTAAGGGCATGGAATAATGTATACTTTTCCTTCCGTTCAACATTTTCTATATCGATTTGTCTGCTGGGAGCATAAAATTTGAATCCTTTCATGTGCAACGGTCTAATACTTCAACCGTAAAGTCGAAATGTTGTTCTAGTTACCAGTTCCCTCACTTCTCAATCAATCTACCTTTTATCTTTGTAATGAGAGTGCGGTGAAGATTAAGACGATGAAGAAGAACAGCGATGGCGCCCTCAAAGCAAAAGCAATTGAATACTTTGATTTACTCTGACCTAAATGGAAGCAAAGGATTAGTACAAGGGTTCTCAATAGACCATTTTTTGCACGATCACGTGAGGTGGCGTTGGGTGACTACCACTACCAGAATGCTTTGCCAGTATTCTAGGGTTTCGGCTAAAAGGGCTGACTCAAAAGGACCTGTCCAGTCCTTTCGCGGCTTTTCCAAAATATGTTGTCCAATTTGGTTTTTCCAAATTTGTCGTCAAGTTTCAGTGAGTCTCAAGATTTTAGCAATCTTTTCGATCCTAAGCACAACATAAACCCTAGCTTTTTTGAAAAACATATTTGACGACATTTTGGAAAAGCCGGGAAAGGACTGGACGGGTCCCTTTGAGTCATCCCTTTTAGCCGAAACCCTAGCGTACTGGCAATGCATTCTGGTAGTTGTAGTCACCCAACGCCATCTCACGTCATCGTGCAAATGGCCTATTATCCCCTTTTGAAAACTAAGAAAAGATTTAATGCAATGGTAATATGAAAATCTGACTGCCTCAACCATAAATCGAACCCACCATTGAGCTGTTGAGACACGCGGTCAAGACGTCCAATCATAGACTGTCTGACCGTGTCTCAATAGATTCCTGACTGTTAACAGCTCAGAATATAGTATAATCTCGTTGTTTGTTTACACTCTTTACGTTTCTCTCTGACGAAGGGCCTTCGCTCGAAACGTTGGACTCCTATACGTTCTCTGTTTCGGTAGTATATCTAACCATCTCAAACTTATTAATAATTCATGAAGAAAACACAAAGGAAATCAGTACCGTGTCGGTGGTTTGGATATCCTGATGATCGGTGTTTGGATATCCTGATGAAACACTCCTCCTCGTGTATGATATATTACTTACTATATTTCGATCGTTGTTTCAACACTGTCTACGCAGCACGCTACTTTTGTTAACAGCTCAGTTGACGTAAACATTTTTGCATAATTTTGGTACAAGTGCAATCCGAAGACCGAGTGGTCTCAGTCTATCTAATTCGAAGCATTTTATTCATTCATACATGTGAAAGAGAAGAGGAAGGTCAAGGACATGGAGCCAGGTTGTGGAAAGGGACATGAGAGAGTGTGGTCTAAAAATTAGGGAGGATGTGCAAGAGAGAGAGAAGTGGAGGAAACTGCTGTAAGGAGCCGCCGGCCAACTCTTGCGTAAGCGCGGAAAATGGCCGTAAAACGAGTGTTGTTGTATAGTGTACATGTGTAATAGCCTTGAGTGAGCCAACCAGTGGCGTAACGCTCATTAGATAGGGTTAGGGCGAGAACTAAGGGCCCCCGAGGGGCCCCCAGCCCGCCGCAGCCCCGCCCCATGTCAGTCAAATCATGACAACAAGGGCCCCCACACCAAAAATGCCTAAGCGCCCCGTCTTCCTCCGTTACGCCACTGGAGCCAACATGGTTAGCGGGATGGCCCGTTTTCTTTTTAAACGTCACTAATAACCCGCTGGCAGAGGTATGCCCTCTTGTACTTACCTATTGACACGGTATAAATTTTAGACTTTGGTCCAAACACGATGTTATCGCCGTGTTCCTGAAAGCTACCGACCTGGATCTTGTAGGTCAGCGTTCTTTCCAGGTTGGGAACTTTCACTTCGCGTGCAGATTTGTCGTCAACTTCTTGAAATTTCAAAGACGTTTCAGGACCATCTTTTGTATTCCAATAAGTTACCTATTTAGAAGAAAAAAGTCAAAATGTTCTTCCTGGCTTTCAGTTCTTTAAAACTTCACTTCACTTTACTTCACCTCACCTCACCTCACCTCACTTCACTTCACTTCACTTTACTTTATTGCTTTAGAAAAATTATCGAGTTTCAATCTTTCTATCCATTTCAGTTATTTCCTTCATTTCATTTATTTCAGCCGCTTGAATTTCATTCCTTTAGTCCATTTTTTATTTTATTCATTTTATTTATTTATTTATTTATTTATTTATTCATTTCATTCATCTATCCATCCATTCAACCACGCACGCACTCACTGACTCACTGACTCACTGACTCACTCACTCACTCACTCACTCACTCACTCACTCACTCACTCACTCACTCACTCACTCACTCACTCACTTTATCCATCCCTTCTTCCTTCCTCCATTCCGTCGTCCCTTTTTTCGTTTCTTCCTTCTTTCCATCTTCTATCCTTCCTTCCTTCTATCCATCCATCCATCCATCCATCCATCTATCCAACTTTCCATCTATCCTTCTTTCTTTCCATCTATCCTTCTTTCTTTCTTTCTTTCTTTCTTTCTTTCTTTCTTTCTTTCTTTCTTTCTTTCTTTCTTTCTTTCTTTCTTTCTTTCTTTCTTTCTTTCTTTCTTTCTTTCTTTCTTTCTTTCTTTCTTTCTTTCTTTCTTTCTTTCTTTCTTACCTTCCTTCCTTCCTTCCTTCCTTCCTTCCTTCCTTCCTTCTTTCTTTCTTTCCTTCCTTCCTTCCTTCCTTCCTTCCTTCCTTCCTTCCTTCCTTCCTTCCTTCCTTCCTTCCTTCCTTCCTTCCTTCCTTCCCTCTTTCATTCCGTCGATCTTTGTTCCATCTATCCATTTCTTCCATCCATCCATTTATCCTTCCTTCCTTAAGTTAAAAGTGTTGAAGAATATCCACTGTCATTTTTCTAATCTTTAAGAATTAGTTTGTTCTTACTCTGTAGCCATCCACTTTAGTGGCAACTTTGGACCATTTCACAGTGACCACGCGCTGTTTTTCATTTTTCGTAATGAATACATCATCTGGAGGCAGCTTTGGAACTAATGTTGAAAATGTAAGAGAATATTGGAACACCGCTGCCAAACGTTTCGCGCCTGCGTGAGCTCCCGACTAGAAAAGAGCGGGAAACTATTGTACTTCTACTCGTTTCTTATAAATTTTAAGAAAACTACTAAAATTTTAAGGTTTGTACTTGCTGCATAGCTGCATTATTAATATCTTAAAATATTCTGAGATGGCCCTTCGTAATTTTTATTGCCGTTCTTTTTAAAACACAAATGAATGGTCGGATTGTCGTGTGTTTACACGAGGAATTAGATTATATGACTTCTGAACCTGTTTAAGCCTGGAGGACTGGGTATAGTTTAATGCATCTAATTTAAGATAATCGATCGTCGGGAAGAAACTGTAACTGTACTGTTAGAATTAAACGATAGAATTAAACTCACAGAAGCTTTTATACTTCTTCAGACTTTTATACTTCTTTACTCTTGCAGACTCACGCATGTGCAAACGTATTTATTCTGTATATACCACTATATACTATATATAAGTAGACTGCGGGCGCCGTATATCAACGACTGACAATGGGTGGCCAATAGCGTACCGTCGAGCTGCTATTTATAGCCCATAATGCGGACAAACAAACCAAAATTGACTTTCAAATGATTGCAGATGATCCAATATCTATTGTTCGGACTGCAAGAATTATGGGTAAAAACGGACAAACTTAAGTAGTGAAGTCATAACGACCGAGCGCTATTGAAGATGGCGGTTTATGGCAACCTCGTACCCAGGGCATTTTGCCTCCACGTTTGGAGGTCGGCGAAAATGGCTCTGTCATCGGCTGGTCGATTTTATAATCTGATTGGCCGGTTTAAAGAACTCAATTAATTCAGATAGAGTATAATTTATTCATAAAAATTTGAATTTCAATAGATCCACTCTGCAAAATTTATGTTTATGATAAAGGGGTTCACATGAATGATTCGGCAGAGCGTTAAATATTTCTCATTTATTATTCATGTATACGTATTATACAAAAACAAAACTATTTTTGTCCAAACACCCCAAAATTCTGGGTGTCATGTGACCAGCCGATGCCACGGCCATTTTCCCAGACCTCCCAACGTGAAAGCAAAATGCCCTGGGTACGAAGTTGCGTTTATGGTCCTTTGTCCTATAGTAGTAACTGCTGACCTTTTCTCATAAACAGATTTCTAACTGGATTGATTGGTCTGCGGTAGCGGCTGAGCCCACAGTCAAATAAACATAATAAACAGAATAAGGTCAGCGGTCGATACCATGGGGAAAACGACATTTTCCCCCCGCCATCTTTGTTCGGTCACTTCGCAGTCCAGATATGTATACGTCAATGGTATATATATTCTACTTCTTTAGTGCCCCCCCCCCCGCCATTTTTACCTGTCTTTAAATCAAAGTTGACGACAAGTGGAGGTCCAAAGCCAACTCTATTCCTCGCCAGAAGAGCGAACTGGTACTTTCCACTTAGATCAAGAGCTTCAAAAACTTGTTCCAACCTATGATGACTCACGTCAATGATATTCACTTGACCCATCGGAAGTTTTTTTACAGTCACTTGGTAACCGACCATGATGCCGTTCGGCTTCAACGGTGGTTTCCAAGCCAGGGTCACTTCCGGGTTTGATACATGGATATCCAGACTGAAAGGCGCCTGGGGGACTAGAAACCACAAAGTTGAGAATGTTATGTAAGAATTTAAATAACATATACGACCGATTAAAGAACAGTAATATATTTCTTGAATTTTACAATATTAATTATTTTTCAATAAATAAATAAATAAATAAATAAATAAATAAATAAACAAACAAACAAACAAATAAATAAACAAACAAACAAACAAACAAACAAACAAACAAACAAATAAATAAATAAATAAATAAATAAATAAATAAATAAATAAATGGATGAATAAATAAATAAATGATCGAACGAACGAACGAACGAATGAACGAACGAACGAACGAACGAACGAACGAACGAACGAACGAACGAACGAACGAACGAACGAACGGACGGACGAACGAACGAACGAACGAACGAATATGTTCAGGTGAATGGATGGATGGATGGATGGATGGATGAATCTATTTAATTAACAACATCTCTCTTATCTACACTGAAATTCAACAATGTACCTGATTCTGGCGTTGCCAATGGCCCTACAACATTACTTCCAGGACCATCACCCTTACTGTTATAAGCAACTACTTGAAAGAAGTACGTAGTGAATGAATCAAGACCCAACATGGTCACTGTTTCACCTGTAGGCTCGTATTGAGCGTCAGAAGGTCGTATACCGTACAGTGTTGACCAGTAGTAAACCTTGCAATAAAAAATAATGAAAATTTTACAACCGTAACAACCTATGTTAAGGTGAAATAAAGTAAGGTTTGAGTACTGCCGAAAATACCGAACGTAGTTTCATTATAACGTTTCGAGCGAAGGTCCTTTGTCAGAGAGAAACGTTAGAAACTACGTACAATAATTTCGGTAGTACTCAAATCTTACTATATATTTCGATTTGTATTTCAACACTGCCTACGCACCACACTACTTTTATATCTTAAAAGGTGGACAGACTCATCCGCCGACATGTTGAAATAATGTGTATAACATTTGGTGTTACCTTGTAACCAAGTAATTTTCCCCTAGTGGCTTCTCTGGCGTGTTTTATCCCAGTCCATGTTGCTCTGGCAGACCGACTGTTCATAATTTTAACTCGCAGATTTTGCGGCTCACCAACAGGGGCTAGAGATTCATAAAAGAAACACGAACATGCATAAGCCGACAGACAGACACACAGACAATCAGACGTACGTACGGACAGACGTACGTACGGACAGATGGACAGACGAACGAACGGACAGACGGACGGCCAGAGGGCCGAACAGACGGACGGACGGACGGACAGACGGACGGACAGACAGACAGACAGACAGACAGACAGAGACGGACGGACGGACGGACAGACAGACGGACGGACAGACGGACGGACAGACGGACGGACGGACAGACGGACAGACGAACAGACGGACAGACGGACAGACGAACGGACAGACGGCCGGCCAGAGGACCGGACAGACGGACAAACGGACAGACGGACAGACAGACAGAACAAACAGACAAACGGACGGACGGACGGACAGACAGACAGACAGACAGACAGACAGACAGACAGACAGACAGACAGACAGACAGACAGACAGACAGACAGACAGAGACGGACGGACGGACGGACGGACAGACAGAACAAACAAACAAACAAACAAACAAACAAACAAACAAACAAACAAACAAACAAACAAACAAACAAACAAACAAACAAACAAACAAACAAACAAACAGACGCACAAACGGACGGACAGACGGACACACAGTTGTGATTGATCCAAGGCAACTTACATCTCTCGCCAGAGTAACCATACACAATAGTGCTTTTAGGACCCTGGCCGAGTGCATTGATGGCCTGGACCTGAAATTCGAACTGTTGATAAAAATCAGTGTCTGTTATGGTGTACGCAGTTTTCTTCGCTGAGTCCACTTGGACTTCAACGCGGGACATTGGCGTGGTATCTAGCACTTTGCGGTAGAACACGGCGTAGTGGAGACCAGGTCCATTGTGATCGATTGGCTTTAAATGCTTCAAAGAAAACGCAGGTTGTTAGAAAGGTGTTTAGTTCTGGAATAATTATTGTGAGACAGCAAACTCAGGTGGAGAAAAACTTGGTTTACTAGTCGGACGCGCTAACGTCTGAGCTACATGGTCAAGTTATATTTAATATTTAAAAACTGAAATCTAGTTTCTTCAATATCGAGAGACTTAACTCTTCGTCTTCGTCTGCGGTTGGCGTGTGCTGTTAGGTCGCTGCCTCTCACCAATAGTTAAGCCCGATTGGACGGGGTTAGTACTTAACGGGGGAATAACCCCGTTCTCGAGCTTGAGACTCATATGAGTAGAGTTTAGTTGGTCTCTCCTGTGCTTCGAGGGTTTTTCCGACCGGGTTCTCCGGTTTTCCTCCCTCCGCAAAACCAACACCTAGGTCGTCTTAGCTGTAATTCGTGGGCCGATATGTGTCGTATGGCGGCTGCCAGCGCACGTGCCTTTCACCTCTGCGACCCGGGTTCAATTCCTGCTCTCAGCAGTTATTTGGTTAAAATTTCACCTTGGCCGCATGTGAGAAGAGTGCTTCCAGTTTGACTCTACCAAACATCGCAGGTTTCCTCCGGGTACTCCTGTTTCCTCCTGTAGAAACACTGGACCAGTGAGGGATGGCCCTTACTGAACCTCTAGGGAGAACAGTTAGCTATTAACTGATAGAGCTATCCAGTATAAATAAGATTAGTTTATGTTGCAATATCGAAATATCAAATATAAGTACCATCACTCCACAACCAGCTCCCAACTTGACCTGTAGCTCAGTTGGTAGAGCGTCGAACTAGTAAACCGAAGGTCGCGGGTTCGAATCCCAGCCAACACCGCTGCCAAACGTTTGCGCATGCGTGAATTCGCTAGAGTAAACATTGCAAGAGAAGTGGGAACTAGCCGTGGCGACAACAACCAGACAGTGAAGACTAAGTAAGACTCGACTATTCATTTGTGTTTTAAAAAAAGGGTAAAGAAAATTACGAAGGGGTAAATTCAAAATATGTTACAATATTGACAAAGAAGCCATGCACAAATTACCTACCTTATCTTTTTGGTAGTATGCTTATAATTTTAACTTTTGTGTCGGACTCTCGGACCAGTCCAAATATTTCAGTGTTTTCCCGCTCTTTTTTTGAGGACGAGCTCGGACGTCGCGCATGCGCAAAACGTTTGGCAGCGGTGTTATCCCAGCCACGGTCGAGTAGAGTTTTTCTCTACTCACCCGTCATAGCTTGTCACTCGGAGTAGCACCTAATATCAATATTTAGTTCTTTTCAGTTAAATGTTGTTAGTTATAAGTATTGGTGTTTTGGCGTAAAGTTTGTAAAGCTCTGTTAGTTCCAGGGACGCAGCCAGGGGGGGGGGAGCCGGGAGAGCCGCGGCTCCCCCCTTTTGATATAAAACAACAGACATGTAACTACAAAACTGATGCAATATGAATTGTGTCAGGAAATAAACTGTAAACAGTGTATTCAATTGATCTACTGAGTGTATGCATTTGGAGTATCTATATAGGGCTCTTTCCAATTGACAAGGTTAGACCGGTCAGTCCGGCCAGAATGGCCCTTATTCTTTTGACTAGGCCTCAAACGAATCATGTTCCATTTAACCGGACTGACCGGTCTAACCGTGTAAATGGAAAGCCCCCTATGTGACGTTTGCGTGTTTTGAGTATTTTATATGACGTTTTTTAACCTTTAGAGTCTGTAAAATCTTCCTCAAAAGCCAGGAAATGGCATTTCAGCGACTCTCGATTTCAAACTTTTCCGGGGAGGCATGCCCCCAGACCCCCCTAAAAATTTATTCGGCTCCCCCTTTCAAAATCCTGGTTACGTCACTGGTTAGCTCTTGTTAATTGTCCAAACTGTCTGTATATATTTTTATTTGTACAATACTTTCAGCTTGGAGTTTGTAAAGTTTTACGCATATTTTCTTGAAATTCTTGTACAGCTCATTACCTGCCATGAGATAGTCAGCTCTGTGGGGCTTTCTCCAAATCCTGTTATGTTTCTTGGGGGTTTATCAGGAACTGTTAAGATAAGAAAAGGATCATTACTGAGAATTCCGCGCTTCTTTGTTAAAAATTATTTTGCTTAAGTTATTATTCCATTCCTGGCGTATATATAAGCGATTTTGCTATTGGTTCGGAATAGGTGAACTCACTTGTTGACGTGTACAAGGGTGCTGGTAGTGATGGTAATGGTGATGATGAAGGTGGTAGTCGTGATGGTGGTGAGGATAAAGGTGGTAATGGTGGTAATAAAGGTGGTGTTGGTAATGGTGGTGAAAGTGGTAATGGTTGTGATAAAGGTGGTAATAATGGTGATGGTAGTAATAGTGGTAATTGTGGTAATGAACGTGGTAATAGTGGTGATGGTGGTAATTGTGGTGATGAAGGTGTTAAATAATAGTGGTGATAAACGTGGTAATAGTGGTAATAGTGGTGATGGTAGTAATGATGATAATGATGGTAATGGTGATGATGGTGGTAATGGTGGTGGGTACCCGGACATTTTGCCGAAAGACATTTTGCCGAACGGACATTTTGCCGAATGACATTTTGCCGAAAGACAATTTGCCGAACGGACTATTTGCCGACATTTCTACCAAGATTAACACGTGGAAATAACAAGTTTATTTATATCGTATATTGTATATTACAATCGTGACAAATAAATATTATAGTAATGCAGTTAACAAATGCATATTACTATACATGGCATATATATTTTTATATATATGAATTGCGTTCATGTTCTTTTCGTTTCTATGAAATGAGTCATCGCCTGAAGAAACACCTAATATATTACATAAAAAAGTCTGATGGGTGCTAATTATTCCCAAGTGATTAGTCTATTGTTATAGATATTGTCATTAAAATATAATTATGCGTAGGAAAAAAACAAATGAGTTTTGAGGTAAAAAATATGTTTTTTTATTATATGTCCTTTCGGCAAATAGTCCGTTCGGCAAATAGTCCGTTCGGCAAATAGTCCGTTCGGCAAATAGTCCATTCGGTAAATAGTCCGTTCGGCAAAATGTCTTTCGGCAAATTGTCTTTCGGCAAATTGTCTTTCGGCAAAATGTCCGGCCACGATGGTGGTGGTAGGGATGAAGATAGTAATAGTAATGGTAGTGGTAATTGTGGTAATGATAGTTATGGTAATAGTGGTGGTAGTGATGATAGTGATGGTGGTAATGGTAGTGGTGGCCTGAGACTAAACTAGACTATACGTACTTCAGACCTACATATGTCTGCCATGTTCGACTTCAATGTATCAGCCAAAGATATCACTACAGTTATATATACAGTTCACTGGTTTGTTATAATTTAAGTAAGTTCACGTAAAGCATTTTCTGTGTCCAGATTGTATTCACCATAAACAACGTACTTTATATCTTTTAGCGGGGCCTAGTTTACTACCTGAAGCAGGACTTTCGACCAAACCACTCTCTGGACTTGGTTTGCTTCGTCCAACACCATTCTCAAGAATGACTCTAAACCTATAGAATGCCCACGGAGATAGTTTGACTTCTGTTTTATCATCTCCAGTGAAGGGAACGTGTTGTGCGGTGTACCACGTGTCTGGTTCATAAAGGGTCTGGTATTGGATAATGACGTTCTTAAGAGGACTGTTGTTATTGGCTTGGGGAATCCACGTGATGTTCACATGATGGTTGCGAACTTTGGTTACACTGATTGAAGATGGCGCCTTTGGAGGACCTGAGGAAAGTTTAAGATTGAGCATGGAAGATTAGTGCTTGACACCCCGTTTACACGATGCCGGTACAATTTGAAAACGGAACAAAATCATGCCGTTTAGGCCTTGCGTTTACACGATACCGGCACAAAAATGACATGAAAACGGCACAAAATGAAGACGGGTTCCTTGACGGCATGAAATGAAAACGGAACACTAACCGGTATCGTGTAAACGCCCGTGCCGTAACAGTTTGATGACGGTAATCACGATATATACGACCACAGTATTCGGGTCAGCAGTATTCACAAAGTCTTCTCAATTCTCATTGGAAGAGAATAGTCACATGCTAATCCGTCATTATATTATACCGGCACCGTGTAAACGCAAGACGTTTTGGCCTGTACCGGCATGATTTTGTTCCGTTTTCAAATTGTACCGGCATCGTGTAAACGGGGTCTGAGACTCACTGCATGTCTATAATAACTCTGCTTGACATTTGACAACAAGAATTAAACAAATAATAGTTGTGAACTTTTTAATTAAAACCAGAGGGCTTCACTCGGGGCGACTCAAGTAAAAAGCGTTTTATTTTGTTCAAAATGTTTCTTTTGCAATTTAATTCCGAGATAAATTTCCAGCAAAACGGAGTCAGCGTTTCTTTGATATGTGTAGTTTTGCTGATTTTATTGACGACCAAAGTTGAAAATGCTGTTTTTCGACCAACATTTGGACAAAATAAGTCATAAAATCGAAACCAGGTAATAAACAAGAAAAAACGCTGACACCGTTTTGCCAGTGAAGCCCTCTGATTTTACTTGAAAAATTCACAACTATTATTGGTTTGTGTTTATCTATCGAAAAATCAAAGACAACGGTGTATTCTACAAATTAATAGCTTTATAACGATATCTATTTTATTTTTGTAGCATAAATTCTGACGAATTGAGAGCGCTTTATGCACGTGTCATCGGCTTCCCCGAGGAGGGAGGACCCCGGGCTGTACCTAGGGAATTTAACGACTTTGTGGGGGCTTTGGATGAAACTTTTGCCCGTGGTGTAAGGCAAATATAGGAGCTTTGGAGATTTTGCCCCAATACCAAGGGGAAATGAGGGGGTTTTACAAGAGACGTTTATATGTACACAGAACAAGTTTTTTTGTGTCTGATTTTGCAAAACTTCGCTAATTTAACAGCAATTTGCTCTAAACTTTGTTTTCAAACATCATGGATGCTCGAAAGTGATCGTGAAGGTTTCGTACAATTCCGGATTTCCTGTTTTTAGCGATAACGTTC
>JAWNZC010000296.1:175000-182500 GCA_035771165.1 Paragorgia papillata
ATTTTCCCGCCACTAATAAAAGTGATAATGTCACATGTGCGATTATTTATGATAATCGCACATGTGACGATTATCGCTGAATCAGCATTATAGTTTAATGCAATTTTTGCAAGGCAATAGGATAATTTTTTTATATAATAAACAGAACAATACATGGATGCTTGGAAATATGAAATTTATTTCTCGTGTCGAACAGGATATGTCACTCGTTCGCTTCGCTTACTCGTGAGATATCCTGGTCAACACTCGAAATAAATTTCATATTTCCGCACATCCATGTATTATTCTCTATAAAATTATTAATCATATCAATGGTTGATTAACTGCTCTCACGATACCTTTGACATCTAATTCAGCTGATGTCATCAACTCTTTAACATCGTTCGAGGCAGAGCACTGATACATTCCTTTATCTGTGACACTCAATACAGGAAATGTCAAAGTCCCTTCTTTAATATGGTATCCCGCAGTCTTTTTCATTCTTATTCCATTGTAGAACCATTTGTAGGTTATGGGTGGCACGCCTTCTGCCTCACATTTCCACGTGTGACTTGAATTCACGTCAACTGCTGCGTCTTCAGGTCTTTTAATCCACTGCGCCTCAACTAAAAAATATATTTTAAAAATGGTGATATTTAATTAAAGTGCCTATGAAATGAAAATTAAGTTTGTCTTATTTGAAAGAACGCTTAAAATGATAGAGTAACATCTTTTGCAGTTTTTCGTTTCCTTGCTTCGTTGTTGAGATATTTAGTTTGCTTGATATGAAATTAAACATTTTGACGTCACACGTACATTGACTTATCGGAAAGGTATATATCAACCTCGTTCCCAGGGCCCTTTTGAAATTGGGAGGGCGGAAAAAGGTTTTGGCATCGGCTGGTGGACTCTGCATTTTCATTGGTCGATTGCTTTTCTTAAACATTCCTCATGGAAACCACAAATTTCATTTGTTGCTACTAAAATATCCAAATCTATATGGGAATCATATTCAAATCAAGCTTTTGCCTTTTCAAATCTTGCTTGCGTACTTTATATTATTCACTTATTTACTTGTACTATTGTAGTATAGTTTGGGCGTCTACATACAAAAGTAATCTCTGCCGTATTGAACGACTCCAAAAACGCATAGTCAGAATAATAAACAAAAGTAAATTTGATGCGCACAGTAGTCCTTTATTTAAGAAGAGTAAAATATTAAAAATCCATGATATTTGTTCATCACAAATAGGACAACTTATGTTTTCTTACAAGCATGGAATGTTACCTAAAAGCTTCGAAAATGTATTTCCAATAACTAGTCAAGTTCACAGTTATAATACAAGAAGTGCTGGACAATTTACCATTCCTTTATGTAGAACAAATATTTGTCAGTTTTCAATTAGATACCAAGGTCCAAAGCTCTTCAACTCTCTTGCTGCTGAAATTGTCAATTGCACTAGCCTCAAACTTTTTCAGAAAAACTCAAATCTTTTTTATTATCAATCATATTCTGAGTAAGGTTATTTTATTTATTTCCCGTTTTGACTTTATTATTGACATGATACTGTTTAAAGTGCCTATATCATGGTTGGGGATTTTACATATTTAAGATATGTGGAACCTTCTGAGAAGATTTGTAATATGTCTTCTTTTCCTAAAATTGCATCTTTATGAATTTTTTTGCCGTTAAAGTTGACGGAAGTGACGTCAAAAGAGGAATCTGTAAAGTGGTTTTCATATTGACAAATTCCTCTTTCGACGTCACTTCCGTCAACTTTAACGGCAAAAAAGTCCATGAAGATGACATTTTCGCGTGAGAAGATATATTACAAATCTTCTCAGAATGTCCCAATTAGTATAAATATGTAAAGTCCCTGAGGCTGACATAGGCACTTTAACATTTGATTTTTCATTATCTTCAAAACCTTTTTTTCATAATTTTGTACTTACTTAACTCTAGGAGGAAGTCATAGTTATTACATAACTTCCTCACCACTCGTCTACTACATGTTATTTTCAACTACTTTTGTAAATCTTTTTTGTGGTAAATTTAATAAATCCAGAATCAGGAAACGTAATTATGCATACTTTTGTGCCAGTTATAATCAAATAGCTCAACCTTCTCTGATAAGTCATAACTTCCAGAGTCGGACTGATCCTATGTGCCATTGTGCCAAAGCAATCGACCATTGTGCCAATGGCACATGCGCCCCCTTAGGATGCCGTTACTGCGCCCCTTTCCCGTTGCATAATATTATATTTGATATGTAGTGCAATTCCTATTTCAAAACCCGATTTTGGATTTATAGTCGTTTTACGTTTTAATCAGTATGGTAAAGCTAATAGTATATTACGATTAAATAATATTTTAGTACGCTTCACGCAGCTGACAGCCTGACATGAAGTAGTCACCTAATTAATGGTACACACTGTCCTCATGATGTATGCCTTGCATGTTATGGTGTATTCCTATATAAAATGAGTATATTTGAATATTTTGTTTGGTATTTCATATCCTTCAAAACTCTTTCAAACCCCCCTCAAACTGCAGAAATGCTATTTCAGAGACTCTAAAATTCAAAATTTTCCGCGGGAAGCATGACCCCGGACCCCTCTAGAAGTTGGTCGCGCCTTCAGCGCTCCTCGCCCCACACGTAATAATTATTGCCTGTTTTGCCCCCTTCTTAAATATTCTGAAAGAAACCCTGACGGCGCCCCTCTCCCTAATGGCACCGCCCCTAATACAAAGCCAGTCCGACTCTGATAACTTCGTACATGTCAATCTGAAAAAGTAGTGATGACGGCATATTGAACGAGCAGCAAGATATTACTCTAAACTTGGTTGGGGGTGGGGAGGGTATTGGGATGAGCAACTCAGTTGAGTGATAGACGTCAATTATCACTTGTCGTAAGAATCGTAAGAATCAGGGATTTTTCCAGTTCCCGATCGTTTGGGATTGTTACGACAGGTGTGAACTTAGTTGAAGTAACGTCCCAGACAGTCGCCGATCTGATTGGAAGCATCGCAAGAATCGGAATCCCTTGTCTGTATAATAGGAGTAGCGAACAATTCAAGGATAAAAACTTAAAATTGAATTCATGGAAGAAGATCGCTGCTTTGCATACCACCGAAGGCAGTCATGAAACAGAAGTTCTTTATACTTGCAAGCAAAGATATGAGAGTATTCGCACTGCCTTTTCTCGTTATTTAAAAAATGCAAACTGCCTTTGGGTTCAGGGAGTGTCGTTGTCCGTGTAAAATCACCCGTCTGTTTAAGGCCGCTAACTTTAAAGTTTAAACTTTGGCACGAATTACGACAAGTCACGACAAGTGTGAACCTGGCTGTCGTAAGAATCGCCGACGATCGGGGATAGACTGTCTCTGATTCTTACGATTCTTACGACAAGTGAGAACTAGGCTTTAGACTAGCCATTGCGCCATATAACAATGGCTGAGTATTGTAGAACAATGGTTGCTCATTATTCCAAGGCACAATAGCCAGTCCAAGCCAGGCTGCCCGGCTCCCCCTCAAAATTCTGCATAGCTCCATTAGAGTCACGACTTCCAGTTTGGGAAACACTGGTCTGGATTTTATATGATTTCTGATTACCTAGCATTTTAATCGTCGTTGTCCTTTTGCTGGAATCTCCATAATCATTTGATGTGGTGCAAACGTAGTCGCCAGCATCTTCTGCGCTGAAACGACGAACGACGTATGTCCGCTTGTTGGCAAACACTTTACCCAAGTCTGCATCTTCTCCTTTTTTCTTCAGCGAGATTTTAGGCACAGGTCTAAAATAATAAAAACAAACTTACGACTAACTATTGACTACCAGCTGACAAAGAAAAATTGCATTTGTTTGCTTGCAAAATCCAAGAATCAAATAAAACACAAAAGATGAGAAAAATATTAAATTCTAAATTTTGTACACAGTACTTGTTAAAGTTAAATTAAAATACAAATAAGCTGTAATCTTCGTATTTATTTATTTGTTTGTTTGTCCGTTTGTTTGTTTGTTTGTTTGTTTGTTTGTTTGTTTGTTTGTTTGTTTGTTCATTTATTTATCGATCGATGGCTTGATTGATTGATTGATTGATTGATTGATTAATGACTGATTGATTGTTGATTGATTGATTGATTGATTGATTAATTGATTAATTGATTGCTGATCAATTAATAATTGGTTGATTGATTGGTGGATTTATTGATTGATTGAGTGATTGATTGAGTTCGTTTGTTTGGTCAGTTGGTCGGTTGGTTAGTTGGTTGGTTGGTTGGTTGGTTGGTTGGTTGGTTGGTTGGTTGGTTGGTTGGTTGGTTTGTTTGTTTGTTTGTTGGTTGGTTGGTGGGTTGCTTAGTTGGTTGGTTGGTTGGTTAGTTGGTTTGTTTGTTGGTTTGTTGGTCGGTTGGTTTGTTTGTTGGTTGGTTGGTTGGTTGGTTTGTTGGTCTGTTGGTTGGTTGGTTGGTTGGTTTGTTGGTTGGTTTGTTGGTTGGTTTGTTGGTTGGTTGGTTTGTTGGTTGGTTTGTTGGTTGGTTGGTTGGTTGGTTGGTTGGTTGGTTGGTTGGTTGGTTGGTTAGTTGGTTGGTTGGTTGGTTGGTTGGTTATTTAGTTGGTTGGTTGGTTGGTTGGTTAGTTAGTTAGTTAGTTAGTTAGTTCGTTGGTTGGTTGGTTTGTTGGTTGGTTGGTTGGTTGGTTGGTTGGTTGGTTGGTTGGTTGGTTGGTTGGTTGGTTGGTTGGTTGGTTGGTTGGTTGGTTGGTTAGTTAGTTAGTTACTAACCTTCCTTGAGCAATACATTCTAATACAAACGACTTTCCTTTCACGGCAAATTTAGGATCGCTGAAATCTTTAAAAACACTTGGTGCCTTCACTGTATATGTATTTTCTGGAAGTCGTAGAAAAGAAAAAAGCATTTTAATTGCCAAAAAAGCTCAATTTGCGCTACTAATGTTTGTAAATTTTAACACAATATTGATGTTTTAAGTGTCTATATCATGAATGGGGATTTTACATATTTAGGATATTTGGAACATTCTGAGAATATTTGTAATATATCTTCCTTTTCTAAAATTTCATCTTCATTGACTTTTTTAAAGTTGACGGAAGTGACGTCTACTCAATAGTTTGTCTATATAAAAACCACTTTAAAGATTCCTGCTTAGGCGTCACTTTCGTCAACTTTAACAGCGAAAACGTCCATGAAAACGAAAAGGAACTTATATTAAAAATCTACTCAGAAGGTTCCAAATATCCTAAATATGTAAAATCCCTAATCATGATATAAGCACTTTATCAGAATTTACAAATATTACTTAAATATTAAGTTCATTTAAATTTTTCTCATGAATTATTAACTACTTAATAATATACATGACAAAATTACTGCATCCTGATTGGTCGAGAGGAGTGCAATTTCAATGTAATACAGTGCAGAAAAGGTGTAATACAGTGCAAATTTCATTGAGCATTAACCATTCTGATTGGCTAATAAACAACCGGAAACTACCGGAAAGCCAATGAAATGCTTATGCGGATTTTGAAGGATGGTTTCTCCTCACGAGAAAATCCAATATGGCGACCAAAACATAGAGTCGGCGAAGAACATTTCGATGAAATACAGAGTGAATTTTGCTTTAATATTGTCATTAAAGTTCCTGCAAGAAGACTAGAAGAGGTTAGATGCTACGAGTAAAACGTTTTACGTATTTAGTGAACAAAGCGAAGCAGTTTTTAGCCATTTATGCTTCGAGAAGTGGAGCAATGAGTGGTATGTAAACTTTGTAGCCGGAAGAACATTTGTCTAACATTTCATGTATATTATTAATAAGTAATAGCATGGTTTCGAGAGCAATTTTGGAAAAACACGCACTCGTGAGTTTTTCAAAGACCAACAAAACTCACTCGTGCATGTTTTTTCCAAATTGCACTCGAAGCCATGCTATTACCTATACTAATAACCGAGAGTGAGGTCTTTACGGTAAAATGTTAAACCAAGGTCTTGCTAAGACCGAGGTTTAATATTTTACCGTAAAGATCGAACGGTCGAGGTTATTAAGTATTTTATTATATGGCTCTTTTTATTTAAAAATCAATCTTGCATTTCTTGGTCTTCGCTTCCTTTAAGTTCGTCAAAACACCGAACTAGCGTTATTTTCTGCATTTTCTTTTTCGTCTGGATACTAGAATTTACTTTTGTAATGTTCATCGTCGTTTATTTCATTTATTTTCGTCGTTTTTCGGCAATAAAAGTTTCTTATCAGGATTTTTTTGTTTCCCAATCGTAGGGCATTAACAATTTTCATAATGCCCGCGGGCAATTACGGAGAAATCTCGCCACGTCAGCAACCAATCACAGCGCGTGATTTTACCGGAAGTAATCCGTGCCATATAATGGTAAAACATGAGCAGCCAATCTTTATCTTATAAACAGACGCGAGCCGAAGGGAATTGGCAATATGAATTAAGTTTGTCTAATTTGAAAGAACTCGTGAAATACTAAAGAAAGACCTGTCACAACTTTTCCGTATGGTTCTTCGTTTTCGAGATATTTCAGTTTGTTTGAAATGCAAATGAGATGGTATCCGACGATATGATCAGAGTATAGCATTTTCACTCATAACAAACGGCTCAGTAGGGTCGGGACACCGGAAACCCAGGTATTCGTTTTTGGGTTCAAGAAAATCACTTGAAACTGTTCACATTAAAACTCCACATGACACTGAACATTTCATGTTGAGCAATCAAGGAGGTAGAAGTGATTTTGCATTGCATAAAAATACTGTACCCTGTTATGACGTCAGAGACCATTCATTTACATATCAAGGAAACTAAAGCCCATAGTTGCCATATAATCGCCAGCGATCCAAAGCGATTCTGAGCGATCGAGAACGATCTTACGAAAACACTTTCCAACGACCCCGTCCGGTTCAGGCCGAGATGCCATTCAAATGTCAGTAGAATTCGTAACTTTATTCTTTAACACTTTGAAGCCTGACGACGAGTCTTTAGTATTTTATTCTGGCTAACGCCAGACGATTTTATTCAGCACAGGGAGAGGTCCAGGCCTCAAAGTGTTAAAACCTTACCGGAAAAGATTAAGCCATGATTTTGATGAAGATTGGAGGCTGATAAAATCACAAACGTAGTTAATCCTATCGTTATAAATTAGCCTATCAATATGCTGACCTAAAAATACTCACACTGTGAATCTAAAATAATTACTTGGTTAATAATATACATGAAAAATTACTGCATCTTGATTAGTCGAAAGCAGTGTCATTTCAATGTAATACAGTGCAGAAAAGGTGTAATACCAGTGCAAATTTCAATGAGTATTAAGCATTCTGATTGGCTAATAAACAACCGGAAACTACAGGAAAGCCAATGAAATGCCTACGCGGATTTTGAAGGATGGTTTTTCCTTGATTACCTCTGTCTGTCTGTTTGTTTGTTTGTTTGTTTGTTTGTTTGTTTGTTTGTTTGTTTGTTTGTTTGTTTGTTTGTTTGTTTGTTTGTTT
>JAWNZC010000296.1:187500-250000 GCA_035771165.1 Paragorgia papillata
GGACGTAGAGTAAATTTGGAAGAACTGTCGACATGGATATTAACATTCAAAGATAAATTTGATGAGAAAACGTATAATTTAATAGTTGATACTCTCACGACAAATCAATTTACATTATTTACTATAGTAGACTTCAGCTGAAATTGCTGACCTCGGATTAAATCGATCTGATGATTTGAACTACAGTAAAAACCCGCTAACAAGAACCTACATCAGTTTATCAAATCAGTTCCTAGTCCTCTTTTCTCTTGAACTTATTTTGGTGACGTCACAGAATAGGGATCGGGCGAGAGGACTAGCGGAAAATGTTCATCTTTATCTATCATGAATCCTGCTGGAGCTCGGATTCTTTAATCTTTATGAACGAGGGCACTTAAACAAACTTCTTCTTGACTAGCAGACAGCAAACGAGTAGGTTTCTTTATTTTACATTACGTTAAAAGGTTGTTACATACGAGGCTTTATAAAGTAGTGTTCGGCGTAGGAAGTGATTGCGTTGAAACACATTTATACAAATCGAAATATGCTATTTTCACGTTTCGGCAGTAGACCAACCTTGCTATATGATGTTATAAAGAATTGTGCAGACCGACGTGAGTGGTATCTGCCTTGGTTTTCCGCCAAACGGCCGTTTGGTGCCTGTATAATTTGGGGCCAGTTTTTGGGGCCAGATTTGGGGCCAAGCAAAACATTTTATTCCAGGCCTCTCACAATTTCGGTCTGCCGCTCGACGTTAAAAAGAGAGGCCTGGGAACCAGGCTGGGTTCTTATATTCTTATATATTCTTATATAAATAAATTCTTAATTTCAGCCTGAGGTTCTTAACAGTGGAAGATTCTTGTTAGCGGGTTTTTACTGTACTCAATTTCAAACTAGGCAAGTTCGCAATTTCGTTTTGAAGTTCGCAACCTTATTGGCTACTGCGTAATGAATGAATTTGCCACGTTCGTGGCCAACTTCGGAAATAACGAACAAACTTCGGAACGTCTTCGTCAAAAGTTATGTGAAATCCTCTCTAATATATAGAGCCACATAAGGGGTTTATTGAAAGCAAAACAACGACGAAAGTTGGACACTGGAAAAGATTAAGCCATGATTTTTATAAAGATTTGGAGCTAATAAATGGCACAAACGTAGTTCATCCTATCGTTATAAAATAGCCTATCACATTACGCTAACCTAAAAATACTCACACAGTATTGTTATGAATACAATTAATTTTGATATAGTATGCTTCAATAAATTAATAGCTTGCAATTTTGTGGAGCTGTCAATCAAGTAATTTTGCTTGTTTTTTTTCGTATGTTTTTGCTGTACAAGCTGTCGTAAGTTAAACTCAGAGAAAAACTCTGAGCTAACAATATTAAGAGTTGATTTCAACATCGTCCCCAGGGCCTTTTTGAAATTGGGAGGGCTACCTCCTCCGCAGGCCCTCGTTGCATCATGGACAGGTCACACACGCCGATTTAGGGCCTGCAAGATCCTGTAAAAAATTTGGCAAAACTTGGCACGGAATAAATTTGCATAATTAACTACCATTGTTAATAGCCATGGCTATTTCCGAAGATTTTGAAGGACATTGAAGACTTATGGCCCAGTATGTTTTACAGAGCTCTTGACAAAGCGTTGTGACAAATGGTCTTTCTTATTTTCTCTAAATCGTCAACCGGACGATTTGACGAGCAGATTTGGACGATTTGACGATTTGTGATCGGCTCAGCCGCTCAGGTAAGGAATTGTACTTTCTGTCAGGAATTTTGGCTAAACTACATCGACCTTGTATTCTCTAATATAATTTTTAAGTTCTGAGACGAAACTTCGAAGAATTACGAGACGAGTCAGACGATGGATGTTTGTTTGGCGACGAAACGACAATAATAATAGTTTTAACTTGTAAACTGTTGGGATTTTTTCTGTTTTGAATTATTTCATGTGTTTAATTGTATTTTGGGGTTTAATTGTATTTTGGGTCTGTCGTGTATAATTATGTGTTACAGAACGTCGAGAAATCGATTAAACAAGTTAGCAACGTGCACATTATTTGAAATTTTACTGTTTTTAAACTAACCAATCAGATGACAAGTTTCATCGGAGTTCCCCAGAGCCTCCGTTCCTTGGTATTGACCAAAAGGATCGCAGGCTCTGGGTATGAGATAGAGTCTTCGTTTGCATGCTGGCGGCGAAGGTTCTGGGTACGAGATTATCTTCCAATCTTGACGTCAGCACGGTCAGGTTAAGCGGGGGAACAGACATCAGATATAGATTAATAACAACGATCTATAACCTTCTCTGATAACTCATTATGCACATGTGACGTCAAGTTGCTTAATTTGCATTTCAAACAAACTGAAATATCTCAAGAACGAAGCAAGGAAACAAAAAACCGCAAAAGATGTTACTTTGTCATTTTAAGTGTTCTTTCAAATAAGACAGACTTATAGGCGCCTTATAGGCCCTGTTTAGACGTCGCTCTTGGGTCGAGTCAAATTTAATCCATCACAAGTCCAACGTATGGAGACAATGTCAAATCTGAGTCAAACTCGGTTCAAATCTTCGAGAGCATCGTGGGTTATCTAATACAAGAGCGGCGTGGCGGTGGTTTTTAGCCGCGAGTTAAATTAAATTAATTGACCAGTCATATAAATAACATGTGGCGAGTTCTATTTACTCGGGCACCATTTTGATTTATAAATTGGCTGGATGTACTTCATATAAAGTAAACAACTAATCAATCACATAAAGTCCATCGCAGATCTGACGAATAAAGACCGCTTGCCACAATTGTGACGTATTTTAGTCGAATCTCTTATAGTTGGATTTCGACTCGTCGCAAGAGCGACGTCTAAACTACACACGTAAAAACGCACAGTCTGATCAGCTCTGATATCAGATCTGTTCAGAGAAATGTAGCGACCCTTGATACAGCCTGACAGCCACAGAATGTACCAACGCTGATGTATAAACATTTAGTTAGAATTTCTAACAGACTGTGACAGCTCCGTAGACAACATACCTGTTCAGTCTGTTATATCACCGTGGTTATATCAAACTACTGATACAGCACTGACCGTGTCAGGCTGATACAGTTTGACAGAATCTGTTCTGAACAGTCTGCTGTAGCTGCAGGTATGATACAGATATGATATCATAGGTGTATCATTTCTGATACTGCAACAGGTTGTATCAGGGGTCGCTACATTTTCTGAACAGATCTGACATCATTCTACATCAGGTCTGACACAGAGTGTGCGTTTTTGCGTGTGTAAGCCTTAATTTTCGTTACATGTAAGCACTTTAAATTAAAAAAGCGTTCTTCACACAAACTCTAAAAAGCAAACACCTACAAGCAAAACAGGTGGTCTTAGATACGAATCGTCAGAAAGAACAAACCCCTTATAAAACACACGGAGAGTAAACGCTTGTCAAAAATCCACAGTATTTGTTTGTTTAAGATGAAAACACGC
Source organism: Paragorgia papillata (assembly GCA_035771165.1). Lineage (NCBI taxonomy): Eukaryota > Metazoa > Cnidaria > Anthozoa > Scleralcyonacea > Coralliidae > Paragorgia > Paragorgia papillata. The sequence goes on from JAWNZC010000296.1 coordinate 190,965, forward strand.
TGGCAAACTTGGGAAACATGTTAATGGAAAAGTTACTCTGTGGCTTCACATTAGGGGAAAAACAATAGTCGATGGATGATAGATTGTTGAAATGATCTATTTTTTTCGCTGAATGATAGATGAGGTTGATTCATTGCAACGATCTTGGAGTTTGCCACATGCGGTTTTGCCCACATGCCCGAACAGCGCCGTGCCTGTTTTTTTTTGTGTTAAATCGCAGCGGTCTTGTTTACGCTCAAAGCTAAGACCTTGATCCTGAGTATTGTTTGGTCGAGCAAAGGTTAATACTAACATCAACAAAGTTTAAGTGGTTTGCCAACCGGACTTTAATATCAGCGCTTTTAACGGCGTTTACATCATTAAATCGTGCTGGTGTGTAAATACAGTTCAAAAAGTCTTGCGTTTACATGATTTTCACGACGGATTGGCATGTGACTGTTCTCTTCCAATGAGAATTGAGAAAGCTTTTTGAATGCTGCTTACCCGAATACTGTGGTCAATTTTCAACAGTATATACCATGATTACCGTCATGAAAACGTCACGGCACGGGCGTTTACACGATACCGGTTGATATTCCGTTTTCAATTCATGCCGTCAAGTAACACGTCTTACTTTTGTGCCGTTTTCTGATGTCGTTTCTCTGCCAGTATCGTGTACTCGCATGGCCTAAATGGCATGATCTTGCTCCGTTTTCAAATTGTACCGACATCGTGTACAGGCGGAGTTTACATGAGGAGTGTTGGCCCGGTTACTCGGGATGGCCGATCTAACCGAGATCTCCGTAGCTCAATATACAGTTCAAAAGTTCTACATTTGGTTTTTCTTGTACAAACTGTTGTATTAAAGTAGTTAAACTCAGACAACTCTGACCTCCAGACGAGACTTGAAGTCATAACCTTCCAAATGCTAGCCATGCTCTAACCATTGAGCCACTGCATGGAACTCAGATGGTAGACCGAGGTTGTCGACAATCTCGCAAATTCGCAACGCCGTTTCCAAGTTCGCAACCTGATTGGCTACTAACGTTAATGAATTTGCCAAGTTCGTGGCCAACTTCGGAAATAACGAACAAACTTCGGCACGCCTTCGTTAAAAGTTATGTGAAATCGTCTGTTTGTTCAAAATGTTGTTAAAAATGATCAGTAGTCCTTGGTGCTTAATAATAATAATAATAATAATAATAATAATAATAATAATAATAATAATAATAATAATAATAATAATAATAATAATAATAATAATAATAATAATAACATGTATTTATACCGCGCAAATTCAACTTTACGGTTTTCAAATGCGCCTTACAATAATTTTTGACATGGCCAAGTCGAAGGCATATTAAAGGCGCTCAGGCAGCAGCCATACGACACATGTCGGCCCACGAATTACAGCTAAGAGCTAGGTGTTGGTTTTTGCGGAGGGAGGAAAACCGGAGAACCCGGCGAAAAACCCTCGGAGCACAGGAGAGACCAACTAAACTCTACTCCCCCAAGCTCGAGAACGGGGCGGCTGTTCCCAGACGGTCACCCATCCAAGTACTTACCCCGCCTAACCGGGCTTAACTATTGGTGAGAGGCAGCGCCCTAACAGCACACGCCATCCATGCTCCCTGTGCTTCTACTTCAGACCTTCAATTCTTCGTCGCAGGTGGTACTATACCAACAACTGTGAGTATACGTCAGTCCTGTCACAATCACCCACATTCCTAATAGATCAATCAATAACAATACGACCTCTGTCTCTGTAGCCAAATACCTGTTTAGAAAAGCTATATGTCACCCTATTTTTAGCAATTCTTATACAGAAGCAAAAATGTCTTAAAATTTCCCCAAAATCTTACAATAACGGTTTTATAGTATATAAAAACATAAAAGAGATACTAGAAACCTGCGCAGAAGTACGGATGGTCAAAATTTTGAGCTAGATTGAAGGGGATTGCAAATGTGATATCTTAATGATTTCTATTGCGAATCAAGTTTAGGTCACTTTGTGTAAAAATGTGGTCTCACAAGAAATCCTCCATAAACTGAGACATACGTTCAGAACCTGCAGCCTTCCAATGATCGGGTAGACACTCTAACCTATGAGCTACTGATGCTCAGATTGGGTGAGAATTGAGGTTGCAAATTTATAGTATGTGTGTGAGTATGTATGAGTATGCGTGTCCTGTCGTCCACGATAGCCTGCCGGACTATCTCGCTAAAGACATTGAAAGAATACAGCAACGAGCCATGCGAATAATCTTTCCTGAATTATCATATGATGAGGCCCTTTCCGTCGCAAAGTTAGTCCCTCCAATAGTGCGTAGACAGCAGCTAACGGACAAACTATTCCAGCAAGTTATTAGCGACACTAGCCACAAACTAAATGATCTTCTGCCACTAGCGAACAAATGCCAGATTAACCTAAGAAAGAAACGTCTTTTCCAAATTCAACCATTTAGAACTGATCGGTTTAAAAAGAGTTTCATCATTTACAATGCGTTAAAAACGCGTGCTTAAACTTGTACTTGTACATAATATTATACACAATTCAAGTTCTAAATTTGAACCGTTGTCCATAATTATCATTACGATTGTTTATACTTTTTAATTGTTATTCTACTTTATTCTGTATTCCTGTAATTCTTAACATAATTCAGCTTTTTGGCTGCAATGTTTTTGAAAATAAACCATGCATCTATCTATCTATATATCTATCTATTTATAGTCATATCAAACGATAGCGCTTGCAGATAAGATGTAGTTAAAGTATATGTATATGATGTGGTACATATTGATGTAATGCATGTGATATGTTTGCAAGCTGGTGTATTAATGTAACAGACTGTCTGTTAGATTAGACGGTACACAAACTCGCAAATTGGTGTCACATGCACTACATTACATATGCACCGCTCATAATATCACTTTTTATTATATGGACATCGATGAAATACCAGGTTTTCTTTTGTTGCGAAAAAGTGATATCTCCACATGTGAAGATATAAATGATATCTTCACATGTGAAGATATCGACATGTGAAGATATCGATGGCGTCAGCACTAAGAATCCGCTTCGTAACTCTTTACTGTAGCGTAAACAAAATTGTATTCATTCTAAATTATTTACCTGTGCTACGCTTTGTTCTACAAACTACGGAAATTCTTGTGAAAAATGCTTTCAAAACTTATGGCTTATATGTTGTAATTTGTTGAGTATTTTGCAAATAGAAGTGTTATATAACCTTTGTTCCATTTTACGTATATTTTTTATAGTTTATCGATATCAATATAATAAACAGAACATTATATGGCCGTGCGGAGATACGAATTTTATTTTCTCGTGTTGTTTATATCTCTCACTCGTTCGCTTCGCTCACTCGTGAAAGATATTGACAACACTCGAAAATAAAATTCGTATCTCCGCATGGCCATGTAATATCCTCTATATATGCACTATAACTGGCCTATATCACCGTAAACATTTAATGCTGCTAAATGCAAAATTGTTCGCACTGAATCAGTTTAAAAATTAAGCCGGCTGTTTGCATGAGCAGGCTACCGCCTGCAACTCGGTTTAAACAATAATTGTCCTCCAAATATTACATCTATGATCTTAGATATAGATTGACAAAGTGAAACTAACGTGGTAAACTGCTGGGAGATTTTTAGTAACGAAATACTGACGTTTCGAGCGAAGCCCTTTATCAGAGTAAAATGTAACTAAGGGCCTGTTTATATGATCCCGGTGTACCGGGACGTCCCGGTGTACCGGGATCTCGGCTTGTAGATAATTTACTGTTACTTTCGCGGTTGCGTTTATATGGAGACCGGGACGTCCCGGTGTACCGGGATCCCAGTTGAAGCAACCCAGATCGCGGTACACCGGGACAGATTTTTTCCCATATAAACGCGACATCCCGGTACACCGGGATGAAGTTTACTGAACTACAATGCTTGTAACTTTGAATATTACGGTCAGAATTTCGTCCAAACGGTCAGGTCTAAAGATAAAACACTGAATAAAAGTGAAATAACTTCTAACATAGCAGAATTAGGGTGAGATTTTGCTTTTTTGTCCATTTCCTTAAATTCCCGCGCTTTTTAACCCGGGATGAAATTCATCCCGGTCAACCGGGACGAGCACTTTGTTTACTCCATATAAACCCGGGATGAAATTTATCCCGGTCAACCGGGACATCCCGGTACACCGGGATCATATAAACAGGCCCTAAGAGTGCTACGCAGGCAGTGTTTTAGATAAAGCTAGGCGAAAACGTGGTATTCACTGGTATACTACCAAGATTTTGAGATGTCTGTGGGTTCTCAAATCGTCTGGCGTTTAGACAGAGTCAGAGTAAAACGAGGCCGTTTTTGGCTGCTTCAAACAGGAAATATGAGTTAAAACAAGGAATAATGCCACGATGTGATAAATACACAATGCACACGCGTAAAAATCTCACAACAGTTGTTAACAGAATGTGTTTGCAACAAGCTTGTAGCAAGACTGTTAACAAGTTGGGATTTTATCAAGCCGATACAAGCTTCTTGTTGTTAACCTTGTAACAATTCAATAATAGTTAACTTAATTGGTCTTCATTAAGGTTTGCAGGGTCATTTTGGTAAAGCGCTCTCAATTTGTCAGAATTTATGCCACAAAAATAAACTAGTATTTTTTTATTATCGTTATGTACTGTACCTTAACTACAAACTAACATATGTAATTCCTTCTCTTCTTAACCCCCCTCTTACACTCTTACACAATTCCCATATTTTTACGATACATATCACAGAACTCCTTTCCCCTAAAAATCCCTCCTGAAGAAGACTGTAAGGTCGAAACGCGTCGAGGGTTGCCGGCTTTACAGAAAAATACCTTTCCTAACACATTCCTATCCATTCACTCTAATATCCCTCACGTTCCCCTTCTCTCACTCATTTTCACACTCTATACTTCTACTCTATACTCTTCCTTAGGCCCTTTCTATTAATTAAAATCGCACACTTTATTTTATATATATACCGATATCTCCTAAAATAGTTTATTTCCCAATTCAGTTATCCTCCAATGCGATGGTTCTGCTTAAGCTCCCAGCTTGTATTGTTTGATATCATTAAGTGTATTACACACAATGTTTAACACCAGTGTGGGTCCAATTACCTATCTGTCAATGAAAATTAAACGCGTTTCATTATGTTCAAAAAATAGCTTAATAGCTTTGTAAACCTGGCCAAACGCTTTCAACATTTCATGCAACATCGTTCAACATTGTTGAACGCATGTTGAACGAAAATTTGAACATGTTCAAATTTCGTTCAACATCATTCAACACCATTCAACAACGTTCAACGTCATTCAACAAGGTGGCCAAACGCTTAGTTCAACATGTTGAATCACGGTTGAATTCAACAATGTTGAACGATGTTAACAGACTGCGAAACAAATATAGTGCAAATGCATCCAGGTGACGGCTTGTTGGAACAGCCCTGTAAGCAACTTGTTTACAGGTAATCAGGTAGGTATGGAACAACACGGGTTCAAGTGCATGTTGATGTAAGGTTGTATGTAACTTTGTGGGGTTTTTTTTGTACGGTTTACGTGTCGCTTTTTGCCCAAGATCAAGTTGGCAAAAAGTCAGGCTATAGATAAGTTTTATTAAAAGGTTGTTATAAAAATACTCTTTCACCAGTTTGTTTATATTGCGAGATAACACTAATCTGCTAATACGTCGTTCCACCTGTTTTGCATATTTTAATCATGCAAATAGAGACAGGAAAGGTGAAAGATTACAAAGTTATTTCTTTTGTTAAGAAAGTCCAAACTATATTAGTTGGACATAGAAGTTGCATGTTCGTTCGTACTAGCGTACTTTCAAACACTGATTCCTCGTGATTGGCCATGATATAAGAATATGACGTTAGGAAGTTTAAGGTGCTCTCGTATGACGAAGTTTCGTGATAAAACTAATAAGCCACACGTGTTGCCGACGGTGACGCGCTGTCAGAACCTTGTTATTGTCAAGTATCTGTTAATTGACAGTAAAGTATCACAGTTGAAAATCGACAGCACAATTATACTGTAGGCATAGCAAGAGCCGCTAGAGTAAATACACAAGTACTTCTTAACTTCCGAGGACCTCTGTTTTGTATTTCTCGCGCTCGGTTTTGAATATACTTTTCATTTTCCAATCGAAATTGCTGAAATTCCTCCAAAAAGGGATTTTAATGACTTTGATTATAAATGAAATTACCAAGCATCTTTTTTAATTAAAGTATTATCGCATTGGGGCAGCACCAGATTTGATACAGACGGCGGCTTTCGCTTGAGTGATAAGTGCTTTGTAAACACGCTTCTCTCTCTATCCTGAAACTTCCATTGGAAATACCAACGACTTCAGAAATGAGAACAAGCCGCTTAAACGAGCCGCTTAAAGAATTTGAGATAAATATAGTCTGTCAAATAGGAAGACAGCGTGTTCTGTGTTCTATTAGAGTCGTCAGTTAAGTAAGTTTAGCGCCTCACTTACCACTCAAGAGTAGACTATACGACTGGCTTTAAAAGCATTTTCAAAAGAGGCATCACAAAACAGGCTTTACGAAAAGCTCTGCCTTATGTAATTTTGTAACGAAATTACTCCATTAGCTATTAGGATATCGGCTCTTTCTTTTAACGTAGTCAGACTCTCTATTTGTCCAGTCGCCAGACTCACTTATGGGGACTTAATTGACACGGGTCCACGAGTTTTAATGCGTTTTTGAAGGTTTGAGCCATTGGAAAACTTAACCGATTTGCCGTATGTACTCTTGCAACAAAAATGCTCATTAGGATAGCTTTCTCTTTGAAAAACCCAGGCGAAACCTAAAAGTACGAGACTACGATTTCAGCCTTTATAATTTTGGATTGATAGATATACTTGTACGGTTATTCACTGCAACAGATAAATATTTAAGCTGTTGGATTATATATTGTTGACAACTCCGACTCTTTTGGTAGCAGGGATTATTCTTTACAGAACGATTGTCAAACGACGAACAATTTTAATAAAACCAGAGGTATCATCAGAAAAGGAAAGATCTGTAATTGGCACTGCCGCACTGGCATCTTATCAGAAAATCGCGATAGCCTTTGGCCTTCTACGAGGGTTGTCGGCGGCTGGTTCATTGTACGTCTAGAGATAGTCAGACAAATGTTACATTCAGCACTTACACGCCCATTTCAGAAAGTTGGTAGAATAGCTTTTATGATAGCGGGTCGGGAACAATATATCCCCATCCGATGGTAACTTCACAGTTGTGCGTCCGCACAAAGAAGATCAACTTAAAATGCAGTCTTTAAGGCGAATCACGAGGAGATAACGAGTCATTGGAGACAGATCCATTCATCGACGGAATCAGAACGTATAATTAGCAATAATTTGACCGATCGCTACCACAAGATACCAATGTATATCTCTACTATCCGTATAAATGTATCAGATATATTTATCTGTATAATCACTAGGCCCAAATGTCTGACAACTAAGTACAGTTGGCTCTCTACATACATATATATATATATATATATATAAAATAAACGGACTTCACTATATTTTAATATCTATCCACAACCACACTGGAAACACAAGAAATTGTGTACTAATATATCATATAGACGGTATTAGCCGGTAGTTTTGAGTCTGTATAGCAAACACGTTGGTGAAAAACCTGGTGTTACTTTACTGACCATAAACGCTTGAACAAGCTAGACGGAGAATACATAACTTCATTAACGCTGCACAAGCAAAGAAGTTTCATTATTCTAACCTGAATTCTTGTACACTAGAATAAAACAGAGAAAACAGTATTCTTACCTAATATAGTCAATTAGTGCCTTTCGTTTCCGATAACTACAGTGGACCAAGGTATATCGAACTTCGACTTGAGTGGTTGTTGTCTGAAAATCTGCTCGGATTATATTTTAACACCCCACGTCCAAAAGCTTGTGTGTGTACACGGGTGTTTATATACTTCTCACATCAAACTTGTCAACAGTCTAAATGGAAGGTGTTTCGATAAGCGATTAGGATCACTCTGAAGTGTAGCTCACCACGAAGCCGACCATAATTCGGCGTTGCCCAATTGGCATGTGAATAAATTTGTAATAATTATAAACGGTAGCGAAACATGACATATGCTATTTACCTGTATTGAAAGCAAACGGCAAGACGTCGCGCGGCCACGCTGTGTCTTTTAAAAACTCCCAAATAGACATGTTTAGCTGGACCTTTCCGCGCCGCGGCTCGGTACGGCGAGGAGTGGGTTCTGTGGCTCGCCACAAAGCAACCAGAAGACGATGATCGATGACAAGTTGAAATTAGTTCGCATAATTTCGATAGCTACAAATATAAACATCGTTTTTTAAAAAAAATAAATAATCCAACGTAACTTTCGACAACTAGCCAGCGTACACGAGCTAGCCGGCTTTGCCGGGATGACTTTTATTGTGCTTGCATGAGAAGGGCCAGCTCGCCTAGCCGGGCTGGCTTGCTTGTAAACACAACTGAAAATTAACAAGGAATATTAAATAGCATAAGCGAGTCGGGCTTGCTCGCCTCCTTAATGACCCAAACAGCGTGAAAAATTCTTGCCAAAGAACGGCCTAAACATCGGTATTCCTTGACCAAATAGGAATAACGTTGACGATAACCCACCTATACACCGCACACCTCAACAAAAACGCCGACCGTTGCCAAATGTGTAAACAAGTTCCAAAATAGCTACAAAACCACCTTGAGATTAATCACAGTTTCTTATCGTTCTTAATAAGATTGAAAAACAAACGCCGAAACGTGTTTAGGAAAATCGTTGATTAACGTCTCACTGGGACGCAGTCGGTGGTAATGTGATTCATAAATTTCCCCCCACTAAAAGTTATGACACTTGTTTTCTGGATAGTTCTGTTCGGAACGGTAAAATGTGTTAGATCCAAAAAGGTATTCTCTGTAGTCTGTATTTTGTATTTCGTTGATTTCTTTTCTTGGAATGATGAGGGAGGAAGGTAACCAAGATCAGCCAACAACTTGAAAAGATACGCGCACGAGATTTTTTTGGAAAGAGCTCTTTTTTTCCAAAAAATTAAAGGGCTTTTATTCCACTTTCCAGCCAGTCAGGTAATTCTCGTTGGGAGAACGCCCGCCAGCCAACCTTCCTGCCAGCCAACCAACCTTCCTGTCATCCAGCCAACCTTCTTGCTAGCCAACCAACCTTCCTGTCATCCAGCCAACCTTCTTGCTAGCCAACCAACCTTCCTGTCAGTCAACCAACCTTCCTGTCAGTCAACCAACCTTCCTGCCAGCCAGCCAACCTTCCTTTCAGCCAACCTTCCTTTCAGCCAACCTTCCTGCCAGCTAGCCAACCTTCCTGCCAGTCAACCAACCTTCCTGCCAGCCAGCCAGCCTTCCTGTCAGTCAACCAACCTTCCTGTCAGCCAACCAACCTTCCTGTCAGTCAACCAACCTTCCTGTCAGCCAACCAACCTTCCTGTCAGTCAACCTTCCTGCCAGCCAACCAACCTTCCTGTCAGTTAATCAACCTTCCTGTCAGTCAGCCAAATTTCCTGCCAGCCAACCAACCTTCCTGTCAGCTAATCAACCTTCCTGCCAGCCAACCAACCTTCCTGTCAGCTAATCAACCTTCCTGCCAGCCAACCAACCTTCCTGCCAGCTAATCAACCTTCCCACCAGCCAACTAACCTTTCAGCCAACTAACCAACCTTCATTCCTGCCCTGAATCTTCCTGCCAGTCAACCAACCAACCTTCTTGCCAGCCAATCAACCTTCCTGCCAGCCAGCCAACCAACCTTCCTGCCTGTCAACCAACCTTCCTTCCAGCCAACCAACCTTCCTGCCAAAGGGTGGTCACTTAATAGAGGGTGGCCACTTAATAGAATCCAGCCAACCCTCCTGTCAGCTAAACTTCCTGCCAGCTAGCCAACCTTCCTGTCAGCTATCCAACCTTCCTGCCAAAGAGGTGGTCACTTAATAGAGGGTGGCCACTTAATAGAATCCAGCCAACCCTCCTGTCAGCCAACCTTCCTGCCAGCTAGCCAACCTTCCTGTCAGGCAAATTTCCTGCCAGTCAGCCAACCTTCTTGTCAGCCAACCTCACTGCCAGCCAGCCAACCTTCCTATCAGCCACCAACCTTCCTGTCAGTCAGCCAACCTCCCTGTCAGCCAACCTTACTGCCAGCCAACCTTCCTGTCAGCCAACCAACCTTCCTGTCAGCCAACCAACCTTCCTGTCAGCCAACCAACCTTCCTGCCAGCCAACCTTCCTGCCAGCCAACCTTCCTGCCAGCCAACCTTCCTGCCAGCCAACCTTCCTGCCAGCCAACCTTCCTGCCAGCCAACCTTCCTGCCAGCCAACCTTACTGCCAGCCAACCTTCCTGCCAGCCAACCTTCCTGCCAGCCAACCTTCCTGCCAGCCAACCTTCCTGCCAGCCAACCTTACTGCCAGCCAACCTTCCTGCCAGCCAACCTTCCTGCCAGCCAACCTTACTGCCAGCCAACCTTCCTGCCAGCCAACCTTACTGCCAGCCAACCTTACTGCCAGTCAGCGAACCTTCCTGTCAGCCAGCCTTCCTGTCAACCAACATTCCTGTCAACCAACCTTCCTGCCAGTCAACCAACCTTCCTGTCAGCCAGCCTTCCTGTCAACCAACATTCCTGCCAGCCAACCTTCCTGTCAGCCAGCCCTCCTGTCAACCAACCTTCCTGCCAGTCAACCAACCTTCCTGTCAGCCAACCTTCCTGTCAACCAGCCAACCTTCCTGCCAGCCAACCTTCCTGTCAGCCAACCTTCCTGCCAGCCAACCTTCCTGCCAGTCAACCAACCTTCCTGTCAGCCAACCAACCTTCCTGTCAGTCAGCCAAACTTCCTGCCAGCCAACCAACCTTCCTGCCTGCCAGCCTTCCTGCCAGCCAACCTTCCTGCCAGCCAACCTTCCTGCCAGCCAACCTTACTGCCAGCCAACCTTCCTGCCAGCCAACCTTCCTGCCAGCCAACCTTCCTGCCAGCCAACCTTCCTGCCAGCCAACCTTACTGCCAGCCAACCTCCCTGCCAGCCAACCTTCCTGCCAGCCAACCTTACTGCCAGCCAACCTTCCTGCCAGCCAACCTTACTGCCAGCCAACCTTACTGCCAGTCAACCAACCTTCCTGTCAGCCAACCTTCCTGTCAACCAGCCTTCCTGTCAATCAACCTTCCTGCCAGTCAACCAACCTTCCTGTCAGCCAGCCTTCCTGTCAACCAACATTCCTGCCAGCCAACCTTCCTGTCAGCCAGCCCTCCTGTCAACCAACCTTCCTGCCAGTCAACCAACCTTCCTGTCAGCCAACCTTCCTGTCAACCAGCCAACCTTCCTGCCAGCCAACCTTCCTGTCAGCCAACCTTCCTGCCAGCCAACCTTCCTGCCAGTCAACCAACCTTCCTGTCAGCCAACCAACCTTCCTGTCAGTCAGCCAAACTTCCTGCCAGCCAACCAACCTTCCTGCCTGCCAGCCAACGAACCTTCCTGCACATTTTGAAGGATGGTATTTTCGTCAATCCGTCCACTGTAATTGTCGAACGTATGTCGAACAACATTTAAATTAAGTGAAATAATAAATAAATATATTGCCAAAAAAGTGTAAGAAAACTACAAAACAACACATGACGAGAGTAAAACCTTTTTGCATCTTGAAGTAATTTAAAAAACTCAGTTGGGACTTGAGAAATATTTCATTTCAAATTGCCCCAACTACACCGTCGAGTTTTTTTCATAGCGGCCGGTAGAAATAAGAGACTCACCTTTTAACCTAGGCCTAGGAAAGCTTCGTCCAGTTGAGCACATTTTCATAGGCTGTACACAGCAATATTTTGTCATTTTGAAGCGATTTTTATTGGCAAACAATCCGGCTTCGCGAGAAAAGTCAGACCAAAAAATTTCCAATCTGGCAATCCCGTCCCAGTGCCCGCGTTACCCTTACTCAGCGGTAAATTCTCGTTTCCATCCATTGAACTAAAAATAACTGGAACGCTACGTTCAGTAAACTGCGCATACAAATCTTGAAGCCAAAATTTGACTCCCATGAAGCCAGTTTTGACTCCCAGACACGCACTTCCACGCGTGTTTCTACTTTTTTTGTTTTGGCCGTGTTTGTTTTTTTCGTGGAAAGGCTGGGTACGACTTGCATAATTTGGCTTCAAACTTCCGGTTGAACGTAGCGTTCCAGTTATTTTTAGTTCAATGTTTCCATCTATCAAACTGATATGACGTCATTTTGACCTTACATTTTCTATTCGGAAGTTAAGATATAACCTTATTATAGGAAATTAACGCTCCATGAAATTAACGCGAATTTCCAAAATTCATTTCTATTAATATAACCCTAAATTCTGGATCCTGTTCAGACGCTGTAAATAATGCTCGAAGTGGCCAGATTTCTCCTCTTAACCCCTACATTTAGGTATTAAAGGTTCTCAAGCAATCGCCAGTCTGGTTTTACATGCTGTATAGATTTATTTTGTTCAGGTTTTTTATATTCAGTGTTAAAATAAAATATGTTCCTGTTGTCACCACAAACTGCGTTGCGTTAATTGCGTTAATTTCCTTCGTTTTGAAATCTTACCTCCTTTTCGCGTTAATTTCCTTCATTCGGAAGTTGTTTTGACTTCAATTCGCGTTAATTTAAGTCGCGTTAATTTCAAATACATTAATTAACCCGAGCGTTAATTTCCTATAATAAGGTAGCATTTTAGAGGTCAGGGTTAGTTTTAACGTTAGTTGTGTTTAGGATTAGGTTGGGCCAGGTAAGGGTCAGTTGTTGATCATATTTCGAGCAAATGACGTCAACTTTGCGTAACGTTACTTTGGAAATGCCCACCTTGATTACACAGCACTCTCGATCCCTCCGGTCCCTCTCCCAAAAATTGCATGCGTACTAACTCTGCAGGCTTTGAGGACGAGATTGACGCCGGAAATCTGAAACGCCACGTGAAGTCCGTTTTCATTCCTCGGCTTAAGTTGCATTTGTTGTGGGACACTCTAACTCCAGACGATTTCACTCCAGGGAAGTCTCGTCTCGGAAACCCATACAGCTCATACTTAAAGTGCATATAACCCCAAATTTTTTATCATCTAATATAAATACGTTCTACCTTTGGCAAATAGTTGAACGACGAAATATTGTTTAGATTGGAGCAACCTTTATTGCTTTAAAGTGCCACTAACGGCCCCAAACGTTTTTTGTACGAATAAACATCGCCAATCCAAATGATGAAGAATGCAATATAAATTAACTAAATTGGTAAAATTCTCTTGATTTAAGAATCGATTGACGTGGCGATGATGGACACGACGGAGCACTTGGGGGACTGCGTCGGGAAGGGTTTGTGACGTAATACCAGGAATTCTATATATTTTTTACTGTTAAGTAAATAGGAAAGAACGTACCCAGGTTACGTTTATAGCCAGTTTGGCGATATTTTTCATTTTAATGATTTTATTATAGTTCCAGTGTACTACACTTTATAGATTTTTGAAGACGAATTCCTGGTATTACGTCATACGCATCCTATACCCATTCCCCTCACTGCTCCGCCATGGGACAAACAGATGCGAAATTTTGCAAGTTTGAAGGGGCATAAAAAATTAAAGAAGTGTTCAATAACAGAAAAGATATGTTGGTGCTAATATACTCAACAAGGGCTATTTGAATCCCGAGAAAAAATTTTTTGGGGTTGGTGGCACTTTAATAGAGATTTTTGATTTCAAAATGGTAATGAGGAGACTCCAAAGTAGTCATCATTATCTATACAATATTTATTTGCAGGAGTGACATGACCCAATTCTTCCATTAATGGTGCATTTGAACAACATGTTCCATATTGTACGAGTTTTTCCACAAAAATTCTCAGGTAGTTTATCTTGCCAAAAAGAGAAAGAAAGCCAAATGCCTACATAGACGTCATCTCATTACCATCACTAGAAATGCGAATCGCCAAAAAACATTGAATAGCTCCAATCCAAAAAATATTTCACTGAACAACTGTTTGCTCTATGTAGAGCGTATTCAGATGATAAAAAATTTGGGTTTATATGCACTTTAAAAGGGTTAAAATGCCTATGAAGGGAAAATTAGGTCGGTCTTATTTGGAAAAAAACAGTTATTGAGATAAACTGATTTTGCTATTATCAAACATAATCACTTGAAAATCGATAGGTTTGGTGTTGCAAGAAAAACACAGGCTTCCTTTAAATTAATTTGATTTGATAATAGCAGCAACGATATACAGTCAACTCTCGTTATAGCGGACAGCCTGGGGACCGTGATTTGGTGTCCGTAATAACGAGAGTCCGCAATAGCGGGATGCGATGAAAATATCCCGATTTCAGGTTGTAAAATGTCACTACAATGTATTACTGCTTTTTTGTTTTAAAATGTCCAGTTTATTTCAATTTCTAGTTGACGTTTACTGTGATACATAAGTACACAGTACAAGTCAAAATACAAGTCAAAAATTTATATTTAAATATTTCTTTTATTCCAAAACCAAAAATACAACGGTAACACGAACCAGTAACACAAATATGTCACTCGATAAATTAAAAAGTCATTCACTTTCATGTGTCGAGAAAAAAATACGTCCAAGGTGTCCGTTGTAACGAGAGTAGAACAATAAAAATGTTTGTTGTGGACCATATGAAGTGTCCGCAATTCCGTAATAACGAGAGTCCGATAATAGCGAGAGTTATTTCAATACATTTCATAGTAGTTTCGGCCGAGGATTTACCAACTGTCCTTAATAGCGGGGTGTCCGCAAGGAGAGAGTTGACTGACTGTATAACGTTTTTCGATAACTCATTCTGTATTCACATGTGACGTCAAATACTCAATTTGCACATCAAACAACTGACCTGAAATATCTCAACAACGAAGCAAGGAAACGAAAAATTGCAAAAGATATTACTCTTTAAAGTGCCTATGAAACGAAAATTAAGTTTGCCTTATTTGAAAGAACACTTAAAATTATAAAGTAACATCTTTTGCGCATTTTCGTTTCCTTGCTTTGTTCTTGAGATATTTTAGTTTGTTTGATATGCAAATTAAACATTTTGACGTCGTAAGGTGCACGAGTTATCGAAAAAGTTATATATATTTTTTTGCTATTATCACTTGAAGATCTACATGTTTAGTGTTGTTGTCGAAACACACGCACATGCTTCATTCAAATTAATTTGGTTTGATAATAGAAAAGATATCTAACCTTCTCCGATAGCTCATTATGCACCTTACGACGTCAAAATGTTTAATTTTCATATCAAACAAACTGAAATATCTCACGAACAAAGCAACGAAACGAAAAACTGCAAAAGATGTTACTCTATGATTTTAAGTGTTCTTTCAAATATAGCCCCGTTTACACGGCCAAAATTTAAGCGGGATCTGAGCCACATCCGACTTTAAACGGGCTTAAAATGTCCGTGTAAACAGATCGGCGTAAATTAATCGCGATTCCTCAAGGAGGTGGATTAAACGGAGCATGATCAGTTAATCGCGCTTAATTTGGCCGTGTAAACGCAACGGGATTGAAAAACGCTTGCTATTAATACGGTGTTATTAATACGATGAAATGCTTTTTTTCTTTTGCCCTGCTGTAGAAGCTTCCATCCCGCTATTCTTTGTTCCTTTGTTTCTTTCTTTTAGCTACTCTTTCTCGTGTACCGATGTGTTTCGTTGTTCTTTGACGCACGCTACCCATACGAAGCTTCCAAAACCAAAAATATAGCTCGTCCGCCATGTTGAATAATGGTGTACGTGTTTCAGTTAGTAAGGGATTATTAAATGACCGTGTAAACGCACCAAGGTGGCGCATTTTAAGCACGCTTAACTTAAGCGTGCTTAAATTTTGGCCGTGCAAACAGGGCTTAAGACAAACTTAATTTTCGTTTCATAGGCACAAGTTGAATACGAGCACAAGATTACGACAACACACTTTTACTGCTAAATGCTATTATTTGCTATTCCATTGATATCCTCAGTACAAATTTGATGTGAAAATACATACTAGCTATTCTACAAAACGAAACACTAAAAAAGTGTACACACATTACGGTCGGACTAATCAGCTAGAGAATACTGAAAACAATCATAGAATTTTTCCCCAAATTCACACAGTTTCAAAGTCTCCACATATTATATAAACTCGATATCAAAATTAGAAAATAAACCAGACAGAGTTGTCAAATGCGACATAATTACTAGGAATTTTTTTTATAGTGGAGTTTATAGAATTGAAATAAAAAAGTTCATGCGATATTCTATTATTATTATTATTATTTGGTGTTCAGTTCCTACATTGAGGCAAATCCTCAGACGGTGCTCTCTCGTTGGCTAGCTAACGCTCTCTCAAGTCTTGCTAAGTTCGTAGTTAGTTATTATTAAACTGTTACATGGAACGGACTGCCGGGGATATGTTTCTCCCCCCATAGCACTTTCAGGACGTATTCGCCGGGTTCTTCGAGGGTGTAGTTGACGGCGTAGACCTTTCCTCCGGTATGCTTGATCTTGATTTCTTTCGCTGGGATGGCCGGACCTTCGACCCCCACCATGAGGGATCCACGACCGGCATCACTGCAATTCACGGTAAAGGCATTCGGTTCGCCAATCACGGCACGGTGTAGACCGGACCCTACGGGTTTGCACTTCTCCGCATTTCCCGAAGATCCATCGCCGGTGATGGTCACGTTGTACGGGCTGCGGGGGATGTTCTCGTCGGCGAACTTAATCGTGATCTTGTAGTCGCCCGCGATCAGCGGATGGTAGGTGACGCGGTATGTCCCATCGGGGTTCTCTGTACAGTTCATTCGAACCTTAGCTGGTCCGTCGACGGAAAGCGATAACGCCCCAGTCCCCGCTCTCAATGCGTCAACCGTGAAATAGGTCTCCAGACCCGCAACTCCACCTTCCAATCCAGGCCCGAACGCCTTCACTTTTCCGGGATAGCTTTCGCCACCGCCGACCTTGACCTTGAACGGACTTCCAGGAATATGCATACCATCGAAGCGGACGCTGATCAGATGATCGCCGACCTCGCGTGGCACGAATCGGATGGCGTAGCTGCCGTTTCCACGATCGGAAATAGCCGCTGGACTCTCGGTTCCGCTCGGAGCGAGTACGGAGGCCGTCACTTCTCCCACAGGTCCGTTGGTTTCTACGGAGAACGAAGCTGGTTGGCCGACGGCGATGCCGCCTTCCACCATATCGGTCACACTGAGGTCTCGGAAACGCTCGTCTTCTTCCGCCGATACGAACACCTTGAATGGCGCCGACGGAATGTTTTCGTCGGCAAATCGGACGTGGACGGTGTACTCGCCGGGTTCCGTCGGCACGTAGCTGATACTGCACGAACCGTCTCCGTTGTCTTTGCAATCGATCTCGGTTTTCGCTGGTCCTTCAATGGCGACCGCTAAGCCACCTGGACCGGCATCACGTGTCCACACAGTGAAGTTGGCCGGTTGGTTGACGACACCGCGCTCTAACCCAGGTCCCGCCGCAATACACTTCTGCGCGCCACCCCACTTGGGTGCATCGACCATGACTCGGAACGGACTCCCGGGAATATGACGACCGCGATTCTTGACGCTGACCTTGTAGACGCCTCCCTCTTTCGTTACAAACCGGATAGTGTACGCGCCATTCACGCTTTCCACAACTTCCGCGGGCTCAACCTTCCCAGAAGGCGTCTCGACGCTGGATTTCAAATCCTTCAGGTTGTAGCCTTGAAGGTCGACGGAGAAGTCGTGAGGTTGTTGCGGGCTGAAGGACACGAGGTCGTCCAACAGTTGTGACGTACGCTGGGCGGGAACCTCTGATTGGACACCACTGTCGGTTGCCCTGGTGATACCTTCTTCGACGATTGGGCGGCGGCCAGGTTTGCTGCCACTTGGGGCAACGGCGCACGTGAACGGACTGCCTGGGATCTCTTCGTCAGCGAAGCGCACGTGGATGGTGTAGTTACCAGGCTCCAAGGGGACGAAGTCCACGGTACACGTACCGTCTTCGTTGTCGACACAGTTGATTTCCGCTTTCGAGGGTCCTTCGATAGACAGACCAAGACCACCGTATCCGGCATCACGAGTGTTCACGGTGAATTCCGATTTCTCGTCGACCACACCCGAATCAAGACCTTTAAAAATGTTAAAAACAAAATTGAGATAAGCATTTTGAACGTTTATTTAATTAGATAATAGACCACTTTCATAATGGCCACCAGTTTAAATATTCTTTTATGTGCATCTTAATGAGCCTTTCTGGCCTCGTTATGAAGCAAAGATTCTTTTGAATTGCAGAGCCACAAACAAGGCCAGAAAGGCTTATTAAGATGCACATAAAAGAATATTCAAATTAGTCGCTATTATGAAAGTGCTCTATATCACGGCCACCTAAATAACCTGATGCATAAAGATTAGATAAAATTAGTAACTAATCATACCTAATGTTTACGCCAAAGTTCGCTTATATGCATATAATAACTAACAAATACATGAAGTGAACACTTATCAAATTCTCAATAGTATTAATCACAACTCAATAATTTATTCACTCTGAAGTTGTTGACTCCGCCGAAAGCGTTCTTTGTTTTACTCTCCTTCTTCCTCGGAAACCGTAATATTACAAAGTGATAGCATGGCATTTCGGTTGATGTACTGTTTAATAAACGAGCAGGAGTGTTTTATCAGATATAAAGACACGAGGCGAAGCCGAGTGTTTTTATATCTGATAAAACACGAACTGCGAGTTTATTGAACGGCTTCAAAAACGAACCACTTGATAAGTCCATTGGCGTAGTAAGTTTGAAAAATAACCTCGTCTACGCCGAGAAAATCAAAGCTAAAGTTTATGTAAATCAGGAGGTATCTTTATCACATATAAAGACACTGATTAAACTTTAATTTCTTTTGAATTTTCCTCATGAATTATTAATGAGTTTTTGAATAGTGATTAAATTGTCCCTCAAGCCTCGGGAGGTTTAGTAAAACTCCCTGAGGCTTTGCCCTCGAGACTTTTACTAAACCTCCCTCAGTTTTCGCGGGTACTTTTAATCACTAACCAACCTCAAGGCCATGCTATTACTTATAATAATCCATTCCCAATACCTTCGTTTTCGTCTTACTCTTAAAGTTCCTTAACCTTACCTGGTCCGTAAGCTTTCACTTTCGAAGCATCAGCAGGCCCAGGCCCGCTGACCACCACAGAGAACGGGCTACCTGTCACGTGACGTTTATTCTTGAACACGCTGATCAAGTGTTCGCCGGTATCCTTGGGGATAAACGAGACACTGAGGGTATTATCGGAATTAAGGACGATTTTCAAAGGTTCCTCACTGGTACTGCCGGGTCTCTTGAGCACAGCCGACAGCAGGTCGAAGTCTTCGGGTAACTTCAAGCCTGGAATCTCTAGTCCCAGGCCACACGGGCGACCGACGGACTGACTCGCGGTGTCGGGTGCGGTTACCATGACAGAGAACGGACTGCCGCTCAGATGACGATTGAACTTCTTGACGCTGATAAGATGCTCACCAGGAGACCTGGGAACAAACGAGACGCTGAGGGTGTTATCGGATAATACTTTCAGCTTCACGGGTTCTTCAGTGTCCGAGTCGGGTCTCTTCAGGGTGGACTTGATTTTCGTCAGATCGGCGGGCAGGTTCAGGCCAGGGATGTCGAGATGGCAATCACATGGTCTGCCAACGGCGTTCACCGCTTCACCGGCTTCTACCATGACGGAGAAAGGACTGCCGGGAACGTCGTCACCATTCTTCTTGACGCGAACCAAATGCTCACCAGGCTCCATGGGAACGAAGGAGATTCCTAGCGACAAAGATTTATGACGTCAGCAACAGTAGAGGGTTATTCAAATTTAGGATCCAGAAACAGTTACTACAAACATCTTTAATTAAACTTTCATTAAATATTAATAATAATAATAAAATAATTTCCAAAGTGCCTATGAACGAAAATTAAGTTTGTCTTATTTGAAAGAAAACGTGAAATGACAAAGTAACATCTTTTGCAGTTTTTCGTTTCCTTGCTTCGTTTTGAGATATTTCAGTTTGTTTGGGAGAGAAGCACACCCACATGCTTCCTTCGAATTAATTTCGTTTGATAATAGCAACGATAAGTCATTATGCCCATGTGACGTCAGAATGTTTAATTTGCATATCAAACAACCTGAAATATCTCAAGAACGAAGCAAGGAAACGAAAAATTGCAAAAGATGGTACTTCGTCATTTTAAGTGTTCTTTCAAATAAGAGAAACTTAATTTTTCGCTTCATAGGGAATTAAATAATGTTTAATAAACTAGTACCCTTTGAATTTATGAAGTATACATTACCTTCGAGATGTTTCAAACATACACAAAGTTACTGGCACATATTTTACAATATACGTATACTATACCTTCAAACACCACGTTTCAAAATTAACAGTGTACCCTCTTCACATTGTTGGTATTTTACATGTGATGTGAAATACCTAATTCACATGTAATTAATGTAATTATTTTAATTTATTATAATTCATTATAATTATCATTGCTGTTCGAAGGTAAATTTTGAACTATCAGATAGGCCATTTGCGCGATCACGTGGGATGGCCTTGGGTGACTACAACTACCAGAATGCTTTGCCAGTATTCTAGGGTTTCGGCTAGAAGGGATGACTCAAAGGAGCCGTCCAGTCCTTTCGCGGCTTTTCCAAAATATGTCACCAAATTTGTTTTTTTTTCCAAATTTGTCGTAAGTTTCAGAAATCTGGTTTACCCCCTAGCTTTTTGGAAAAACATATTTGACGACATATTTTGGAAAAGCCGCGAAAGGACTGGACGGGTCCCTTTGAGTCCTCCGTTTTAGCCGAAACCCTAGAATGCTGGCAATGCATTCTGGTAGTTGTAGTCACCCAACGCCATCTCACGTCATCGCGCAAATGGCCTATTTACTGGTTCAACGAATCTGACAAAGAAACGCAAAAGCATGCCGCTTACAAATGCAAGCTCACTTTCTGGCATATTACAAAAGCGCAAATACAACATCTTGGCAATTAGCTGGTCCAAGACAACTACCGCAATTTACCAAAAGCCGCGCGACGCGTCAAATTCTTTGATAACAAATTATTTTACGATTTTTATTTCTTATTACTAAATCATCCCTTGAAGAATAACATTAACAATTTTATATTTAATTACAATAAATGCAATTCCCCACATAAACTGCCAAAGAAGCCGGGAGCATTATTTAACGTGATTTAGCCTATACTGAACGCTTTGGTAAAGGCCTCGTTTGATTCATTTCATTCGCATGGTTGTGGGAAAACTTTATCTTTTTAACGCCAGACGATTTTACTCGTCGAAGAGAGACGTTTTGGAAAGCCATTCATGAAAGGGTTAACAAGAAATTCGACCTCTGAATGACACACGAGCTGTTGTAGTCTTCGCTTATAATGTTGACGCTTTTTTTCGGAGGCCGTCGAAACGTCAGTCACTACCACCATCATTACCAGTCTATCTCAAGACAACACCAATCTAGACGAGCAACCTTCACAAACATGTTTAGCCAGTTAGAATTTACATAGACGAATGGCTGAGCAAAAGGTAGCAAGTTTTAACAATACCATGTCATCATCATCATCAAGTTTATTACAGGGTAGACCCTAAAATAAACGACCCAACTGATCTAATATGTCGGGACACTTGCTAAGATTAAGCTCGGAGGGAGGAAAACCGGAGAACCCGAAGAGAAAACCTCGAAGCACAGAAGAGAACCAACAACTCTACTCACACGAGTCCCAAGCTCGGACAGGCGCTCGCCCATCCAAGTACTAGGGCTAACAGCACACGCCATTAGTGTTCCCAAGGCAACGTCATTGTACGTCGTAATGACGTAAAACCTTAGCATTCACGGAGATATGTCGGACCGTGTCAAATTATAAAACTTTGAGTTGCAGTAAGCAATCACTTTTTATTAAAGCCCAAATCTTACCCAAGGTGTTATTCTCGTTGAGAACCAGTTTAACCGGTTGTTCCTTCCTCGCATTCGGTCTCTTGATAGTGGCCGTGAGTTTCTTGAAATCCCTGGGGAGACCAAGTGGTAGGATGTTGAGCATGACGTCACAGGTTCGTCCGACGGGGTGTACCTCTTTGACCGACGTGACGTCCTTGGCCTCGTTGATGCCGTTCCGACCGTCGAACTCAGGCCCCAGCCTCGGTATATACCTCACCGGAAACTCCTCGAGAATCACCGACAGTTGGCCGTGAGACTTCGTGGATTCCGAAGCGACCACCATCATCCTGAACGGACTTCCAGTCACGTGACATTTTCGTTTCTTGACGATGATGAGATGTTCGCCGGGATACTTAGGGACAAAGACGACACTGAGGGTGTTATCGGGTTTTACGGCGAGTTCCACGGGTTCCTCTTTGGACGAGTCCGGTCTCTTGAGCGTCGCTGTTAGCTTCTTGACGTCACCGGGGAGATTAAGTCCGGGGATGAAAAGCGGGTATTCACAGAGGTTGTTGACTGTGATCTTGGACGCAGGGTCTTGGACCATGACTGAGAATGGACTGCCAGGAACGTCTTCGCCAGATTTCTTCACGTGGATCAAGTACTTGCCAGATTCCGATGGAATGACGGAGAGTCCTGAGTTGGGGAATGATGTAGGGTAGTGATTAGTGAGATCGTAAAAGGGTTGCGCTAATGTGGGTCATGTGTGGGTACACTCAGTGGTGGTGGTACTTGGTGAGTACTGATACTATGGTAACAGTGGTGTACCAAAACAGTGATGGTACCTTGCTAAGTGATAGTACCATGGTAACAGTGATAAAAGTGGTGATATCATGGTACGAGTGATGGTACAATGATAACAGTGATGGTACCTCAACAAATAAAAAATGGTCGATTGTTGAAACAATGAAGGAAGAAAAACAGTCATGGTACCTTTGTACGAGTGATGGTACGAGTGATGGTACCATAGTACCATGGCAACAGTAATGGTATCATGGTAACAGTGATGGTACCTGGACAAACAACTTTGTCAGCTAGCAAAACAGTGATGGTACTTTGGTAGAAGTGATGGCACCATGATAACAGTGATAGTGCCTTGACTAATAAAATATGGTAGATTGGTAAAACCGTGAGGGTAAAAACCAGCGATAATAGTTTGGTAAGAGTAATAGTACCATAGTAAGAATAATGGTACCATGGTAACAGTAATGGTATTTCGACAAATAAAAAATGGTGGATTGGTAAAACAGCGAAGGTAGCAAAACAGTGATGGTACTTTGGAAAGGGTGGTGGTAGTATAATAAAAGTGAAAGTACCACGGTAAGAGTGATGGTACCACGATAACAATGATGGTACCATAGTAACAGTGATGGTATCACTGTAACAGTGATGGTACCAGGCTGACAGTGATGGTACCTTGAAATTATGGTACCAGTAGCAGAAACGTTAAAGGAATAGAGGTAAATTATCACGTACTACCATTTTTATAAGTTGATAGAAATTGTTTGAAAACGTGCATACAGACACTCTCAAACTTCAGAAAACTTGAAAGCGCGTAAAAAATCCAACCGACTAGACAATTTCGGCGCTACAATATTGCACGAGGCGTGTCCGCTAAGATCATGAAAGAAAAAAGAGAAGCAAGGAGTTGGTTACGTTTCGTTGATGATGATTGTCAAAATTCCGACTCGCTTCAGAATTTTGAAGAACAAGAGTATATATGCTATAGTACGTGAAGGTGTTTTGGGTAAAAGGTACTGAAGTGTTATCGAAGCTGCAATCACATACATACGCAAGTTGTCACATGCAGTGCTAAGAACTAAAGTCTAAACACATTGGTCACAGACAAAAGTCAAAACACAATCCAATTCTCCGATAGAAAACACAATTTGCAATACACAAAACACGATTGCCCGTATTTAATGTATTTCCACACATGTACAGCGTTCAAATGTCGAGTCTCTTCGGGTATTAAATATCAACACAGCCATTAACGGCGTGTGGGATTGTAAGCGTATATAATATCAAGATACTTGCCAGCGACATTACTGACCAATAACTATGTCTGTGAACACACAGAACACATCCGAGACGAGAAAGACTTGATCAGACATCAGGAAAGCAAAGAAAGAAAGCATTTGGCATGCACGCATCAGTTTCGCAAAGCCTGATGGGATGATGCATTAATTGCCATTCCTCGACATAGACAAAAAAAAAACGGAGCCGAAACCTAGACGCGGTCTACCACAGGTAGCCCGAGTAATAAGAATTGCGCTAAATCCTTACTGTATAACCATACAAAATGCATGCCCAAACCAGCAGGAAACACACACCTAACTTCCTCGCATGTCTCCTCGCAGGGAATTGCTATAAAGCAAAAGACCAATCAGTCTCTAGGATTACTATTATGGCGCCCGTCGTTAAACCGAAAACGTCCTTACTCCTACACGGCCGGTACTAGTAAGAGACATTGGTATATGTTTAGAAGAACTACCAATTGTAAATGCAATGAATGAGTGTGAAAGGCGCGTATATAAATGCCTGAACTGTAGTCGCAAAATGATGATGATGATGATGGTGTTTATGGTGAAACTCGTAACCTTAAATCCACATCTTACCCAAAGTGTTGTCAGGATTGAGTTCCAGTTTAACAGGTTCCTCTCTCTTGCTGTTGGGCCTGTTTAGTGTAGCTGACAGTTTCCTGAAATCTCGCGGCAAAACGATCCCGGGGATATTCAACCCCACATCGCTGGTTCGTCCAACCGTACGCACGTCCTGGACTGGACTGACTGGCCGAGTCAACTGGGTTTCTTCAATCACGCGTACCTCTTTCCCCGGATGTACCTTCTTTCCCGGATGTACTTCTTCACCGTCCCTGCCGAGTACCTTGATCAAGTAAGGACTGTCTGGAAGAGGTTTCTTGTCTTTCCGTACGTGCAACTTGTAGACTCCGCCTTCGCGGGGAATGAAGGATACAGATAAAGTATTGTCGGAGTTCGTCTTGATCGGTATTGGCTCTTCAATGTCGGACCCAGGCCTCTGTAAGCTAACCTCTAACCTCGAAAGGTCTCTCAACGTGACGTTCTCGAAAGCAACACTGACCGGTTTCCCGGTTGTGTTCGCGGGCTCAGATCTGGTGACCGTCACCGAGAACGGACTTCCGGGTACATGACGGTTGCGTTTCTTGACGCTGATAACATGCTCGCCCGGAGATCTGGGGACAAATGACGCGTTGAGAGTATTATCGGATAATACTTTGAGCGTGATTGGTTCGTCGGCACGTGACCCAGGTCTCTTCAAAGTCGCCGTTAGTTTGGACAGGTCAGCGGGAAGGTTAAGTCCCGGATTCTCCAGAGCGAAATCGCATGGGCTGCCGACCACGTTCTTTGGTTCAGCGGCTTCGACCAAAATAGAGAACGAAACCCCGGGTATCTCTTTTCCGGACTTGAGAACTACGATCACATATTCGCCAGGTTCCATGGGAACGAAGGAAATTCCTGGGTTAGGGAATGAGGAAAGGTTAAGGTTAGTAAAGGGTGTGGTTGGTAGGTGGGGTAGAGTGGTAGGTGAGGTAGAGTGGTAGGTGGTACAAAGTGGTGGGGTAGAGTGGTAGGTGGGGTAGAGTGGTAGGTGGGGTAGAGTGGTAGGTGGGGTAGAGTGGTAGGTGGGGTAGAGTGGTAGAGTGGTACGAGGGGTAGAGTGGTAGGAGGTGGGGTCGAGTGGTAGGAGGTGGGGTAGAGTGGTAGGTAGGGTAGAGTGGTACGAGGGGTAGAGTGGTAGGAGGTGGGGTAGAGTGGTAGGTGGGGTAGAGTGGTAGATGGGGTAGAGTGGTAGGTGGGGTCGAATGGTAAGTGGGGTAGAGTAGTAGGTAGGGTTAGGTGGTAGGTGGGGTAAAGTGTAGGTGACGCAAGTTGTAGGTGGGTAGGAAGGAAGCCAGGGTGAAAGAAAGAAGGTAAGTAGAGTGGTACAAATGGCAGTCATTTGGTACAAATGCTGGTAAATGTGTACGAATAGTGATCACTGGCTACGAATGATCGCATCTTTGTGGGAATGGTGCTAACTCTGTAACCCACAAACAGTTGCGTAAACTGTAGTAAAAAGACGAATGTCTTACCCAAAGTGTTGTCTGGTTTTAGTTCCAAGGTCACTGGTTCTTCCTTCTTGCTATTCGGTCTTCTAAGGGTCGCTGTCAATTTTCTGAAATCGTCTGGTAGAACGACACCTGGGACATCCAGCCCGACGTCACAAGTACGTCCAGTTGGATGTACCTCTTCAACGGGACGACCGTCCTCCAGGTCTTCCACAGTTTCCACATCACCAACATATTCGGGCACTACGACATCTTCTCCGGTAACTGGGGCATCTTTCCCGGGCGCTGGGGCACTTTTTCCGGGCACTGGGACATCTTCTCCGGGCACTGGGACATCTTCTCCGGGCACTGGGACATCTTCTCCGGGTACGTCCACCACGTAAGCGCCATCTGGAAGCGGTTTCTTGTCTTTTCGTACGTTGACCTTGTGAACGCCTTCTTCGTGTGGAATAAAGGAAGCAAAGAGATTACCATCTGAAGTCTTCTTAATTGTGACTGGCTCTTCCACTGTAGACCCAGGCCTCTGTAATCCAGCCTCCAACCTCGGCAGGTCTTTCGCTGGGATCTTGTCGAGGCCAACGCTGGCTGGTTTCCCGATGGTGTTCGTGGGCTCAGAGTCGGTGACCGTTATCGAGAATGGACTTCCAGGCACAGGGCGGTGGCGTTTCTTGAGGGTGACAAGGTGTTCACCTGGGAACTTGGGAACGAATGACACGCTCAGAGTGTTATCAGATAATACTTTGAGCGCGACTGGTTCCTCTGCACGTGATTCAGGTCTCTTCAAGGTCGCTGTTAGTTTGGACAAGTCAGCGGGAAGGTTAAGTCCCGGATTCTCAAGAGGGAAATCACATGGGCTGCCGACCACGTTCTCTGGTTCAGCGGGTTCCACCAAAATCGAGAAGTTACTCCCGGGTATTTCTTCCCCGGATTTCTTTACAACGATCAGATACTCGCCAGGTTCGGAGGGAAGGAAGGACACTCCTGGGTTCGGGAATGAGGAAAGGTCAAGGTTAGTAAAAAATGTGGTAGGTGGGTCAGGGTGGTACAAACAGAGGTCATTCGGGTCGGAGTGATGGTCATTGGATAAGAATGATGGTCATTGGATAGGAATGATGGTCATTGAGTAAGAATGATGGTCATTGGGTAGGAATGATTGTCATTGGATAGGAATGATGGTCATTGGATAGGAATGATGGTCATTGGATAGGAATGATGGTCATTGGATAGGAATGATGGTCATTGGATAGGAATGATGGTCATTGGGTAGGAATGATGGTCATTGGGTAGGAATGATGGTCATTGGATAGGAATGATGGTCATTGGATAGGAATGATGGTCATTGGGTAGGAATGATGGTCATTGGATAGGAATGATGGTCATTGGATAGGAATGATGGTCATTGGATAGGAATGATGGTCATTGGATAGGAATGATGGTCATTGGGTAGGAATGATGGTCATTGGATATGAGTGATGGTCATTGGATAGGTATAATGGTCATTGGATAGGTATGATGGTCATTGGGTAGGAATGATGGTCAATGGGTAAAGATGATGGTCATTAGCAGGGAGTGGTGGTTATTTGGTGTAAAAAATGGTTATTGGTTAAGAGTAATGGTTATTGGGTAGAAGTGATGGTTATTTGGTAGAAATGATGGTCATTGGATAGGAATGAGTATGATGGTCATCGAATAAGAATGATGGTCATTAGATACGAGTGATGGTTATTTGGTAAGAATGATGGTTATTGGTAGGAATGATGGTCATTGGATAAGAGTGATGGTCCTTGGATAAGAATGGTGGTCATTTGATAGAAATGGCCACCATTCTTATCCAATGACCATCGCTCCTATCCAATTACCATCATTCCTATTCAATGACCATCATTCCGGTGTCAACGTTGTACGAATGGTGGTCACTGGGCAAGGATGGCGGTATCTTTGTGGAAATAGTGCTTACTCTGTAGCCCTCTATACAGTTGCGTAAACTGTAAATAAAGACGAATGTCTTACCCAAAGTGTTGTCTGGATTTAGCTCCAGAGTCACTGGTTCTTCATTCTTGCCGTTCGGTCTCTTAAGCGTCGCCGTTAGTTTCCTGAAATCGTCTGGTAGAATGACTTCCGGGATATCCAGCCCGACGTCACAAGTACGTCCAGTTGGATGAACCTCCTGCACAGGGCGACCGTCCTCTACATCTTCCACATCTTCCACATCTTCCACATCTCCTATATCTTTTTTGGGCACTATGACATCTTCCCCGGGAGCTGGGGCATCTTTCCCCGGTACTGGGGCACCTTTTTCGGGCACTGGGACATCTTCTCCGGGTACGTCCACCACGTAAGCGCCATCTGGAAGCGGCTTCTTGTCTTTTCGTACGTTGACCTTGTGAACGCCTTCTTCGTGGGGAATGAATGAAGCAAAGAGGTTACCATCTGACGTTTCCTTGATTGTTATGGGCTCTTCAGTTTCAGACCCAGGCCTCTGTAAGCCAGCCTCTAACCTCGGCAGGTCTTCTGCCGGGATCTTGTCAAAGCCAACGCTGGCTGGTTTTCCGATGGTGTTCGTGGGCTCTGAAGCGGTAACCGTTATCGAGAATGGACTTCCGGGCACAGGACGATTGCGTTTGTTGACAATAACGAGATGCTCGCCTGGGGACTTGGGAACGAATGACACACTGAGGGTGTTGTCAGACAGAACTTTAAGTTTGATTGGCTCTTCGGTGGTCGAGCCTGGTCTCTTCAGGGTTGAGGTTAATCTGCGTATATCGTCAGGGAGGCTGAGCCCGGGGATGTTCAGAGGGAAATCACACGGGCTGCCGACCGCGTTTTCTGGTTCAGCGGCTTCCACCTTGACTGAGAACGTACCTTCGGGAAGGTCTTTGCCAGATTTCTTGACGCGGATCAAGTGCTGGCCAGGTTCCAAGGGAACGAAGGAAATGCCTGGGTTAGGGAATAAGGTAGGGTAATGGTTAGTGAAGGACATAAGCTAGGAATTGTGGTAACTTTCGGGGTATGGTGGTGATTGGGTAGGAATGGTGGTAATCGGATAGGAATGGTGGTGATTGGATAGGGATGGTGGTAATTGGATAGGAATGGTGGTAATTGGGTAGGAATAGTGGTAATTGTGTAGGAATGGTGGTAATTGGGTAGGAATGGTGGTAATTGTGTAGGAATGATGGTAATTGGGTAGGAATGGTAGTAATTGAATAGGGATGATAGTAATTGGGTAGGAATGGTGGTAATTGTGTAGGAATGGTGGTAATTGGGTAGGAATGATGGTAATTGAATAGGGATGATAGTAATTGGGTAGGAATGGTAGTAATTGGGTAGGAATGGTGGTAATTGGGTAGGAATGATGGTAATTGAATAGGGATGATAGTAATTGGGTAGGAATGATGGTAATTGGGTAGGAATGATGGTAATTGGGTAGGAATGGTGGTAATTGGGTAGGAATGGTGGTAATTGGGTAGGAATGGTGGTAATTGGGTAGGAATGATGGTAATTGGGTAGGAATGATGGTAATTGGGTAGGAATGGTGGTAATTGGGTAGGAATGATGGTAATTGGGTAGGAATGGTGGTAATTGGGTAGGAATGGTGGTAATTGGGTAGGAATGGTGGTAATTGGGTAGGAATGATGGTAATTGGGTAGGAATGGTGGTAATTGGGTAGGAATGGTGGTAATTGGGTAGGAATGGTGGTAATTGAATAGGGATGATAGTAATTGGGTAGGAATGGTGGTGATTGGGTAGGAATGGTAGTAATTGGGTAAGAATGGTAGTAATTGGGTAAGAATGGTGGTAATTGGGTAGGAATGGTGGTGATTGGGTAGGAATGGTGGTAATTAGGTAGCAATGGTGGTAATTAAATAGGAATGGTTGTAATTGGATAGCAATGGTGGAAAGTTGATGCGAAGCGTGACAACTTGGAACAAAGGCAGGTGGGAGCAAGGGAATTGGCAAAAGTGTATGGATATCGCTACTTGATGAATCCGAGGTGAAATTTATAGACCGCTTGATGATCGACGTTACGCAAAATTCCTTTTAGAACATTGTAATTATTCCTTTATTCCAGGATCCTTTTCAGAGACGATAGCCGCGCGCAGCCAGCGACATTTTTCTTACTATTAATCATTTTAGATTCCCTAGTAAGATGATAGTTACACAACTTGCACAATCTTTGTTATAATAAGTATGCCAGATTCTTTTGAGAAATATATTGACGCAATTTACGCCATTGCTCTTAGAATCATTTGAATGGTCGTGGTCAACAAGCCATTTGCACGATGACGTCAGATGGCGTTGGGTGACTACAACTACCAGAATGCTTTGCCGGTATTCTAGAGTTTCGCCTAAAAGGGATGACTCAAAAGGACCCGTCCAGTCCTTTCGCGGCTTTTCCAAAATTTGTCGTCAAATTTGTTTTTTCCAAATTTGTCGTCAAGTTTCAGTGAGTCTCAAGATTTTAGCAATCTTTTCGATACCCTAACCACAACATAGACCCTAACCCTAATCAGAAATCTGGTTTACCTCCTAGCTTTTTGGGAAAACATATTTGACGACATATTTTGGAAAAGCCGCGAAAGGACTGGACGACCCTTTGAGTTATCCCTTCTAGCCGAAACCCTAGAAAAATGGCAATGCATTCTGGTAGTTGTAGTCACCCAACGCCATCTCACGTTATCGTGCAAATGGCCTATTAATGCAATTTGCAGCGTTGCTTTTGAAATTAATAGTATGTCAGATTCGTTCGAGAGGTCATGGTAACACAATATACCATACATTTTTTCCCCAAGGGGAACTGGACAGGAAACTTAACAAACCGGAAACGATGTTGGTGCAACTTGCTATGGTAATTATACACTTATAAGGAGCTAATGCACCTAACGGGTGGCCCCACATGGCTAAAATCAGACATTGTTGAACTTAGTGATATTACACTTTTGTTTAATTTCAGCAATAGCTGATCCTGGCCATGTGGGACCACCCGTTAGTGCATTAGCTGCTTATAAGTGTGTAATTACCATAGCAAGTTGTGCAAACATCGTTTTCGGTTTCGTAACATCGTTTTAAGTTTCCTACCAATTCTCCTTCGATTATCTACGACTATACGAGGCTGTTAGTAAAATATATTTATTTTGTTATCATTAAAATCATAATCATGCCAGATTGTTTTGAGAGATCATAATATAGTTATGCCATTTATTGATTATCATTAAAATCATAATCATGCCAAATTGTTTCGAGATCATAATATAGTTATGGCATTTATTGATTGTTATTAAAATCATAATCATGCCAAATTGTTTCGAGATCATAATATAGTTATGGCATTTATTGATTGTTATTAAAATCATAATCATGCCAGATTGTTTCGAGATCATAATATAGTTATGGCATTTATTGATTGTTATTAAAATCATAATCATGCCAGATTGTTTCGAGATCATAATATAGTTATGCCATTTATTGATTGTTATTAAAATCATAATCATGCCAGATTGTTTCGAGATCATAATATAGTTATGCCATTTATTGATTGTTATTAAAATCATAATCATGCCAGATTGTTTCGAGATCATAATATAGTTATGCCATTTATTGATTGTTATTATAATCATAATCATGCCAGATTGTTTTGAGATCATAATATAGTTATGCCATTTATTGATTATCATTAAAATCATAATCATGTCAGATTGTTTCGAGATCATAATATAGTTATGCCATTTATTGATTGTTATTAAAATCATAATCATGCCAGATTGTTTTGAGAGATCATAATATAGTTATGCCATTTATTGATTGTTATTAAAATCATAATCATGCCAGATTGTTTCGAGATCATAATATAGTTATGCCATTTATTGATTGTTATTAAAATCATAATCATGCCAGATTGTTTCGAGATCATAATATAGTTATGCCATTTATTGATTGTTATTAAAATCATAATCATGCCAGATTGTTTCGAGATCATAATATAGTTATGCCATTTATTGATTGTTATTAAAATCATAATCATGCCAGATTGTTTCGAGATCATAATATAGTTATGCCATTTATTGATTCTTATTAAAATCATAATCATGCCAGATTGTTTCGAGATCATAATAAAGTTATGCCATTTATTGATTCTTATTAAAATCATAATCATGCCAGATTGTTTCGAGATCATAATATAGTTATGCCATTTATTGATTCTTATTAAGATTGTTATTAAGATTGCCAGATTGTTTTGAGAGATCATAATATAGTTATGCCATTTATTGATTGTTATTATAATCATAATCATGTCAGATTGCTACGAAAGATCATAATTTTGTTATGCCATTTATTGATTGTTATTAAGCTTGTTGTTAAGATTGCCAGATTGTTTTGAGAGATCATAATATAGTTATGCCATTTATTGATTGTTATTAAAATCATAATCATGCCAGATTGCTTTGAGACATCATAATATAGTTATGCCATTTATTGATTATTATTATAATCATAATCATGCCAAATTGTTTTGAGAGATCGTAGTTATGCCATTTATCGATTGTTAAATTCATAATCATGCCAGATTGTTTTGAGAGATCATAATATAGTTATGCCATTTATTGATTGTTATTATAATCATAATCATGCCAGATTGTTTTGAGAGATCATAATATAGTTATGCCATTTATTGATTATTATTATAATCATAATCATGCCAGATTGTTTTGAGAGATCGTAGTTATGCCATTTATTGATTGTTATTATAATCATAATCATGTCAGATTGCTACGAAAGATCATAATTTTGTTATGCCATTTATTGATTGTTATTAAGCTTGTTGTTAAGATTGCCAGATTGTTTTGAGAGATCGTAATATAGTTACGCCATTTATTGATTGTTATTAAAATCATAATCATGCCAGATTGCTTTGAGACATCATAAATAATATTGTTATGCCATTTATTGATTATTATTATTATAATCACAATCATGCCAGATTGTTTTAGTTATGTAATCAGTTTTAAGCTAATAACTTCTTAAAACAATTTGAAACATGCGAAACGACAGCAAACATGTTCCAACAACCATAAACAACACCGCTGAACAATATTGTTAGTCAAAAGTTATTAGTCTAACAATACTGCTCATGCATAATAAAACTCTTGTTGAAGCATCATTATAGCGACAATGCTGTAACAAGTTGAGAGTTTAGAAATGACAAGTCCTGACGTTGTAAGAATTTAAAAAAGATGGCATCGGTAGCGATTTTATTCGCCTCCAAAAACTGATAAACCGCTTTAGGTCGCGTTGGTCAGGTATTTCGCAGAGGTCACAAATTTCGCTCGACACCGGTTTGCGTTGGAATTAACTTGATATGCAAACATAGCTTGCATAGGTAAGGTACTGAACTAGCAGCAAGTCTTTGACTTTCTTTATTTAACACGTTTTCGTAAAAACCGAAGCGCGAAAACCTTGATTTATAAAGTTGTTGTCTGGCTTCTCTGATTTCTTCTTTTAGCGTGAGCGCTCGGGAAAGTCGGCAGGTGAAAACAAAGGACTGAAACAGCGTGGTTCATGGTTTGGCGTGCTCCACACAGAGTTCTTGATACAAGCGGAAAGTTGGGAGAGCACAAATAAAAATATAAGAGTTGCTAAGGCTGCTCTTCGAACTTCCGAAGTGCATCCATAACTCGCCGAAGCACACCAACCAATCCAGAGCCAGAGCCTTTGGTCCTATTGTCCAGCGCAAAGGAGCCATCGGCTCTGGTCGGAACGAAGAAAAGCAGTACGGTGATTGGCTTAAATCCTCGTGTGCGAAATTCTCTCGGAAATCGTTCGGAAGTCCACGTTATTCCGACTCGAAATTTTGGTTCCGACCAGAGCCGATAACGAACTCCCTCAGTGCTAAATGGGGGTGCGTTGTTTGGCGTCAAAAATGTCGAGTCAAAAAAGTCGCTTGTTATTGATTCGATGGACGGACGGACGGACGAACGAACCGAACGAACGAACGAGCGAACGAACAGGCAGAATATAAAGCTACCTAAAAGCTAACTGCGTTTCGCAGTCAACTCGTCAGAGCACCGCAATCCTACTCTGATCAACTCGGTTTTTCGAGTTGGTTTTGCAGTGTAGGTCTGCAAGATTATTCCCGAAATTCGTTTTCATGTTACCTTGTGAATGATTTGGAAGAAAAAAACTTCACACAATTATATGGAAACAAATCCAAACGCTTACCCAAAGTATTGTCAGGATTTAATTCCAACGTAACAGGTTCTTCCTTCTTGCTGTTCGGTCTTTGAAGCGTG
Organism: Paragorgia papillata; assembly: GCA_035771165.1. Lineage (NCBI taxonomy): Eukaryota > Metazoa > Cnidaria > Anthozoa > Scleralcyonacea > Coralliidae > Paragorgia > Paragorgia papillata. The sequence continues at coordinate 225,401 of JAWNZC010000296.1, forward strand.
GCTGTTAACTTCTTGAAATCGCCTGGTAGTACAACTCCAGGGATGTCCAATCCGACGTCACATGTTCGTCCAACGGGGTGGACCTCTTCGACGGGTCGTTTGGCATCTTTAGCGGGTACGTCGACCAAATAAGGACTATCTGGTAATGGTTTTTTGTCCTTTCGTACGTGTAACTTATGAACGCCTTCTTCATGGGGAACAAACGAAGCATAGAGAGTATCGTCCGACGTTTTCTTAATTGGGACCGGTTCTTCAACTTTGGACCCAGGTCTCTGTAAGCCAGCCTCCAACCTCGGCAGGTCTTTCACCGGAATGTTCTCGAGAGGAACGCTGGCCGGTTTTCCAATCGTGTTCGTGGGCTCAGAAGCGGTGACCATCACCGAGAACGGACTTCCGGGGAGGTGACGATTGCGCTTCTTGACGCTGATCAGGTGTTCGCCTGGGGACTTGGGAACGAACGAGGCGCTCAGAGAATTATCAGACAGTACTTTGAGCTGGATTGGTTCCTCTTCTGTCGAGCCTGGTCGCTTCAAAGTTGTTGTTAATTTGGGTAAGTCTTCCGGGAGGTTAACCCCGGGGATGTTTAGCGGGCAATCGCATGGGCCGCCGACCGCGTTTTCTGGTTCAGCGACCTCCACCATGACGGTGAATGGACTTTCGGGGATTTCTTTGCCAGACTTCTTAACGCGGATCACGTGCTTGCCAGGTTCCAAGGGAACGAAGGAAATACCTGGGTTAGGGAACAAGGTAGGATGAGAGTTAGTGAAGGGTGTACTCTGGTGGTACATTAGTACACGTAGTGTTACGTAGGGATAAGTTGGGATCGAAGAAAGGAAGAGAGATACAAAGAACGATGAAACGACAAAGATAACAAACAATTAGCTAACTTAGCGAACATGAAGGCAAATTCTTGGCTTACCGTTGTATTTTTGGTTTTGGAATAAAAAAAATATTTCAATACAAATTTTTGACTTGTATTTTGACTTATACTGTGTACTTATGTATCACAGTAAACGTCAACTAGAAATTGAAATAAACTAGACATTTTAAAACAAAAAAGCAGTAATACATTGTAGTGACATTTTACAACCCGAACTCGGGATATTTTCATCGCATCCCGCTATTGCGGACTCTCGTTATTACGGACACCAAATGACGGTCCCCAGGGTGTCCGCTATAACGAGAGTTGACTGTATATGTGAAAAAGGTGACGTAGATTCAAATTAGCCAATCAAATGCACGGGAGAGAAACAAAATTATAGTAAAGAAATGTTAGCCCTTTCCCGGATTTTGCCATTGACGAGTAAAGTCGTCTGGGGTTAGCCAAAGTAACATATGTAGGACTAAAAAGTCTAGTACGGTCTAGAAAGAGCTATAACCAATTGGTCTTACCCAAAGAGTTGTCAGGATTTTGTTCCAAGGTAACTGGTTCTTCTTTCGTGCTGTTCGGTCTTTGTAGGGTCGCTGTTAGTTTTTTGAAGTCGTCTGGTAGTACAACACTTGGGATATCTAATCCGACGTCACACGTATGACCAACTGGATGAACCTCTTCGACTATTGGTTTACCTTCAGTGTCTTTCGGGGGTACGTCAACCAAATAAGGAGCATCCGGCACGGGTTTCTTGTCCTTACGGACGTTGACTTTGTGGACGCCGTCTTCGTGGGGAATAAACGGTGCATAGAGATTGTCATCCGAGGTCTTCTTGATTGGTATTGGTTCTTCCACTGTCGACCCAGGCCTCAATAAGCCAGCCTCTAACCTCGGCAGATCCTCTACGGGGATGTTCTCCAGAGGAGCGCTGGTCGGTTTCCCGATGGCGTTCGTGGGCTCAGAAGCGGTGACCATCACCGAGAACGGACTTCCGGGGAGGTGACGGTTGCGTTTCTTGACACTGATCAGGTGTTCGCCTGGGGACTTGGGAACGAACGAGGCGCTCAGTGTATTATCAGACAGTACTTTGAGTTGGATCGGTTCCTCTTCTGTCGAGCCTGGTCGCTTCAGTGTTGTTGTTAGTTTGGGTAAGTCCTCCGGGAGGTTAAGCCCGGGGATGTTTAGCGGGCAATCGCATGGGCTGGCGACCGCGTTTTCTGGTTCAGCGGCTTCCACCATGACTAAGAATGGACTTTCGGGAATTTCTTTGCCAGACTTCTTAACGCGGATCACGTGCTGACCAGGTTCCAAGGGAACGAAGGAAATACCTGGGTTAGGGAACAAGGTAGGATGAGAGTTAGTGAAGGGTGTGACCGGATGGGAAGGGAAACACGGGAGAGAGAGTGGGGAAAAGAAAGAGAAGAACTGAAGGAGAAAAGAGGGATAGTTGAGGATAATAGGAGACGCATCTGGTAACTGAGTGAACATGAAGGCAAATTCTTGACCTACTTCAAAATTACAATTTGGAAATTTACATTCAAAGTTTCGATTTTTGTGTAAAGCGGTGAACTCCGGAAGTTGTGTAACTCCGGAAGTTGTGTAACTCCGAAAGTTGTGTAACTCCGGAAGTTGTGCGACTACGAACGTTGTGTAACTCCGGAAGTTGTGCGACTACGAAAGTTGTGTAACTCCGGAAGTTGTGCGACTACGGAAGTTGTTTAACTCCGGAAGTTGTGCGACTACGGAAGTTGTGTAACTCCGAAAGTTGTGCGACTATGAAAGTTGTGTAACTCCGGAAGTTGTGCGACTACGAAAGTTGTGTAACTCCGGAAGTTGTGCGACTACGAAAGTTGTGTAACTCCGGAAGTTGTGTAACTCCGATAGTTGTGCGACTACGAAAGTTGTGTAACTCCGGAAGTTGTGCGACTACGAAAGTTGTGTAACTCCGGAAGTTGTGTAACTCCGGAAGTTGTGTAACTACGAAAGTTGTGTAACTCCGGAAGTTGTGCGACCACGAAGTTGTGTAACTCCGGAAGTTGTGCGACTCAGGAAGTTGTTAACTTGTTAGCTCTTAACTCTGTTAGCTGTGAACTCCGTTAGCTGTCAACTCTGTTAGCTGTGAACTCCGTTAGCTGTTAACACTGTTAGCTGTTAACTCTGTTAGCCGATAACTCTGTTAGGCGTTAACTCTGGTAGCCGTTAACTCCAGAAGCTGTTGACATCGTAGTTGTTAACCATTCTATATGTTAACAAACCAAATACATCTAATGGCAGTAGATACGTGCATACATTCCGCGCCTATTGTTATTATTACCAACACGATAAACGCCTTGTAGAAAATAATAATTGTCGCACTTTCGAATAAGTCGGTGGAACTGCTAAATAAAAAATACGATATTTCATTCGTAAACTGACATCATTTTAGATTTTTTAAGAAATCCGTTTCTTCAACGGCGCAAATACGGACGTTTCGATCGAAGCTCTACAACGAAGCAAAATGTGATGGAATTATATGAGGTTTATGTATGCCGTATGACGTAAGTGTGACGTATGTTGGAAGTAGCCAATCAAATACACGGCAGATAAACAAACTGATAGTAAAAACCAACCAAAGTTAAAGTCTTACCCAAAGAGTTGTCAGGATTTTGTTCCAAGGTAACTGGTTCTTCTTTCGTGCTGTTCGGTCTTTGCAGGGTCGCTGTTAGTTTTTTGAAGTCGTCTGGTAGTACAACACTTGGGATATCTAATCCGACGTCACACGTATGACCAACTGGATGAACCTCTTCGACTATTGGTTTGCCTTCAGTGTCTTTCGGGGGTACGTCAACCAAATAAGGAGCATCCGGCACTGGTTTCTTGTCCTTACGGACGTTGACTTTGTGGACGCCTTCTTCGTGGGGAATAAACGGTGCATAGAGATTGTCATCCGAGGTCTTCTTGATTGGTATTGGTTCTTCCACTGTCGACCCAGGCCTCAATAAGCCAGCCTCTAACCTCGGCAGATCCTGTACCGGGATGTTCTCCAGAGGAGCGCTGGTCGGTTTCCCGATGCTGTTCGTCGGCTCAGATGCGGTGACCATCGCCGAGAATGGACTTCCGGGGAGGTGACGGTTGCGTTTCTTGACGCTGATCAGGTGTTCGCCTGGGGACTTGGGAACGAACGAGGCGCTCAGTGTATTATCAGACAGTACTTTGAGTTGGATTGGTTCCTCTTCGGTCGAGCCTGGTCTTCTCAGGGTCGATGTTAATTTAGGTAAGTCCTCCGGGAGGTTAAGTCCGGGGATGTTTAGCGGGCAATCGCATGGGCTGCCGACCGCGTTCTCCGGTTCAGCGGGTTCGACCATGACTGGGATGGGACTTTCGGGAATTTCTTTTCCAGACTTCCTGACGCGGATGAAGTGCTGGCCAGGTTCCAAGGGAACGAACGAGACGCCTGGGTTAGGGAAGTAGGCAGGATAATGGTTAGTACAAGGTGTCGTGGGGGTACAAGTAGTGGTAAGTTGGTACACATGGGGATAACGTGGCGCGAGTGGTGGGTAAGAATGTACGTACGACGATGGATTGGATAGGGACAGTAATGGATAAAATAGGGAGAAGGGAGGGACAAAAAGGGAGTTTTACAAATCTTAGGGAAAATGTTGGATTCGCTTCAGAAACCATACATATCCATCGGAAATTGGTGTGACAGTCACAAATGCAAAGTAGATTTGAACAGCGCATAATAAGGCTAAGACAGATCTTTTTGAGAATTCTGAATCTAAAACCGTTTTATCGCCAATTGTCCTCGAGATTAACATTCTAATCTTTTCAGTTTAAAATTTGTTTCACATTGAGTTTCAAAGCCTTCAAAGGGTGAACAATAACGTACGAACATTGAATGAATATTTGCATTGTGAACATTGGCATATGAATTCTGGCGTACAAAGTTACTTAAAAATAGAGTTTTACAATCTGACATACGTTATACGCACGAATGTTACTTGGGAATACAATATCCGCACTAATAGCAAACAATGGCATAATGGTTTACCTGGCATTCTAGTATTATGAAGTTACTTAGGGATAATGTAGCTGAAATATACTGTAGTATGTAATACTAGCTATAAGATATAGGTTACTGGTAGGTTAGTGTCGAGGTTACTTGAAAATACAACATCTACAGTTATTAGCAAATAGGATAATAGTTACTGCTGTGTTAATGTGCTTTAAATATATTGTACAGTATCTACGTATATGTATATCAAACAATGGCATATAGATTACTGGCATGTTAATATAGTATAGTAATGTTGTATGAACGGATGAGGTATTAATATATATATATATATATATGTAATAGATACAGCATGAGCAGCCGATCTGTATCTGATTTACAAGGCGAGCCGTAGTAAATCAGATACAGATCGGCTGCGAATGCTGCATCTTACTTAAAATACAAATGCATCTAAGTAATCAAGTTCACCAACTATTTTAGCGATATACTCTATTTTAGCCGGGAAAATCGAAGCTAAAGTTTATGTAAATCAGGACGATTCTGTATCCGATTTACAACCTCTGCTACGGTATTGATTTCTTTTGAGGAAAATTACCGTGTTTATATCAGGCTATGTTATAGGAAGATAAGATATTAACAAATATAGCAAACAATGACATAGGTTATTGGCATGTTAGTATTGTAATATTATATGAAGATAAGATATTAACAAATATAGCAAACAATGACATATAGGTTATTGGCATGTTAGTATTGTAATGTTATATGAAGAAGATAAGATATTAACAAATATAGCAAACAATGACATAAAGGTTACTGGCATGTTAGTATTGTAATGTTATATGAAGATAAGATATTAACAAATATAGCAAACAATGACATAGGTTACTGGCATGTAAGTATTGTAATGTTATATGAAGATAAGATATTAACAAATATAGCAAACAATGACATATAGGTTATTGGCATGTTAGTATTGTAATGTTATATGAAGATAAGATATTAACAAATATAGCAAACAATGACATAGGTTATTGGCATGTTAGTATTGTAATGTTATATGAAGAAGATAAGATATTAACAAATATAGCAAACAATGACATAAAGGTTACTGGCATGTTAGTATTGTAATGTTATATGAAGATAAGGATATTAACATATAGATTATTGGCATGTTAGTTTTGTAATGTTATATGAAGATAAGTTATTAACAAATATAGCAAACAATGGCGTAAAGATTACTGGCATGCTAGTATTGTAATGTTATATGAAGATAAGATATTAACAAATAGGTTATTGGCATGTTAGTATTGTAATATTATATGAAGATAAGATATTAACAAATATGGCAAACAATGACATATAGGTTACTGGCATGTTAGTATTGTAATGTTATATGAAGATAAGTTATTAACAAATATAGCAAACAATGACATATAGGTTACTGGCATGTTAGTATTGTAATGTTATATGAAGAAGATAAGATATTAACAAATATAGCAAACAATGACATAGGTTATTGGCATGTTAGTATTGTAATGTTATATGAAGATAAGATATTAACAAATATGGCAAACAATGACATATAGGTTACTGGCATGTTAGTATTGTAATGTTATATGAAGATAAGTTATTAACAAATATAGCAAACAATGACATATAGGTTACTGGCATGTTAGTATTGTAATGTTATATGAAGATAAGTTATTAACAAATATAGCAAACAATGACATATAGGTTACTGGCATGTTAGTATTGTAATATTATATGAAGATAAGATATTAACAAATATAGCAAACAATGACATATAGGTTACTGGCATGTTAGTATTGTAATGTTATATGGAGATAAGATGTTAACATATATAGCAAAAAATGGCATATAGGTTATTGGCATGTTAGTATTGTAACATTATATAAGATAGGTATTAAAAACGTATATAGCAAACAATGGCATATTGGTTGTTAGTATTGTAGTACTGTTTATATAGATTAATATCACGGCCACCTCGGTTTTCATTGTTTCCACACGCACATTTAATATCGAAATAACCCGATGCATAAAGATGAGGTACGATTAGTAACTAATCATACCTAATCTTTATGCATCAGGTACAATTACTAACTAATCATACCTAATGTTTATGCACAAGGTACGATTCCCGTGAATTTGCAATAGGCAATATCATTGCCCGATGCAACAGGTGGTAGCGCCCCCAATCGAGAAGTAAAGACATGCAAGTGTTTGCCTATCTCGAAGTAGGTTCGCTGAACCCGCTTGTAACAGCACCGCCCTAAACGAAAGCTAAACTTTCATTGTGTAACTGGTTTGTTTTCTCAAGAATTTATTACAGTTTGCCTAGAACATAAAATGTGGGACTAATACTAAATCAATGCGCATGTTATTTTTACAGACAACTATCTAATATTAGTTAACCATTGAACCGATCATGTATTGTTATTTAAAAGCGCTTGTAATATATTTACATGCAGATATAGATATATAAATGGCGACTGCATTTCAAATAAAGATAGTTACCGTAAAAAATTGTCAGCCTTTACACACACGATACATGGCCACGTTTGGATGTCGGTTTTATGCCAGATACATCCCCTCGGGCTTCGCCCTCGGGACTTTTACTCTCGTTCTTCCTCGGTAACCGTAATATTACAAAGTGATAACATAACATATTGGTTGATTAGTGATTTAGGGGCTGTTTACATGAGCCGGGCTAACCGGGCTGACTCGTGGTCACGAAATTCTTTCCTCGGCCACAAAAAAGATTTTAATCAACGTTAGGATTCGTTTACATCTAAACTAAACCAATTCTTCTTTGTACATATTTAGTTTACGCGAGTTTCAAATGCACAGTGAGACCCTAATCAATCGCGTGAGCCCAGCTAACTGGGCTAGCCCGGCTCATGTAAACAGCCCCCAAATGTTCCTCAAGCCTCGGGAGGTTTAGTAAAAGTCCCTCGGGCTTATATATATCGGGGTTCCGCAGGGAAGCATTCTAGGACCCCTTCTTTTCATATTATTTATTAATGATCTTCCTTCTCAACTATCACACTCAAATTCTACAATGTTTGCAGATGACACCACTATACTAACAACAGGTTCTTCTATTCATGATTTACATGTAAATCTTAATCTTGTTGCTAATGATATCTCAGCTTGGACCGAGCAAAACAGGATGGTAGCTAACACATCCAAGACTAAAACCATGCTCATCCATTCCATCCAACAATTAAGGGGTATTTCTGATCGATCTCTCTCGGTCACATTAAACAGCGAAGAAATTGAAGCTAAAGTACTGGGTGTGACCTTAGACAGCCATTAACTTGAACTAATCACATCGAAAACTTATGTTCAACCCTCAATAGTAGGCTTGCATTACTGCGTCGGATTAAGCCTTTCTTAACTAAAGATTGTGCTCTTCGTTTTTATAACTCCTGCATTCATGCCAAGATTATTTACTGCTCTGTCACTTGGGGTAATGGATCCAAAACACTTTTGCAAAGAATTCTTCGCCTTAAAAAGCGTGCAGCACGCATTATCTTAGATGCTGAGTATTCTACTCCTTCTGTTCTCCTTTTTCCCCAGCTTAAGTGGATTCCAATTTTTGATCTAATTAAGTTTAGGAAGCTTCTTCTACTATTAAATATACTAATCAATCCTAATGCTCCAGTGCTCCACCGTCTTTTAAATTTATGTTCAATTTCTTATCTGCCACTCGACAACACGCTCGTACTAGAGCCTGCTTATATGACCTTAAGCTTCCTTACCCGCGCACTAATTCTGGTAAACGAACATTTCTCTACAGCGCCTCAATTCTCTTTAACGCCTTAGATAGTGATTGCAAACAGCTTGCCATGTCACCTGCATGTACTTCTGATGCTTTCACGTTAAGATTAATTAACTACTAAACGCAAACTCCGTAATTACTTTCTTCATAAACTGAAAGACCTTTTTTGCGTCAATTGTAATTTTTTATTGAATTGTGAATGTGTTTCTACTTGACTAGTTTATCACTTGACATTATTTCCATATACAGTGTATTAGTTATGTCTGTTGTATTTGTAAATATTGTAATATTGTGAGGGCCGTATGTTAGATAACCTTTACGGTTAATACGTCTTTTCCCTCGTAAAATAAAGTTCTATTCTATTCTATTCTATTCTATTCTATTCTATTCTATTCTATTCTATTCTATTCTATTCTATTCTATTCTATTCTATATATATATATATATATATATATATAGGTCCGTGGTTGTGACGCGTATGTTTGCATCGCAATTCTCTGAAGACGGCTTGAAAATACTGGCTGAAAGCTCAGAAATTGAATAAAAACATGGTGTGACGCAGAAATTGTGTTATGCATGCAAAGCTTCAAATATAATTGTAAGATAGAAACATAAAGTGTAAAACACTTACCCAAGGTGTTGTCAGGGTTAAGCTCAAGGTTCACAGGTTCTTCCTTCTTGCTGTGTGGTCTTTGAAGTGTCGCCGACAGTTTGTCGAGGTCGTCCGGAAGAACGACCCCCGGGATGTCCAGACCCACGTCACATGTTCGTCCGACCGGATGGACCTCCTCGACAGCGTCCTTTCCAAGAACGTTGATCAAATAAGGACTTTCGGGCAATGGTTTTTTATCCTTTCTGACGTGCAATTTGTGGACGCCTTCTTCGTGGGGAATAAAGGATGCGGAGAGTGTGTCGTCAGAGTTCTGCTTAATTCTTACTGGTTCCTCAACCTCGGACCCAGGCCTCTGTATGCCAGCCTCCAGTCTCGGGAGGTCTTCGACAGGGATGTTCTCCAGACCAACGCCGACCGGTTGTCCGACGCGGTTCGCGGGCTCAGACGCAGTGACTATGACTGGGAATGGACTTCCAGTCACGTGACGGTTGTTTTTCTTGACGGTAATAAGATGCTCGCCTGGGGACTTGGGAACGAAAGAGGCACTGAGAGTGTTATCTGAAAGTACTTTGAGTTTGATGGGTTCTTCGACATCAGAGCCTGGTCTTTTCAATGTTGATTTTAATTTGGATAAATCGTCGGGAAGGTTGAGTTCGGGGATATCGAGCTGGCAATCACAAGGTCTGCCGACCGCGTTCACCGCTTCAGCGGCTTCCACCATGATGGCGAAGGGGCTGCCGGGAACGTCTTCACCAGACTTCTTGACGCGGATTAAATGCTCGCCAGGTTCCAAGGGAACGAAAGATATTCCTGAAGGAAAAAATCCATTAAAATGAATAAGAAGAGAAAAAAACGGCAACGAAACAAGGAGGAGAACTAGACATAACTTTATTTACACTGGATAATCCTAACAGTCATATCTAAACTTAGATGGCCGGCCAAGGCTTCAAAATATTACTTTTGATGGCATTTTTTGTTACAAGCAGGCAACCATGCTAAATCATATCGGATAGTGTATACTTTGAAGGTGAGGGGTGTTGGCAGCCGTAATTATTGATTTATATACTAAAATTTCGAGCTTTTTGAAAGCACAATGTGATGGATGGGATATCTGTAAAGCGATGCTTATTTACGTTTGTATTATTTGAATTAAAAATTCAGAATACTATCCAATCAGCGTGCCTGAAGTTCTGATTATTCTAATTCGCATAGCTCACAATTGTAAACAAACAAGAAACATGGCGCAAATTCGCCTAAATACAACACTTAGAAGAACAGCCACAACAATCTGAAAACTTTTTGTTACAAGCAGGCAACCAGCATAGAAATGTAGCTTAGACATTGATCAAGATGACTAGGCCGGTTGGCTTCCGTGTATCACAAGATAGTACTGTTGAACCGGCGAGTTAAATGTCTAAGGATATTATGAGCAATACTATACTATAGTACAAAAGCTCAGCTTTATAACAGCAGATAGATGGCGGTATCGGCAAATTACCAAAATAAAACGAAGTAATTTACGAATATGAGACTTTCCTGTAGCTACCAGATCTAATAAATTTCTGATTCTTGGCAAAGCTTACCTTTTTGTGGCCTTTCTTCGAAGTATTATATTTAGGTGTATTCACGCCATATTTCTTGTTTGTTTATGATTGTGAGTTATGCGAATTAGGTTAAGCAAAACTAAAGGCACGCTGATTGGATAGCATTCTGAATTTAGCTAATTCAAATAAAACACAAACGTAAATATGCAGCACTTTACAGATATCCCATCCATCACATTGTACTTTCAAAAAGCTCTAAATTTTAGTATATAAATCAATAATTACGGCTGCCAACACCCTCACCTTCAAAGTAAACACTATCCGATACGATTTAGCATGGTTGCCTGCTTGTAACAAAAAATACCATCAACGGTGTTTTTGAGACACTTTTATCGAGGTTGGCCGTCCGTCTAACTGTTCTCCCTAGAGGTCCAGTAAGGGTCATCACTCATTCCTTATTGATCCAGTGTTACTACAGAAGGAAACTGGAGTATACTAAACTAACTTTATTTATACTGGATAACTCTATATCAGTCATATCTAAACTTTTCTTCCTAGAGGTCCAGTAAGGGACATTCCTCGATTAACATCATCAGCATTTCGCAGCTGATCTAGCTAAGTATTTTAAAACTCGTTTAATACTGATTATCGTAAACAACGGCTGAACGACGTTTCTGTGGTGTTTAGTGGAGTCAAATTTGGTCAAGTTCGTGTACGACGCGTGAATGTCACGCACGATTCACGAAGCTGTCAACAATGGCGGAGTTTGGCGAGATAAGAAAACGTTTCGCCTGAACATTCAGATGTTGACAAGAAGATTGTTAGGTTACAAGAAAATAAGGATTCAGGGAATACAAAGAAAGCAACAACAATGCATCCAGAAGCCTTGAGACGACAAAAGAATGGAAACAGACAATGAAAAGCGGACAAAAGTTAAGCTAAGCTAAGCTTTTTTTGGAAAGATTAATTGTTTCGTATAATATATAATTTTTAGACCTTTCGCTCGGGGAATTCGATGAAATATTACCCCTCGGGATGATATATCCTACCTCGGGGTAATATTTCATCGAATTCCCCTCGCTCCAGGTCTATAAAAGATAAATATAAACACTTGGAATGTTGCTCGACTTTCAGAAAGCTAAAAAGCACTCGCCTATAGTGTTTTTAGTTACGTTTTTCCTCAAGTCTTGCAACATCTCGCGTATATATCACAGTAGTGTATATACTTGTTAACATAGAAAACCATTTAAAAATTTTTAACTACAACAACAGCTTAACCATAATATACTTATTACACTAGATTTTCAAGTAGTTTTAATTGATGTAAATCGTTTTGTCTGTTTCCAGTGACAAGAAAGCCCATCACTTTTTCTTTCGCAAACATAGACAATCAGACACGAGGTCTATCGTTCTTTTCGTTTCGGTTCACGTAAATCTCGCTATTAATTATATCAATATGAAGATGGTAGTGCTCAATTCAAATGAAACTCTTTGTAGCCTTTTTGTAATTACGTTTAATCATAAAACTTTTTGAAGCCTCGTAATGACTGAAGTTACCGTTCCAGTAATAGAGAAGGTCGTCACTAAAATGGATAACTCAAAAGGCTTTTCCAAAATATGCCGTCAAATATGTTTTTCCAAAAAGCTATAGGTGGTCAACCAGATTTCTGATTTATAGCGTTTGGGTTTTTGTTGTAGTTAGGTTATCCAGAAGATTGCTGAAATCTTGAGATTCACTGAGGCTTGACGAAAAGTTTAGAAAAACAAATTTCACGACATATTTTGGAAAAACCGCGAAAGGACTGGACGGGTCCTTTTGAGGCATCCCTTTTAGCCCCGATCCGTTAAGCTTATCAAACTCAATAATAATTCATAAGGAAAATTCAAAAGAAAGAAATATTCAATTATACTGTATTTAGAAATCGACAGTATTAAATTTAGCAAACTCTTAGACCGATTTTCTCTTAAAATATTGATTCGTTTGAGAAGCTATTATCTAACACGCGTCAGTGTTCATCCTCCGATGTCTAAATACAGCCAAGCTGGCTAAAAAAACTCAGCTTTGCCTCGAATTTTCAACCTGCTTCACTTCTTGGTAGTATTTAGAAATCGGACGAAGAAACACGCTACGTTTCTAAAACGATTCATTGTAGTGAATGTGATGAAAACAGTGTTAACCTAGGGCCATTGCCGCTGACCGTGTTTGTTTTGCAGCGATCCTAGCGATTATATGGCACAAGGGGCAGATCTAGATTCTAGATCTTTGAGACTGCTGCAATCGTCGAGTTCATTTTTGAGCAATCGCAGCGATTATGTGAAAACCAGGCTTGATAAGAAGCAGCGCGCTAACAGCACAGGTCACCCATGCCACCATAGTATTCTACTCTTCTCAGAAGTATAAAGGAAGGCTTACCTAAGGTATTATCAGGATAAAGCTCCAGTTGAAGAGGTTCTTCCTTGGTGCTGTTCGGTCTCTGGATTGTCGCTTTCAATTTGTCGAAATCGTCGGGCAAAACCAGGCCAGGGATATCCAACCCGACGTCGCAGGTTCGTCCAACCGGATGTACTTCCTCCACTTTGTCTTTGCCAACCACGTCAATCAGATACGGGCTTTCGGGCAACGGTTTCTTGTCCTTGCGAACATGCAGTTTATGAGGACCTTCTTCGCGAGGGAAGAACGAAGCGGAGAGCGTGTTGTCTGAGTTCTGTTTGATTCGAACTGGTTCTTCGACATCCGAACCAGGTCTCTGTATTCCCGCCTTTAACTTCGGGAGATCTTCTGGCGGGATGTCTTCGAGTCCAACGCCGCACGGCATACCGACCCGGTTCACGGGCTCCGGGGAGGTGACCATCACCGGGATGGGACTGCCGTTGACATGACGGTTGAATTTCTTGACGCTGACCAGATGTTTGCCGGTCTCCTTGGGGATGAACGAACACGAGAGGGAGTTATCGGAGTTAAGGACTAGCTGTAATGGCTCTTCGGTCGGTGAGGATGGTCTCTTTAGGGTTCCCTTGAGTTTCTTGAAGTCGTCAGGCAGGTTGACACCGGGTAGGTCCAAGCAAGTGTCCACTGGGGCTCCAATGGCGTTCACTGGTTCTTCGGACTCTACGAGGATCGAGAATGGACTACCGGGGATAGGATGACCGTCTTTTTTGACCGTCAAGAAGTGCTCGCCAGGTTCCCTAGGAACGAACGACAGTCCAATGCCGTCGTCGGGGTAGCGGATGAGTTTAACACTTTCGTCAACTTTGCTCTTCGGTCTACGTAATGTTGCTTTCAGTTTGTCGAAGTCTTCTGGATTGATGCCCTTGATGTCGCTAAGGTCGACCTCGGCTGGATGTCCGGACGGATACATGTCTCCAAGGCGCGGGGCCTGGACCATGACAGAGAATGGACTGTTCTGGACGTGCTTGCCTCGTCGCTTGATGCTGATCAAATGCTCACCTGGAAATAAAAGGCATTTGGTGAGACCTAGTGATATGCCGAGCGACGAACCATACTGGAAAAGTAAATACAAACTCTACTCGACCGTGGCTGGGATTCAAACCCGCGATCTTCGGTTTACTAGTCCGACGCTCTACCACCGACTGAGCTACATGGTCAAGTTGGGAGCAGGTCGTGGAATGATGGTTCTTATATTAAAGTGCCTCTATGGTCTGTGGGATCTTTACATATTTAAATAACTTAGGTTAAAAGAAAATATTTCCCGAAATTTTTTCTCAAAAATATTAAATGCTCGCCCATTAACAGTGTTCCGAAGTTGGCCAAATCAGCCCAAATCGCGCCATTTTGAAAGTTAGACCGTTTTCGTGGGCCTGGGTTCTAATTGATAGATTTACGTCACATTTGCGTCACAGTCGGAACACCAAAATTTTTCCACCGAGTCTGAGTCAGACGAACCATCTTGGAACATATTGATGAATATATCTAAAGTTTTCATTGCTTAAATAAAGGTTTAAGAGACGCAATACCAAAAACACACTAAATAGTCAGAAGTTCGGTTCCGACCGTGACGTCACAGAGTAAACTCGCACCATGTCCCTAATGCACGGTCACAGTTACAGAGGTACCAACTTTGAAGCGCTGTTAATGGGTGGGGATTTAATATTTTTGAGAAAAAATTTCGAGAAACATTTTCTTTTAACCTAAGTTATTTAAAAATGTAAAGATCCCACAGACCATAGAGGCACTTTAAAAGGACAAATACAGCATAACAAATTATGCATTTTAATAATTTGTCTTCATCATATTTTAATTATGGTAACTAACAAACCCCTTTGCCTGGAATGTCTCAGGGCCCTCTCCCTTTGACGAGTAGAATTATCTGGTGATACTAAGTAAAAAAATGAAGCTGTTTTTGGCCAGCTCAGGCAGAAATGGATTTAAAAGTAACTTGTCAGAAGAAGGAAGGAAGGAAGAAAGGAAAGTGGAAGGAATGAAGGAAGGATGGATGGAAAGAGAGAAGGAAGGAAGGAAGGAAGAAAGGATAGATGGAAAAGGAAGGAAGGAAGGAAGGATGGAAGGAAGGAAGGAAGGAAGGAAGGAAGGAAGGAATTTGAAGCGCTGTTAATGGGCGGGGATTTAATATTTTTGAGAAAAAATTTCGGGAAACATTTTCTATTAACCTAAGTTATTTAAATATGTAAAGATCCCACAGGCCATAGAGGCACTTTAAGGACTTATTAACCGAGTGTGAGGTCTGTACGGGAAAGTATTTGCCTGAGGTTTTCGTACAGACCGAGCGACGAAGGAGCGAGGTTTGCGCGATAAAACCGAGGGCAAATACTTTCCCGTACAGACCAAGCAAACGAGGTTAATAAGGAATTTATTATATGGCTATTGGTTCATTTTATTTTTACGTTTCGAGCGTTGTTTTCGCCTTCGGAGTATGCTGTTTACCTTACCTGTTAACTTTTTCATGTCGCTTCTTGTTTACACCTATAGTTCGGCTTTTATTTGTCGTGTTTTTAGATAAATAGCTTTAAAGAAAACCAGCAGTAATGTTCCAACACATTTTATTGTTCAGAATATTTGAATAAAAGATACCTAGTTCTCTTTTATTTGTATTCAAATCAACTTAGAAATTTTCCCGCCAAAACTTACAGGGCCGAGAAAAAAGCGTATTGACCCGAGGTCAATATCGTAAAATCCCGACCTCTCGGGAACCAATCAGCGTGCGTCGTTTTGCGTACGGACCGGAAATCAAACCCAGCCATATAATAATTGATATTAAGAAACTTAAATCTAGTTTCTTCAAAATGAAATTGGGGGTGAAAACAAAGTGAAATATCTCAAAAACGAAGCAAGGATCCCAAAAACTGCAAAAGATGTTACTTTGTCATTTTAAGTGTTCTTTCAAATATAAAGACAAAGTTAATTCTCGTGTCATATATAGGAACTTTAAAGTGTCTAAACTCAAATAAGATATTACTGATATGGATTCTATGTAATGTGAATGCCAAAATATTTTCTGACTTGAACTTCTATTTGTTGTTATATTGAGGTTTGTATTTCCAAAATGGTAATGAGGATGACGTCTATGTAGGCATTTGTGTGTGGGTTTTTTTCTTTTCTTATGATAAACCGCTTGAAGATTTTAATGAAAAAAATGATAAAATATAGAATACAGTATTCCATTAACATGTGAATTGGGTAATATTTCTGCTATAATGGAACACTGCGTATGCAAATTATGCCTACATAGACGTCATCCTCATTACCATTTTGGAAATACAAACCTCAATATAACAACAAATAAAATTCAAATCAAAAAATATTTTGGCATTGAACTATACACATTAAAGTGCTTATGAAACGAAAATTAAGT
Organism: Paragorgia papillata; assembly: GCA_035771165.1. NCBI lineage: Eukaryota > Metazoa > Cnidaria > Anthozoa > Scleralcyonacea > Coralliidae > Paragorgia > Paragorgia papillata. The sequence continues at coordinate 242,059 of JAWNZC010000296.1, forward strand.
TTGTCTTATTTGAAAGTACTTTTGAAATGACAAAGTAACATCTTTTGCTGTTTTTTGTTTCCTTGCTTCGTTGTTGAGATATTTAACAGTTATACCATGAGCTCGAGTCGTATATGAGCTCATAGCCAACGAGGCGCTTCGCCGAGTTGGCTATTAGTTCGTATACGACGAGAGCGAATGGTATAACTGTTTTATTATATAGCCAAGCACTGTACAAGAAACAAAATGTTTGAAAACAGCGAAATGTTTGAAACGACAAACTTCCGGCGTAGGCAACTAATACTTCCACCATGCGTAATGATGCATTCAAATAGAGTTTCTCGCTGAGCTGTTCGGCAAACAGCTTCAAACAGCTTCAGTGAAATGTTGCATAAATGTTGCTCGAGAGGCAAAAAATGTGTTAAGCAGATCAACAAAAAAGATTAAAAGGTAGCTTTATGAAGTCAAAAGGTGGGTCAGTTGTTTATATTAGCGTTGCTGTCGTGAAAAAGGTTTTGATTTCATGCAAAAATGAAACTGAAACACCTTCGGCAGTGAAACTAAATTACTTAGTTGGTTGTTTTTGAAAAAGAACATGCTTTTTACTACTCCAAATGCTTATCTAAATAAAAAAAGTCTCTTTACTGGTGATCTCCTACGAAATGTGTGTTGTAAGCTTGATTTTAACCGTGAGTTTCTTTGTTTGCCAACAAATTAATATCAACCCGCTAATTTAGTCGTGTTTCTGAAGTAAAAAGACGTAATTTTTAGCTGAATTTTACCATTTAACATGCTAAATTGTGTATTTGTTAATGTATTTTTACACAATGTTGTTTTTTTATACATTGGTTTGAGGGTGTTGATGTTTTTCTGTATAAAAATCCGTCAATTTCAACTCTTTTCAGCAGTTTAAAAAAACATGCCGCCATCTTGTTTTTCCTCTACTAGTAGGATATGAGCTGATAGCCTGGTAGTAGGGAACCAATCAGATTACGCAAAAGCTCATATCCGATAGCATGCTATATAATAATTCAGTTTGTTTGATATGTGAAACTAACCAGTGACATCACAACGTGCATAATGACTTACTGGGAAAGGTTATATATCTTTGCTATTATCAGACGGAATCACTTCAAAGCAATTATGTGTGTGCGTTTTTCCCTTACAACAACAGAAATATACATTTTCAACTGATTCCGTTTAGTAATAGCAAATTCACATGCAGTAATATCATGCACTTTAAAGTAAGCAGGACTTGCAGTACAGTACCTGGTTCGTATGGTGTGAACGTTACACCAAGGGTTCCATCTGGATTTTTTGATAATTCTACTGGTTCTTCTTTGTCGCTACCAGGCCTTCTCAGCGTTCCTGTCAGATCCTCGAAGTCGCGTTCCACGTCGACATCCGGGATATCGAGTTTCACGTCACATGGTTTCCCCACGACGGGTCGTTCGCGCTTCACGCTGTCGGGGAAGTCGGTTCCTTTCGGGAACACTTCGGCAGCGAACGGACTTCCTGGGATATGTTTGTCAGCGAATTTCACCACGACGTTGTATTCACCTGGATAAGAAAGAAATATTCTTAGAACAAATAGGGAATATTAAAGAATTATTGAAAGTGGCTGAACATGATTTCTCAAACTCATTAATAATTCATGAGCTAATTAGCCAATCACAGAAAAGTATTTGGTCATGTGCATGAGTTTTGAAACCCGGTAAAGGTCGCGCAAACTGAATTTATAATTAAGAAATCAGATAATAAACGGCACAAACAAAGAACCGTTATTACTACATTTATAATTATAAGTTCAACGAGAACCATTGTCTAATCTAATTTATACAATACCCTGGTTGCTATGCGTGTTTTCATTGGTTGTTGGCCATGATCTATTAGAGGACAGACACATGGTTACGTCAGATCACGTCAACTGACTTGCTTTTTTCCTTGTTCATGCCCCAAAATCCGGCAAGAGTTTCGATGAAAACCTTTTAAATTTTTATTGAATAAAACAAATAGATTCCATTTTTTTGTTGTCTGTTCAGTTATAGATGCACAGAAGACGTCACAACGTGGTAAGAACATCAGTGACCCACTCGACTGCGTCTCGTGGGCCACTTTTTTGTTCTTACCACGTTGTGACGTCATCTGTGCATCTATAACTGAACAGACAACGGCAAAATGGAATCTATTTGTTAAATGCACCAATATCACCAAGTCCCTCTACTATAATTGACGATTGAGAAGCTATTTCATAAACTCGTGTATCGTGTTTTACCAGGGATTACAAACACTCGAGAACAACAAAAATCACTCGGCCTATTACCTCGTAATTTTTAATGTTCTCTCATGTTTTACAAACACTCGAGAACAATGAAAACTACTCGGTTATGACGGCCTCGTGATTTTTATTGTCCTCTCGTGTTTGTAACCCCTGGTAAAACGTAACACTCCCACTCGTTTATGAAATATTACTTAAAAAATTATCCAGACTGAGGTCAATGTTATCTGCTGAAGCCGAAGGCTGAGCGGCCCGAGAAAAAAACGTATTGACCCGAAGGTAAATGTCGTAGGACCCCGACCGCTCGGGAACCAATCAGCATGCATCGTTTTGCGTACGGCCCGGAAAACGAATTCTGCCATAATTAAGTTAAAACCTACCTGGTTCTCTGGGGACATAGGAAACAGAACAGGAACCGTCACCATTATCTATACATTGAATCTCAGCTTTACTCGGTCCTTCGACAGCCAGGGACAGACCACCAGGTCCGGCATCCTTTGTGACGACGGTGAATTCACACGGCTCTTCCACAATACCTCGTTCCAGGCCTAAAGTTAAACACGACGCACACACGTAAGCACATCATAGCTTGTCAACAATTTGACAACTTCTGAACAAGTTCTAGTGGTGATTTTTATTAAAATGTCTATGAAATGAAAATGATAAAGTAACATCTTATACAGTTTTTCCATATGTCACTTCGTTCTTGAGAAAATAAGATTTGTTTCATATGCAAATAACCCACTGCATACGTCACACTGGTGATTTTACAATAAACTCGTGCAGTGTGACGTATGCAGTGAGTTATTTGCATTTCAAAAACTCATTAATAATTCATTACTCAGAATGATTTTGCATACTAAACTAAATTGCTAATTTATTACACCCAATATTTCTTTTCCCCACTGACCTGAAAAATAGGACTGGGCCGAGTTTCTATTACTGAAAATGAAGCCAACGGCAGCCATGTTGGAGTGACCACCTAACAACTACTGTGGCGTTGCAGACATGTTGGAGGGCATTCTGACAATTTCTATTTAATGTTAGTGAAGGGACATATTGGTTGGACAGTTATTTGATGTCGGTCAGCTTTGCTTTTCCTCTCAGATTAGCCATTAAATTTGTAACGAGGTCACTCCAATATGGCCGCCGTTGGCTCTAATTATCTGGTGAGAAAAGCCAACTGTGAAGCGTCAAATTAAGTTCAGGTTTTTGTGCATTTATGGTTAGCAAAGTAAATATATTGGCCAGACTCTAAACCCATTTCGCAAGTGTCTCAGTTTGATTTGCTTGCACAATCGCAGTTTCTAATGATCTCTGGTCAATGCAAATATGCTGGCTTCAAAATCAGCTCATCCGACACAATAGAAAACTTGATGCAGTCCTATTTTTCAAATCAGTGCTTTTCCCGCCCTCCCAATTTCAAAAAGGACCTGGGAACGAGGTTGGGTTTGGTCTAAAAATCTCTACAACACGTCTTCAAATCATCTGCTTCCTTTACCTTTTCCAAAAGCGATAACGCGTTCCGGTCCACCTTCGACCACCTCAAACTGGAATGGACTGCCCGGAATTGGCTCTTCATCGTACTTGATACTCAGCGAGTAGATACCAGCCTCCTTGGGAGTGTACGTCACCGCGTACGTATCATCCGGGTTCGCGCGCACATCCGGGTACTCGGTCTTGCCTGATGGCGTCACTATCGAGGCAATTAGAGTGCCTTTCCCGCCATCTTTCTCAGCCTCTCGAGGGTCGACTCCGAATTCTAATGGTTGATCGACACAAGGGTTCATTGATTCCACCTCTTCCAGGACGTTCGCTTTGATTTTCTCGATCTCGGGCGCTTTCACGGCTTTGACCTTAAATGGACTTCCTTGGACTGGTTCGCCACCGTACGTAACGTCGACCGCGTGGACGCCTTCTTCTGTCGGCGTCCACTTACACGTGTAGGTGCCGTCACCATTGTCGATCATTTCCACAGGGACATCTTTGCCGGACGGCGACTTGATAGAGCAACGAGGACGTCCTGAAAAACATTATCGAGTCTTAACTAAAATTAACTCCGCGGCAGACTTTTCTCGAGAGAACAACATGCTGTAAAGTTTGTTTAATGTTGATAAACATCGTCAAAGTCGTCGTTTTCGTCGGCGACTTCATCGTCATTATCACCACGACCATCATAACTATGAACCAACATCACTATCATCACCATCATCACCACCATTATCAGCAGCACCACCATGATCCCCACCATGATCACCACCAACATTATGATCACCACCACCATCATGATCACCACCACAATTATGATCACCAGCATAATCACCACCACCACCATGATCACTACCATTATGATCACCACCATGATCACCACCACCACCATGATCACTACCATTATGATCACCACCATGATCACCACCACCACCATGATCACCACCACCATGACCACCGCCACCATTATGATCACACCATGATTGCCACCATAATGACCACCACCAACACGACCATCACCACTACTACCATCATTACCACCATCATCACCCACTGTAACAATCAACACCATTACCACCACCATCTCCATCCACCACCGGTCTTCCACCAACACCAAACACCACCATAATTACCACCACCACCACCACGATCACCATCACTACTACCATTCCCACCAATGTCGTCACCATCACCACCATTCCCACCACTACCATCATCGTCACCACCGTAATCGTTGTCGTCATCACATCATCATCATCATCACCATTTCAATTTCAAATTCCTATAAACGAACATTATTATTATATTATCGAATATTACCTTTTCCTGCTTCACTCGTATCAAAGATAATGTCGACCAACTGCCCTACTCGTGGTTTCTCAATTCCCTCTCCGCTCACTTTGACCTTACTGGCGTCACCAGAAGGAGCCACCTTAACACGGAACGGACTGTCCTTCACCTGGTCCTTGCCATACTTCACATTCAGTTTGTGGTTCCCAACCTCCGTCGGCTCGTACGCGATCTCGTATTTCCCATCCTCCAGAGGGGTAATCGTCGGCTCGATTTTCTCGCCAGATGGAGTCTCCAGAATAGCTAAAAGAAGGTAAAGAATGGATATGTTCACGTAGCTGAATAAGCGGTAAAATTCGGTGACAATCTAGTTTTACCTTCTCCAATCAAATATTGTATATACCAAAACGAAAAGTTCTGTCGAGGTTTTTAATAACAAAATACTGACGTTTCGAGAGGAGCCCTTTAACAGAGTAAAAGATGTTCTATTCTGATGAAGGGCTCTGCCTGAAACGTCAGTATTTCGTTGCTCAACATCTCGGCAGTTCACCATCTTTTCACTTTGCTCTATCCAAAACACTGCCTACGCAGCACTCTTCTTTTTTCACATTTTACTCTGACGAAGAGCTCTACTTGAAACGTCAGTATTCGTTACCAAAAGTAATCTCGGCAGTTCACCATCTTTTTACTTTGCTCTATCCAAAACACTGCCTACACAGCACTCTACTTTTTCACATTTTACTCTGATGAAGGACTCAGCTCAAACGCCTTTCAACCGACCTGAAAGATCAGCTACGCCTGCTTCAGTTGTGTCAACCACGGCCTTCGTGATCTCTTCCGCAACGACACCAGTCTTCTCCACGGCCGGTCCGCTGACCTTCACCTTGCTTGCGTCATAAGGAGGACCACAACGAACGCGGAAGGGGCTGTTAGGAACTGGTTTACCTCCATACTTTACATCGACGGCGCAACGTCCTAAAATACAGGTTGTTCAAGGTTGTTGAGAGAAAATTTGTATTGATAAAAGTATGTTCACTATTTTCGACATGCCTGTTTAAAGTCATCCATCCATCCATCCATCCATCCATCCATCCAATCAACCAACCAACCAACCAACCAAACACCCACCCACCTACCGACCTACCAAACCAACGAACCAGTCAACCAGCCAACCAACCAACCAGCCAACCAACCAACCAGCCAACCAGCCAACCAACCAGCCAACCAACCAACCAGCCAACCAACCAGCCAACCAACCAACCAGCCAACCAACCAACAAGGCAGCCAGGCTAGCCTGCCAACCATAAAACCAAGAAAAAAACCCAGCCAGCCATCCAACCAACCATACAACTAACCAACAAGCCAGCCAGATGGTTAGCCAACTATGCAACCATAGAACCAACAAAAAAACCCAGCCAACCATACAACCAACCAACCAACCAACCAACCAACAAGCCAGCCAGTTAGTCAGCCAACTATGCAACCAATAAACCAACCAACAAGTCAGCCAGCTAACCATACAACCAACCAACCATACAACCAACCAACCATACAACCAACCAACCAACAAGCCAGCCAGCCAGTTAGTCATACAACTATGCAACCAACAAGTCAGCCAGCCACCATACAACCAACCAACCAACAAGACAGACAGCCAGTTAGCCAGCCAACGAACCAACCAACCATAAATCCTTTCTCAGTTAATAATCATTTTCTAACCTTCTTTTGGTGCGGTGTATTTCACTTCGTAAGTATTGTCATCCACTTTAGTCACTTCATCCGGTTTAATCTTCTTCCTGTCAGGCGTCTCTATGGTTACGTCCAGAGGAGCTTCGCCAGCTTCCGCCGCATCCACCGTGAAGTGAGTAGGAACTCCTTCAAAGATCGGGGCTTTATCAACACCAGGTCCGAAGCACTTGACCTTGCTCGCATCCACAGGCCGCGTGGCCTTTACCTTGAACGGGCTGCCAGGCACGTGTTCATCGGCGTATTTCACGTGCACATCGTACTCACCAGGTTCTTGTGGAACATACGTAGCTGAACACGTTCCATCTTTGTTGTCCTTACAGACCAGCTTCGCTTCGGATGGTCCTTCTACCGCAAGGCTCAAACCTCCGGGACCAGCTTCCCGGGTGTCCACGGTGAATTGGGCCTTTTGTCCGGTAAGCGCGCTCTCAAGTCCGGAACCGTAAGCTTTGACTTTACCAGTGTCCGTTTTTGGTAGGACGTCGACCTCTTTCGGGGTACCGGGGATCGAGTCTCCATCATACTTGACATCCACTTTGTGGGGACCTTCTTCGGTGGGCGTGTACCCTACGGTGTATGTACCATCGCCATTGTCCTTGACATCGGTGTCGACCTTCTTGCCTGTAGGACTGACCACTGACGGAGCGAGATCACCTTCACCTAATGAAAAGATGGTTAGGTTAGTAAAAGTACGGTAACATAATCGATTATTCTACGGGCATTACGGCCTTTATTACGTAAAACCATCGTCATTTAGTTGCTAACTATTGCAGTAATTCGCTTATATTTTAGATCTGCCTTTTGTACTCCCCAAAATAATCCAAATGTTACCATTTTTATCATTATCATTCTTATATAATATATTCGTTATAATGATGATGACCACCACCACCACCACCACCACCACCACCACCACCACCACCACCACCACCACCACCGTGTGTGTGTAATACAAAAGACTCTTTAGTCTTTGTTTCACAACGAGACGACAAAGACTAATTTAGATGCACAAATGTACATAAAAAAATATTTAAAGTGATGAAAATTCTCCCTCAGACTCTCCCACACACACGATTGGCGCCGAATGGTCCAATGATCGTTGAGTGTGATTGCGCTCCTCCACCGACGGCACACTGGCAGTTGTTAAGGGCTGACTTCACC
>JAWNZC010000296.1:255000-392500 GCA_035771165.1 Paragorgia papillata
TGCTGTATAGACGAAATTGGAGTTTCGATTGTGCATACAATTTGAGTCGGGATAAAACGTAGTTCATTTCAGAAACGTTTTAATGTTTAGGTATTCCATAAGGATAAACTTTGCTTATCGATTATCCTTGACAATAATCCTAAACGTAGTGTCTAAAAATAATGAACTCAAAACATGAAAAAAACAGCATATTGACAAATTCCTCTTTCGACGTCACTTCCGTCAACTTTAACGGCAAAAAATCCATGAAGATGAAGTTTTCGCCTGAGAAGATATATTACAAATCTTCTCAGAATGTTCCTATTAGTATAAATATGTAAAGTCCCTGAGGATGACATATGCACTTTAAGACACGATGTAATTTGCATAGTGGCCCAAATTGAGTAGGAAACTAATTTGCATGTGGGCCTAAATGAAACTACGATTTGGTGCATTGTCTTTGAGCTATAAACTCTCAAAGTCTGCCATGGCTTATCTATTCTTGAAGAAATTACTCGCTCGGTTCGAGTGCTTGATGACGCATGCAGTTGGACAACTATGCATGACAACAATGGATTTTAATATTAATAATCCAACTACATACGTCATCTGCCCAATACATCAGGAAGGCAACTTTGGTACTTACAGTATCTCGAAAAGTACATGACACATTTATTTCATTTTCTGGGGATTGGTTATTTAGATTTTCAGCTTCATATTTGTCCTTCTGCAACCGCCAAATAGTCGAGGAGGAGAAGCGAGAAAACGTCGACCACGTAGCACCCCCACTACACAATAGTTTTGACTCCAGATTATAATAGGCTGATACCCATAGAACCTTGCTAGGTCAGTCGTACTCGCAAATTGTGGGGTCAGTGGCCTGCTACATAGAGGGGGGTGGGGTGGTCCTTACATTGACAGACTTAAAGTGCACATGAAACGAAAATTAAGTTTGTCTTATTTGAAAGAACACTTAAAATGATAGAGTAACATCTTTTGATGTTTTTCGTTTCCTTGCTTCGTTGTTGAGATATTTCAGTTTGTTTGAAACGTAAATTAAACAACTTGATGTCACATGTGCATAATGAGTTATCAGAGAAGGTTATATATCTTTGCTATTATCAAACATAATCACTTGGAAATTCTACATGTTTGGCGTTGTGAGAGAAACACACGCACATACGTCCTTCGAATTAAGTTTGGTTTGATAATAGCAAAGATATATAACCTTCTCTGATAACTCATTATGCACATGTGACGTCAAGTTGTTTAATTTACATATCAAACAAACTGAAATTACTAACTTTCCTATCACTAGCTTCCCATCGCAACCTCCAAAGGTTAAACAGTTAGTTTTTCCACTTAGAGCTCCAATTGGAATATATTCCATAATTTCTCTCTCAATCGCCAAGATAAAAATCTTGGTACTTCGCAGGCGTTCTTATGGCTCGTTTCTTCCCATGTGAAAATCTTGTCAAGATCTTGTAAGATCTTGTATGATCTTGCACGATCTTGTATGATCTTGTGAGATCTTGTATGATCTTGTAAGATCTTGCATGATCTTGTAAGATATTGCATGATCTTGTAAGATCTTGCAAGATCTTATGTAAGATTTTCACATGGGTTATGGCTCGTTCACTAGGTAAAACCTACAGTACATGTAGTGTCTATATAGACTTAAGACTAACATACCTTTCTCCAATCCTGGACCGTAAGCCTTAATCTTGGTGATATCAATATACGGAGATACTTCAATTCTGTAAGGACTCTTTGGAATCTGTTTACCACTCCAACTGATTGTAATAACATGACGTCCTTCGACCACGGCTGTGTAGGTACACGTGTATGTGCCATCACCATTATCTTTTATGTCGCAAGGGATTTCACCCTTTGGTCCCTTAATATGCACCTTGAGCTCACCGTCGCCACCATCTCTCCCATCAACTGTGAAAACAGCTACAGTCGTTGCCTGTACACCTTTCGCTTCCAGACCTAAAACAATCGCACGACACATTGAATCAATCATCTCGATATTGAAGAAACTAGAATTTAGTTTCAAAACATTTCTAAGTAATAGCATAAAACGAGGTGTATTAGTATAGGTAATAGCATAAAAAGAGGTGTATTAGCTATTAAACGTCCCGCTCGATGAGGGTCATTTAGTAAAATTTTACTAGATGACCCAAATCGAGCGGGACGTCTAATAGCTAACGCACCTATTTTTATGCTATTCCTTGGTAATACCATGATCGCCTCGGATTCTTTTGTTCTCCGAGGGAATGTAAACCTCGTATTTCCCTCATTGCTCATGGAAGAGGGAAATTTTTCCTTTGTCTTCTAATTTTCCCGTGCATGTTGATGAGGGAAAATTGGAAGACAAAGAAATCCTTTGTCTTCTTCTAAATTTCCCGCTTGCATATATTTTCCCTCATCAACATGCACGGGAAAATTAGATGCAACTTCTCTGATCAACTGTGTAAATTTCCTGTTGGTAAAATTATCAAAGTTTTCCTCGGCGATCATAGTATTACAAAGTGATAACATGACTTTTCGGGAAATTAGCGATTAAATTTCCCCTCGGCTGCGGGAAATTTAATCGCTAATTTCCCTCAAGTCATGTTATTACTTATAATAATATCATGTTTGTGGGAATTTCGTTTGTTGTCACCTCCGTTGACGTCAAACCGGGTATGATTAGTTCTGGTTTGACGTCAACGGAGGTAGGATTAGTAAAAATGAATGTAATGAGGTATATTAGTTGTTAATGGACCTGTGAGAACAAAAGAAATTCCCACAAACATGATATTACAAATATAAGTACCACGATATTAGGTGCTACTTCAAGTGACGAACCATGCCAAGTAGAGAAAACCCTACCCAACATACTGTGGATTTAGGTTGAGTGTTTCGGGATATCCGTACGAATACTCAACATTAACTTCGATCCACACATCTTCCTTGGTTCAAGTCCAGCAAGGAACGATAGTATTGAGTGATGTTTCACTTAGAAACGATATATTAAGATATATAACAATATTACAATATTACTTATAAGATATATAACAATATTACACCACTAAGTATGACCCATATAATAACAAAATCTAAAAATAAGTATAGTTTCCGTAATGCACATAAAGTAAATGTTCCGCGCTTCAATACATACTAGGGACCTTAAGATCTACGACGGCAACTTCGAGGACGACGTCCTTCAAACAAAAGCGTTCTTCTTGCAAAACAAAGATAATGAATAATTTCTAGTCCCAAGAGTAATCTGAACACCGTCCTCGTTCTGTGTACAACGCCACTCAGAGCATTTTCACGTCTTCAGGACGACGTTGACTCGTGGGGTGATGAGAACTGTTGTCTGAGATTGCCTTAACACAGACACTGCAACCGTTTTAACACTTTGAAAATAATAAAACAAGCTTCAAGTATTGAACACAGTAATCAGTTAACCGTGACTTCTTTTTAATGCTAAAATTTGAATTGCTTTTTAACCGCCGTCGTCGTCCTAGCATCTTAAGGTCCCTATTATATGAAGAACTCAATCACCTATAGGGGTTCTGTTATCTGGAATGTGATCTCTACAGATCTTCATGATGATTCTGTAACAAATGTTACCACCCTTGGTAAGAGGATAAAGAGAGCAGGCATCCTAAGGTTTATAAATTTTGAGGCGGAATCTGTGCAAACTGCACCTAGGCATGAAGATTGTTTTAAATTGTATTGATATGTACAGTATTTTCTTTCTTTTTTTCCTTTTTTCCTTGTAATATGATTATTTAGTTTTAAAATTTATTGATATGTACAGTATTTTCTTTCTTTTTTCCTTGTAATATAGACTTAAATACACGACCCCACAAGCTGTATGCTTTAATTCCAATCGTGTTTAAATAAAAAAAAATATTGTATTGTATTGTGACATTTGGCGCTAACAAACGTGATTTTATTGACGAAACAATTAACCTAAACGGATGTCCCGAAGAACTCCACCTAAATCCGCAGTAAGATGAAGTGTTAAAGGGCTTATGCAGCGAAAAATAAGTTTGGGAGAGACTCTCTTATTTAAAAGAACTTTTGAAGTTATAAAGATGGACATTAAAGCCCCGCACAGACGACCAAGTTTTTCTCGACAAGTTCCTTGGTAGCTTTCCTTGCTCGTGTGTACGATGAACACGTTTTTTTCAAACAATTTTCCTTGACAATAATTGCTCGTGTGTACGGTTGGACAAGTTTCCCTTGACAGTAATGATCGCGTAATAAGCTTCGGAGATGAGTTGTGAAGTTTTGCTTGACGACTATACACACGAACAAATTTCCTTGTTCAAAAGCTGGCATGACCAGCTTTTGAACAAGGCTCATTGTCAAGGAAAAACTTGTCAATTTGTGTCGTGCACACGAACAAATAAAACTTGGCAAGGGAAAACTTGGCAAGGGAAAACTTGGCAAGGGAAAACTTGTCAAGGAAAACTTGGTCGTCTGTGCGTGGCTTTACAGTCCGTCCTTATCGCGCTTCGTTCTTGAGATATTGAGATTTGTTTTATATGTAAATAACATCACTAAAAGACGTCACACTGCATAATGACTTGTTGGAAAATCTTGAATATCAAGTTGAGATTATTTAACGAAATCACTTTTAACTGTGCATGTGCTTCTGTGTATCGCAGGCACTATACATGAAAAGTTTCAAGTGATTTACTTGAATTATTGCAAGAATAGACATGATTTTCCAACAAGTCATTATACAGTATGACATCTAAGTGATGTTATATGCATATCACGCATATCAAGTGTTGTGGTTTAATCAAGAATGAAAATCATCTACAAAAAATGAGTTTCAGACTTATATATGTGAAAGTATGGCTAACTAAAGTTTTTGCTTTACCCAGCTTGTGACGTCACATGCATATAAAAAATGTATCCAAGATGGCAGATAGTGATTCAGATTAGCAACTTTAAAAGTGCAATTAAATTGTTTTATTGGAATACTTTGGGTCTAAATAACACACTAGATTGTATCTTCATGTCATTGGTTTGCTTTTGAAATTTTTTGTTTTTGTTGCCGATACCCTTTAAATAACACAAACTTAATTTTCATTTCATAGACAGTTGAACAAAGTACAGAGTTGCTTTCTCTTACCTGGTCCATAAGCTTTCACTTTTGAAGGTATTGCTTCTTTCTTCGAAGAAACAACATTGACATGGAACGGGCTCTTGGTAATATGTTGCCCTCCAAACTTTATATTGATGGTATGCTTGCCATATAGAGCTGGTTTATACTCGATGTAATAAGTACCGTCTCCTTTGTCGTCTATTTTCATCTCGATGTCCTTACTTAGATGAGGATCAATGATGTCCACGTGTAGTTTCCCTGATCCAGCACCTGGAAATGTTCACAAATGCAAGGAATTTGAGAGGTCCAAAAGGATATTTGATATTAAGGGTGGTACATCCGCAATGTAATGTGATGTACTGGAGTGGAATGGAAAGGAGTGGAGTGGAATGGAAAGGAGTGGAGTGGAATGGAAAGGAGTGGAGTGGAATGGAGTGGAGTAGAGAGAAGTGGAGAGGAGTGGAGAGGAGTGGAGTAGAGAGAAGTGGAGTGGTGAGGAATGGAAATGGAGTGGAGTAGAGAGGAGTAGAGTAGAGTGGAATGGAGTGAAGTAGAGTGAAGTAGAGTGAAGTAGAGTGAAGTAGAGTGAAGTAGAGTGGAGTAGAGTAGAGTAGAGTAGAGTAGAGTAGAGTAGAGTAGAGTAGAGTAGAGTGGAGTGGAGTGGAGTGGAGTGGAGTGGAGTGGAGTGGAGTGGAGTGGAGTGGAGTGGAGTGGAGAGGAGTGGAGTGGAGTGGAGTGGAGTGGAGTGGAGTGGAGTGGAGTGGAGTGGAGTGGAGTGGAGTGGAGTGGAGTGGAGTGGAGTGGAGTGGAGTGGAGTGGAGTGGAGTGGAGTGGAGTGGAGAGGAGTGGAAGTAAGTGGAGTGGAGTGGAGTGGAGAGTGGAGAGGAGAAGAGAGAAGTGAAGTGGAGAAGAGTTGAGTGGAGTGAAGTGGAGTGCAATGAATGTTTGGTAGACATTCGTTAAGCTCAAATACTCAGAAAGTGTTTGCAATTACCTTTGGTATAAACAGTAAAGTACGTCCATTGTTTTTCGATAATTCCTGATGACAGCCCTGGTCCTTCTGCATAACACTTGCTTGAGTCCAAATCGGAGGCGACCTTGACACGGAATGGACTTTTTGGAATGTGTCTGCCTTTCCACTTGATGTGTATATCATAGACACCTAACAAAAGACAGTACAACACATTAAACACATATAACTTAGATATCGAACGAACAAACGAACAAGATATAAGGCGCTGCTAAGATGCGACTCGTTGCAATGCTGCAATATGAAAACTGTGTATAACGTAGCGTTAAGTCTAATGATGTAGCGTAACGTCTTATAACATAGCGTAACGTCTTAAAACGTAGCATAACGTCTGATAGCGCAGCCCGTATTTGAGGTGGGGCAGGGGGGGCATGGCCCCCCTGAAATTTGCTCAGAAATAGTATAAGGAACAGAGAAAAAATTTCAGCCGATATTCGACAAATTGTACACTGTGCTTTAATCCTTTTGATTTTGTTTATTAATTACTTGATCTATGAAATGTTTAATTAAAATTCTTTCACTCGTTGCTAGTCACTCCCCTCATGGTCTCGTTGCTTACCTAAACTATCACGATGGTTTACGATGTTTTACCTAAAACATCACGATGTAATATGATACACGAGGAAGAGTGTTTCATCAGGATATCCAAACACCTCGAAGTTTGTTCAAAAACCTCGGCTTCGCCTCGGTTTTCAACAAACGTCTCGGTGTTTGGATATCCTGATGAAACACTCCTCCGAGTGTGTGATATAGCATCTCAAACAAATCAGTATTTTAAGAGAAAATCAAGATGAAAGTTTGCTTAATTTATATAATTTCTTCCTTCGATATCCAAACCACCGACACGGTACTGATTTCCTTTGTGTTTTCTTCATGAATTATTAATGAGTTTGAGATGGTTACTGGACTGTTAGCTTACAGTGTCTTACTTAATAAGAAAAATACCATGAAATAAAAATATTGGATGTATTCAATAATACCATGATCGCCTCGGATTCTTTTATTCTCCGAGGGAATGTAAACCTCGTATTTCCCTCATCGCTCATGCAAGAGGGAAATTTATCCTTTGTCTTCTGATTTTCCCGTGCATGTTGATGAGGGAAAATTAGAAGACAAAGAAATCTTTTGTCTTCTTCTAAATTTCCCGCTTGCATATATTTCCCCTCATCAACATGCACGGGAAAATTAGATGCAACTTCTCTGATCAACCGTGTAAATTTCCTGTTGGTAAGATTCTCATAGTTTTCCTCGGCGATCATAATATTACAAACTAATAACATGACTTGAGGGAAATTAGCGATTAAATTTCCCCTTTGTCTTTAAATTTAATCGCCAATTTCCCTCAAGTCATGTTATTACTTATAAATATTTGAAATAATTATGTTGTCTTTTGACTATTTAAAATGACGTTTCATAACCTTCAGAATTCTTTAATATATCATCTCAAAACGCAGGAAATAGCATTTCAGAGACTCTGTATTTCAAAATGTTCCAGGGGGGCATGCCCCCGGACCCCCTAGCGGGTTCTCGCGCCTACGGCGCTCGGGCCCCCTGTCCTTAACAGTTCGCTACGGGCCTGTAGCGCAGCACGATGTCTAATGACGTAGCGTAACGTCCCAACGTCTTCTAGCGTAGCGTAAGGTCTATATAGTGTACCATCTCATAGCGTACATATGGCCTGCCACATACTGGCCTGCCATAAGACCCTCATATATATTTCCAAAAAGCATTAATAATTCATGAGGAAAACACAAAGAAAAATCATGAGCGTATCGGATCTATATATGTGATATAGACTCGCTCTAAGTTTCTCGCTAGTTTTTAACGGCTGAGATAAGCTTAATTTTCAAAATTACTACGCCAATGAACGTATGAAGTGATTCTTTTTAGAAGCCATTTAAAAACCTTGCAGTACGGGCTTTATCGGCTCTAAAACACTCGGCTATCGCCTCGTGTTTTATATCCGATAAAGCCCTCCTGCGCGGTTTATAAATATTACATATATATATATATACGAGGGTCTTATGGCAGGATGGTACACTATATATATATATATAGTGTACCATCTCATAGCATACCGTAATGTCGCTTTGTGTTTTGTATTTCTCTTATTTCAATTTTTGCTCAATTTTCGCCCTTGTTAATCGGCTGGTCTTAAAACATACAGTTTTATTCACACGGTACGCAATGTCCCACGCGCCTTCGATAAATCACAGGGCGAGACCTTATTTCGAGGAGTACACAAGAGTACACAAACCTGGTTCTGGAGGATTGTAATCACAAGCGAAACTCTTGTCGCCATTATCTGCAACTTCACATGATATACTCTTGCGTCCTGGACCAAACACTGTCACTTGAGGCTCGCCTTTCCCTGCAGCCTGGGTAAACACCGTGAATAGTGCTGACTGGCCTGCCACAAGACCCTCGGCGGTGATTCCAGGTCCTTCTGCGTAGCATTTGGCTGAAGGAGGCAAACTTGGACGATGAGGAGCTCCAGGCTTACATTTGGCCTCTGGGAAGTAGGAGACGTACGTCATAATACTCATTTCATCAACTTTCGGGTTGCACATGTCGGCTGCATCCAGAACCTAGGAAGTGAAAAAATCATTACTTACAATACAGGGTGTCCCAAAAAAAATGCCCCCCATCCGTTTTTGTACTGCATCTTCTTTAATTTGGGTACAAGAAGTAAATTTTTATACCACGCCGAAAGCCCATCACTCCTTCTTTGTTGTGTGAAATTTTCAGAGCTAAATAGTTATCTACTGGCTTCCTGGAGTCATTTAAAGAGGCAACATCAAAATTTGAACTTGTCCAAATTATGCAAATTATCTATGCTACCTACAGATTTGGAAAAATACAGGGTGTCCCAAACGAATGTCGCCCATCCCGTTTTTGACCACAGCTTGAGTGTGGAATACAAGTTTGAATACATATGCATGTGAAAACTGACCACAGGGGAATAAAATTTGATTCCAAATGAAGCAATGCGGCATCAAATCATGTGGGGTTCCTTGGGGTAATAACAATGCTCATGAGAGTTCCATGCACATGTTTGTCATGTAGGCAGAAGTGCACTTTACTTCATCCGTCTTAAGATGGTTGGACAACAATTCACTCCCGAGGAAAGAGCATTCATGGTTTCATGGTACTTTCCTATCATGAAACAAGAAGCCCAACAAGGACAAGGGAAGCCTTTAGGAGAAGATTTCCAAATCTTGACGTAGCATACATAATTTGGATAAGTTCAAATTTTGATGTTGCCTCTTTAAATGACTACAGGAAGCGAGTAGATAACTACTTAGCTCTGAAAATTTCAGACAACAAAGAAGGAGGGATGGGCTTTCGGCGTGATATAGAAATTTACTTCTTGTACCATAATTAAAGAAGGTGCACCTCATAAATTTTTTTGGGACACCCTGTATAGTAAGATTTAATTTAATTACTTCTTTCCACAAGGGGCTTTTCAGCTGAGAGCAATTTACATACTAAATTTCAAGTGGCAGAGTCGAAGGTATATTAAAGGCGCACAGGCAGCCGCTATACGACACACATGTGAGACCACAAATCCCAGCTAAGACCTAGGTGTTGATTTTACAGAGGGAGGAGAACCCGGTGAAAAACCGTCGAGGCACAGGAGAGACCAACTAAACTCTACTCACGTGAGTCCCAAGCTCGAGAATGGGGTTATTCCCAGACGCATAGGCGTAGAGTTTTGTTTTTGTCCACGGGGGCTGAAGTGCTGAACAGGACCTTTTTAATAATTTTCCGGTGGGGGGCGTTCACCAAAAGGGACTCTTCTAGGGGGGTCCGTGGTCATGCCTCCCCCGGAAATTTTGAAATTTAGAGTCTTGGAAATGCCATTTCCTGCATTCTGAGGGGGGATTAGTTAAAATACAACACATTTCAACAATTTTTCGATGTTGTGTTTACTGGGTTGACTTATCACTGTTTTTGGGGTGCTTTTGGCTGACAGGAATGAGTCTGTAACAGTTACTTACTTTAGCCTAATGAGTAACCTATAATTTGTGAATGATGATTGATGAGTCAGTTGCTGCAAAATTTTCTGTGGGGGCTCACCCCCCCCCCCCCCCCCCCCCATACTCTACGCCTATGCCCAGACGATCACCCATCCAAGTACTAACCCCGTCTAACCGGGCTTAACTATTGGTGAGAGGCAGCGCCCTAACAGCACACGCCACCCATGCTCCCCCACATCAGATTCTCTTAAAATTTTCTGTGAATGTTCCTACCACGCTAATCTGCTCGTTAAAACGACAAAAATACCAATGAGTCTTTTCACTTCGTAGACTTTAAAGTATCAAATATATTAAGATACTAGTGAATTAATGTGTAGACTTACCGGTGGAACTCCAAGGTATTTTTCAGCAGCTTTCATTGCTTTTTCAGCATTATTCACAGCGTCATTTGGATCCAGGTCCTCGGGGTCAACATCAGGGTACAAGCCAGGCTCCACTGCATCAACCAAGGCAGCCAAAGCCCTACCATTATTCCAGTCTGTCGTAAAGTTACGCATTGGGATTTCTGGTGGCATTTTGCTCTTCACCCATGCAAGCAATGCTTGCTTGGGTGTCAATCCACTGTCCTTGCCTTTTTTACCACCACCTTCATCATCGAACTCATAATCACCCATCGGCATACTGATCTGGTATTTCAAGATCAACGTCCATATTAAGCCAAGAATAAGTTTCAAATTTCCTCTTGCGATATCACCAGCATCTAGAAACCCAATGGACATGCAAGTTAACTACTTTTCAGAAATACGGTATCAGTTCAGATGAGTGGCATTGCCAGCCATGAGAATAATAGCTAGAGATGGTTAATAATGGTTACATGATGTCACCACTCAATTACAGCGCTCTCACGATGTCACCACTCATAAAGTCACCACTCAATGATGTCACCACTCAATGAAGTCACCACTCAATGAAGTCACCACTCAATGATGTCACCACTCATGATGTTACCACTCATGATGTTACCACTCATGATGTTACAACTCAATTACACCACTCGCGATGTCACCACTCAATGAAGTCACCACTCAATGAAGTCACCACTCAATGAAGTCACCACTCAATGAAGTCACCACTCAATGAAGTCACCACTCAATGATGTCACCACTCATGATGTCACCACTCATGTCACCACTCATGATGTCACCACTCATGATGTCACCACTCAATGTCACCACTCATGATGTCACCACTCATGATGTCACCACTCATGATGTCACCACTCATGATGTCAGCACCTGATGTCACAAACTGACATAACCACCTGATGATATCACCACCTGATGACATCACCACCTGACAATGTCACCAATGATAATGTCACCATAACCAATGAAGTCACAACCAATGAAGTCACAACCAATGATGTCACAACCAATGATGTCATAACAAACATAACCAATGTCACAACCAATGATGTCACCAACTGATGATGTCACCAACTGATGATGTCACCAACTGATGATGTCATAACAAACATAACCAATGTCACAACCAATGATGTCACCAACTGATGATGTCACCAACTGTTAATGTCACCAACCGATAATGTCACCAACTGTTAATGTCACCAACTGATGATGTCACCAACTGTTAATGTCACCAACTGATGATGTCACCAACTGATGATGTCACCAACTGATGATGTCACCAACTGATGATGTCACCAACCGATGATGTCACCAACTGTTAATGTCACCAACTGATGATGTCACCAACTGATGATGTCACCAACTGATGATGTCACCAACTGATGATGTCACCAACTGATGATGTCACCAACCAATGATGTCACCAACTGATGATGTCACCAACTGTTAATGTCACCAACCAATGATGTGGATTAACAAGTCATAACCACTGATCTCGAAATAAAACTGGATAGTGCAACCTATTGTCCACTGGTTCATAAAATGAAGCCAGCTAAACAAAAGAAATCCGCCATTACTAAGGGACCAAACATGCTGAAAAATGTCTTTATGTCTTCTTAAAACGTCTTCTGTACCAAAAAAGACTATTGAACTATATTTTCTTTCAAAGATTCAGCATCTCATTCAACAAAATGTTTATATCGGTGCCAGAATACGCTAGAAAGACCATCACTTGGTCCCTTAGTAATGGGTGACTTCCGGCTTCATTTTGTAAACAATAGATGCTTAATCCAGTTTTATTTCGAGATCAGTGGTCATACCCCATTCCTGATTCCTGTCTGAACCAGCAAAAAAAAAAAGAAAAGCAGACCCTTTGCAGTATTTTAATCTATAGTCCCACAACTTCTCCTCAATTTTTGCAATTTTTTATGTGCATCTAAATGAGCCTTTCTTAATTTGTCTTGTTATAAAGCAAAGATTATTTTGAATTGCAAACAGACAAACGAGGCGAGAAACACAAGGGTATTAGTCACTATTATCAACCTAGTCTATTGGATCCTGGTATGCAAAGAGTTTGCATGCTGCCAGGTCAGCTGAGATAAATAGATGTCGTAGCTAGCAAATCAAGAATGAAACATCAGAAGGCCTGGATAAACCTATGATACAACAGGAATTAATGAATTTGTTCTCTGGTCAACAGAACCAAAACCATCTGGTGTTGACCACAATACAAACCTAACAGCTTGGCCTAAGACAATACAGTTGGTTAACCCCCCACTTTTTTCAAAATTGGAAAATGTGAGGTTTACTGCGGCATATTGCCTATACTGGGGAAGAATTAATGTACCCTTTTCGTAGAAGTATGACATTGCTATTTGCTGTAGAAAAGAGTGACTGTGCCGTTGCCCGAGGGTGACGTAAAAGAGTTATTTATAAAATACGATATAATGCAAGTTTCCAGCACATTGACACTACTTCAAGTATTCTATTTCTAAAAGAAATGCCGCTGACCAAGAAATTATGTTAAAAACAAAATGGTGGTGATCAAATGGTGCCCCCCCCCGCCCCCCCCCCCCCCCCCCCACACAGACACTTTTCAGGTGCTTCCACTCTGTGCCAAAGTGAGAACCCTCAGACATGCTAGGCTGTAATAATTATAAGCCAGCTAAAACAGTAATATTCTAGTCTGTCTTTAATACAGATGCCAGATGATTTTAGTTGTTGAAGGGAGAACCTTCAACTGGCCTATAGACAGCTATTGATTAATAAAATATCTCAATTAAACCTTCACCTTTAAGTTATAGCTAGTTAACCCTAGCCCGGTTAAAAGCTATTTATAGTGAGTCTGATATGACTTCTGTGTCAAGGAAAACATATCAAGTAAATAAGGGCAAAGCTACGTTAGTTTTACTTCAGTTTTTACACTAATTAGTCTATTATTTATTTTGTAAGCCCATCGTTACTAAAAAGATTGTTAAAGTCTTAGCTAACCCAGGAAAGAGCCGTCTTCACGAAGACTAATTAATTTATTAAATCTTCGCTTTGATCACAAAACACACAAACAACGTTTGATGTTCTATTTCAGTTCCTTTCAGCACTATTTATTCACACAGTCAAGCAAACGAACGCGTAATCGAAGCGAGTTCAACAGTTTTTTCAGCCGCCGGTTTGCCGGGCTGAAAACGATTACATGGACATTTTCATCCCGTAACCTGGCTAGCCCGGTTGCGGACAAGCGGGATCCCGGCAAACCGGGCTAGCCCGCTTGCCATGTAATCGAAATGTTAAAACAACATGTGTTTTATATATAAAGCGGGCTAGCCCGGTTAACCGGGCTAGCCCGGTTAACCGGGCCAGCCCGGTCCATGTAATCGCCCCCTAAATCTAGCAGCTTATAAAAAGAAGACAATTAGTAGTAAGAATAATTCAACTTATATTAAATTTCAAGATGCACTTCACCTTAATTACATAAATACTTAATTTCAGTTTTGTTTCTCAAAATAGGAAGTTGCTGTATTATTAGGGTTACAATATTTAACTAATGACACTGAGCTTCACTAGACATTTTAAGGATTTTTCACATGTTTTGTTAATAGAAGGAATCAGTATATATGGCAAACAAATTAAATGTTTAATAAGTTAGATTATTTAACTGTCTTATCTTAATTTAAACATGAACTTGATAACGGTATAATTTAGTCATAGCTGGAGGCCATAGTCAAACCTACAACTTAATTAACTTTAGTTATACTGGAAAACCTTCTCTGTTATATCTAAACTGTTCTCAGTTATATCTATCTAAAGTATTCTCAATAATGCCTAAACTGTTAAAAGCCATCCCTCATTAGTCCAGTGTTAATACTTGAGGAGGAAGACCATCCCTCATCCTGTACTGTTACAAGAGGAGGAAGACCATCCCTCATTAGTCCTGTGTTACTACAGGAAGGCCATCTGACATTAGACCAGTGTTACTACAGGAGGAAGGCCATCCCTCATTATAGTCCAGTGTTAATACTTGAGGAGGAAGACCAATCCCTCAGTCCTGTACTGTTACAAGAGGAGGAAGACCATCCCTCATTAGTCCACGTGTTACTACAGGAAGGCCATCTGTCATTAGACCAGTGTTACTACAGGAGGAAAGCCATCCCTCATAATTTTTATAGCTAGTCCTGTGTTACTAGAGGAGGAAACCAGAGTACCCAGAGAAAAGCTGCTATGTTCAATTAAGGTGCATAGTGTCAAACTGGAAGTTTCGAGCAGAGTCTTTCATCAGAGTGAAACGTGATGGAAAAAAACATCAGCAGTTTACCACATTTTCACCTTGCTCTATCTAAAATACTGCCTATGCAGCACCTACTTTTTCAAACTGGATGCACTGTTCTATTAAACTTGCAGTCAAGGTGAAATTTTAATCAGATAACTGCATGAACCAGTGAAAGGCGTATTAACAGTAACTGTGCTACCAAATTTTAATATTTGTAGTTGTATAACAACACAAAACTGTGGCTGCAATTATATAGCCAAAATGCAGTTTAATGTAAACCAGTTAGAGATGGTCTGAAATGATTAACAGGTAAAAATATGTTGATACATCACAATTAATCAGACAATTAACTGCAATAATATGCAGTATATCATTTAAAGGTCTTAGAAAAGATAAAGATGAAAGCTTTATACAAATATGGACCAATGGTCAGTGTAATCCTTTCTTTATTGAAAAGCTTTTAGGTAAGTTCTGATTCTGGTCAATATACTAGATGATTCTATTTGCCAAGAGGCCATCTAGATTTGTTTACTGAAGCCTATATCATAATTAGTGCACTGGCATTCCCCAAGTTCAGACAGGTACAGCCTTTTAGAATCTTACATTAATATAAGCAAATTCTGAGTTTACTTGTCAAGAGGGAGACATGCAAAAAGATGTTATTTTAAATGTGTAAAGGTCTAAAGGATCTTACAAATGTTTCAACATTTGAAACATTTGTAAGCCATTATGAAAGAACACATGCTAAAATTGAGAAATAGCAATTAAAAATGAAAGTTCTTTAATTGTATTTAAGTATTTCCTGCCCTTTTATTTTAGATCTTTAATTGATCTTTACTATTTTATTCTGGCTAAGTACACCAGAAGATTTTATTCAGCTCTGGGGAAGCTCTAGGATAGATAAAAGTTATAAACCTTCAAACACTTTCCTATTCAAATTGGTCTTTACTATTTTATTCTGGCCAACACCAGACAATTTTACATTTCAGCTCTCGGGAAGCCCTCGAATTGACGAGAATGTTTAGTAAAGACACATGAATGGCTATTTTCATAGTCAGCATGCAAAAGTACAATTAAATGCCTGTCTTGGTCAACTGGGAATCGAATTGTAAGAATGATAACATTTCTCTCTATGTATCGAACTACTGGTATTAAATTCTGCAACATGGTTGCAACAGATTTGCACTTCAAAAAGTTCAAAGATCACGTACTTTAATTAGAAATTATTCCTATTAGTTATTATAATCTGAACACCTTCATTAAAATTGAGGAAAAAAACCCAGACAAGCAACAATAAAGCTCTGAAGACTAAGTAATATAACATCTAGTGATGTACGATTGACACTGAATGTAAAAAGTCGCTGTCAAAATTAGCAATTCCAGTAAGAGTTTTCGATTTAATAGAGTTGTTATTAAACCTATCATCAACGGCTACGGGGTCTGTGCAGTTTTGTTTAAGTATGGTAGAATTTCTTTGAAAAACAAGACATTGATATATGTCTAAAATGGCAGTCCAGAATCTCAGATCAGTTTTGGAATTCTCATCTCGGTTACACTTGACTTCGACTGATAATTGATAGCTTCTGTCGGACGCATTGAATGTGTATTAAACGGCCCAATAAAACAAGTTCTTAAACCGGCACGAAAATAGCGAGAAACCTAGCTTATTGCTAAGACTAGAGTCTTTAATAATGATTTCGTTCGCCCCACACGCTTCTAGCTTTTCGCCGTTTCAAAAACCAGACATTGCTGACATGGCTGTGCACACATGTCACAAAAGCCTTTGACCTTTGTTGATCTTCTGTGATTTGAATCAAAAAAATACAGCCCCATTTTCTTTTGAAGAAGCGTCTGTATTCTGCTCGTTAATTTCGTTACACGAATTAAGGCTACCAGTTTTAAAATACAACACACAATTGCCGCATGAAAATTCTTACACCTAAAGGATTACTTCAACTTTGCTTTCTCAAAACTTGCCGACTTCTCGGAGCCAGAAGTCTCTACAACGACGGACGTCCTCGTTATTCAAATAAGAAGACCTTATGTTTGAAATTATTAGGCCACCGAGGTGTTTAGGTATAACTTCTAGCCGTAATGTTTCTATTTTTGGTAGTTTATAAGCGAAAATTTCAAACTAAACGACTACAACCAGCGACAGGTTCACAGCACGTGGGGAGCCATTTCCGTACACTGTAAGTTTGCATGTGGTCGTCTCGAACGGTAGAACAAGCTTGCCGAGTTTTCGCTCAGATAACGTTAATTACAACGATGAGAAACTTGCTTAATATGCAAGCATCGTAGACTTCATATAAAACGTTTTGTATTATTCGAACTAAGGACAACGTCAAGCTGAAGAGGGGATTTAAAATACTTGACATTTTCGGTCATGTCAACATTGCCTTATATGGCTGTTGGTGCGAGCACCGAATTCTGCCGTTAAAATGGTCTGTTTAAAACATTGAATGGACGACAAATTGAAGCTCAATTTCTCGTGGCAGTCGAATGCCTTTATAAACGTAAATAAATCGAAGATTGAGCCAATATTCGAAGGTTTTGGCCAAGTGGGAATCTTGGTACGGTTACGCCTACATTGAACGAGTTTTGACATGAAGAACATAACTGTGCAAGTTGTCAAATTTCCTGGGCAACGACTTGTCAAAATTATTCCGATTTTAAGCAACGGACTCCCCCAAATTAAAACTAAGCGAAATCGATATTTGGTTAAACTGGCCATTCGATGGCCCAAAAACGATCACGAAATTGTTTACGCAGTGAAGTCTGTGGTAAAACAGATTATGTAATAATTTAGATTTTAGAATATTTGCATTGCCGTGGCTTTGCACGAGTTTGCATATTTTCAAAGAAAAAAGATAATTGCTTAATATATACGTTGTACAATACTTGACTGGGGGCTGGAATATAAAGGGAAGCCAGCTAAATGCGGAGATTTCGAATTGTACAAAATTTGTTACAAATCCTGTCGCAAATTTACGCCGAGTGACACAGCAGTTAGTATGTTTATCAATGAAATATTTTGATTATTAATTCCGCAGACGACTTGGCCCTCAACACCAATAAGACATTGGGTAGTCATCGGCAAAAAAGGTGCGAATGTTTGAACTCAAAATGTCACCAAAAACAAGCTTATTACGATAGTTAGAACACAGTATACTCCAGTCAACGCCCACTATCGAAGACTTTGATATAAATACACATTTTTACACTAATCGATACGAACGATTTGACACTTGTCTTAACCACAGAAATTCCAACTTTCGCTCATATCCGTTTAGAAGATATTTCCAATTTGGCTCTGGCAGACGCTTCTGTAAACAACATAGCATCGACACATTAAAATCACCGAGGGAATAGGTTTTGTCGAACCTTAGCCCTGTCTGTCGTGTCGGTGGGGAGCCGTCTCAATTTTCGTTTGGTTTCAAACTTATGATTTATACGAATAATAAAAAGCCACACGCAATATCATTACAGGCCGTAAATCGAAGAAATCAGACTGGACTTAAAATACGGACAATGAGTTAACAGGATGAAACAAACCAACAGACTTTTCGTGTATGGTGAACAGGCTATAGAAACCAGTATTGTTAAAAATACATGTGAGTGAGCAAGAAGTTTTACCGAGTACAAGGATAAAACAGATACAGCTCGACTGGCAATTAAACATGTAATAAAGCGCTTAGCACTTTTGAATGCTGTATATGTCTATATTTAATCGCGTAGCCAGACTTACCGATATTGACCAGTTTGATGTTCTCTTGTTCGACGAATTTGAGGGCGATCGCGACATTTTCGAGCTTCTGGGATTTGAAGTTGGGTTTTTTGTTGTACTTGCCGACCCTCTTGTGGGCCAATACTTCGAGCAAGACGATGAGCTTTATGCCATCACACAAATCCGTTTCGAGGTCGTAAATTACAATGTTGGCAACTTTTAAATGTTCGTTGCACCAACGCGTGAACGTTCGCTGTTGAATCTTCTTCCATTCAGCGTCGGCCGACGTTGGGTCATGATCCGGCATCTTCGGCTCCTGTGGAAGGACAAAATGGGAGAATTACCAGAGATATCGACCGAACTAGACAGATTGAGTTTGCAACCACCGCACCAGCAAGTCTTTTGTACTTCGAGACTCCACCCTCAAATAGCAATTTACTCCCAACCTAATGAACGCCGGAATTGGCTCACTACACGAACAAAACCTCAAAAGCCTTATTACCGAAAGCACGACAAGGGTTCTCCCTTCTGTCCAATAAAACTCCCTCGATTTCTCCCTAACACAGTCGGTGATTCGGTCGTATATACAAGGGCTAGGCAAAACAATGTACTCGAACCGTACGCCGAGCTCGACCTCACGAGCTGAAACTGTCGGTGAACAGACCTCTCCTTAATAAAATTATGCAAATTAGCTTTATAGCCGGCAGTCCAGTCTCCGTGACAGAACGTGTATGAATATTCAAATCTATGGCAATTCCGATGGAGAGCCGCTATACTATAGTAGAATAGCTTACCGAGTCCATGGTTGTTGTTTGAAGGCAACAACTTGGTCCTCCGTCCGACTTGTGAAGTTTAGACTACAGTGGCCTAGGAGTGCCTGAAAACTGGATTGTATTTCAAGCTTTATATAGTGGCAGATGTGTGTAAAATACGTAAATATTTGTGGCAGCTGTGATAGCATGCGGAACGAGGGAGGAGTGGCTCGGTGGTCGCGATTTGGGCTATTATTGACACTTGGTATGCAATAATTGTTTTTAATACCCCCTCCCGAAATCGAGTTATCTTTCCGGAGTGCCGATCACCAAAAGAGATCCACTTACGCTTGCCTTACTAATCTGCTTCTCAATGCTTCGATTCCTCGAACCGCTTCGGCGTCGTTTCTTTTTCGAGACTCCACGTTTTTTCTACAAAATACAAAACAGAACGCGATATTTCTCCAAGGTATTTTACAGATTTGCCTATCTGAAGGGGAGAAAGGTGTCATTGGCAACGACCGGAAGTTAGCGCGCGCGTCATGTCCGATTGATTCGATGGGAGTGGTTTGATGAAAAAATATCTGGGCTTGGCCGCGAAGATTCTAGAAAAAAAAAATAACACCCTTAATCCTACTGTTTTTCGCCTGGAGTTTCAGTTAAACGTTTATTCGCCAATTTCCGTCAACGTTGAACTCAACAAGAATTCCCTTAAAGTCCCGGAATGTTACCCCGCCCACACCGGCTGTCCCCGCCCGCGCGATCGATAGGTGAAAATGCAAAGTAACCATTCACGGGTTGTTTGGGTTTTATAAAAAGGGAATTACAAATACAGAATAATATAGCTAAAATATAGAAATAAATAGTTATGAAGACGGAGAATAAGCATCTGTCAATACGATTCATATTTGTTATCAGATTTCTTCGCGATTCTCGACTGATGTACCCTTAGCTGAGCACCGCCTGTTGCAAATTGATGACAGCTCGTTCTCAGTCTTTCCTAATTCTTTCAACGCAGCTAATGTGATAAGTTCAGTAGGGTATCAGTTGGAATGAAATAGGCGAATTTGCGTCAAACACGAAGCAAGCCCTAGATGGCGAAGCGGGAACAGAGACGGCATGCTAAGCAAGCCTGGAGGATCTCAGATCATTCAGTTGTATTATCGGAAATATTTATCGGGAATGTAAGCTCATATTAAGACATGCCGGTGACGCATCAATGTCAATAGCGTGACTTATGCTTGTTTTGGCCTGTCGGACGTCTGCTGTTTAACTCTTTAATAGGCAATCGTACATTTTGTCTCTACTTCTTACATAATTTACTCTGGCTAACGCCAGACGATTTTGCTCGTCAACTTGCAGAAATTTGCCTGTTAAAGGGTTGACTTAATTTCTTGTATTTATTGTTAGCCCTTTGAGGCCTGGACCTCTCCCTGTGCAGCTGTGCTGAATAAAATCGTCTGACGTTAGCCAGATAAAATCATCTAAAGACTCGTCTTCAGGCTTCAAAAGGTTATTTACCACTTGTATATTTTAACCCGCTTATCAAATAAATTATGTATGTATGCCGTGAATATAGGTACATTTCGCTGAGTCGCTGACAGCAAATCCGTAGACAAGTCACTACCTTAAGGGGCAATAGCACTAAAAATTAAGTTTGTCTAATTTGAAAGAACTCATAAAATTGTAATAGAAGATCCTTTACAATTTTTTGGTATCTCTCTTCGTTTTCAAGATATTTCAATTTGTTTGACATGTAAATGAAATGGTCTCTCACGTCAGGTGTGGGGTAAAATATTTTCACATGTAGCAAAACCAGTTATATCTCTAAGTTTGTTCAGCGAAATCATTTGAAACTGTGTACATAAAAACTCCTTGCGACGCTGAACATTTCATGATATGTAAGTGATTTTGCTCTGTATGTGAAAATATTTTACCCCACTCCTGACGTCAGAGACCATCTCATTTACATATCAAACAAATTGAAATATCTTGAAAACGCAGAAAGATACGAAAAAGTTGTAAAGGATCTTCTATTACAATTTTATGAGTTCTTTCAAATTAGACAATCTTAATTTTTAGTATACTATTGCCCTTTAACGAAGATCTTAAGGTAGTGACTAATCTACGGATTTGCTGTCAGCGACTCAGCGAAATGTACCTATATTCACGGCATACATACATAATTCATTTGATAAGCGGGTTCAAATATACAAGTGGTAAATATACAAGCGTAAAGTGGATCGGGACCTGCTAACCTTTTGAAGCCTGAAGACGAGTCTTTAGATGATTTTATCTGGCTAACGTCAGACGATTTTATTCAGCACAGGGAGAGGTCCAGGCCTCAAAGGGCTAACAATAAATACAAGCAATTAAGTCAACCCTTTAACAGGCAAATTTCTGCAAGAGGTCCCCAGTTGACGAGAAAAATCGTCTGGCGTTAGCCAGAGTAAAGTATGTAAGAAGTAGAGACAAAATGTACGATTGCCTATTTAAGAGTTAAACAGCAGACGGCAACAGGCCAAAACAAGCATAAGTCACGCTATTGACATTGATATTGACATTGATTTTAATGCCAATCCCTTAAGGTTAGCAGGGTCATTTCGGTAAAGCGCTCTCAATTCGTCAGAGCTTATGCCACAAAAACAAAATAGATATCGTTAGAAAGCTATTAATTAGTTGTAGAATACAATGTTGTCTTTGATTTTGCGATAAACACAAACCAATAATAGTTGTGAATTTTTTAATTAAAACCAGACGGCTTCACTCGGGGCGACTCAAATAAAAAGCGTTTTATTTTGTTCAAAATCTTTTTTGCAGTTTAATTCCGAGATAAATTTCCAGCGAAACGGTGTCAGCGTTTTTTGATATGTCGAGTTTTGCTGATTTTATTGACGACCAAAGTTGAAAATGCTGTTTTCGACCAACATTCGGACAATGATTGAAATCAGGCAATAACTAAAAAAAAAAAAGCTGACACCGTTTGTCTGGAAATTTATCTCGGAATCGAACTGGGAAAATTTTCTTGAACAAAATGAAACGTTTCGTTCTTAAAGTCGCCCCGAGTGAAGAAGCCCTCTGGTTTTACTTGAAAGCTTCGCAACCAAACTTTGATTTTGCGATAAACCGCAAAATGAAATACAACATTGTATTCTACAAACTGTTAATAGCTTTCTAACGATTTTATTTTTGTAGCATAAATTCTGACGAATTGAGAACGCTTTACCGAAATGAGTCTGCAAACCTAAAGGCCTGTTCACACGAGACCGGGTTATCTTCGGGGGTAGGGATAACTCGGGGGCTAGGGTCAAAGTTGACCCTATTTCACATGATAAAACGCAACTACCGAGTTGTCCCTGGCTCCCGAGATAACCCTAGCTTCATGTGAACGCTTCACCCCGAGTTATCCCGAGCAACAGCATAAATACGCATGCCTAAGTTGACCCTCCCCCCCCCCCCCCTCCCCCCGAGATAACTCGGGTGGAAGCGTTCACATGGAGGTAGGGATAACTTGGGGGCTAGGGTTACCCTATCGCTCCGACCGAGTTATCCCTATCCCCCGAGATAACTCGGTGTTAGTTTATTTCCACGTTAAAAAAGTAAACCGTTCACATGAGACCGAGATAACTCGGGGAATAGGGATAACTCAGTCGGAGCGATAGGGTAACCCTAGCGCCCGAGTTATCCCTACCCCCCGAGATAACCCAGTCTCGTGTGAACAGGCCCTTAGAAGACATTACAAATTACAAACTTGCTGATAAGGACAACAGTCAACTGACGGTTATTGTCTATAAAACTCATTTGGCAATATTAATATTTATGATCATAGTCTAGAACAATTCAGAGCAACAAATAAGGAAGTTCCTATAAAAAGGCTTGGCTCAGGATGGCCAGGAATGTTCTACAATTATTCAATTAATTATTGGTATTTTTTTATCTTCGCTTTAGTGCAGTCCAAAGTTAAGCCCAGTTTGTACTTGGATGGGTGACCAACTGGGAATGACCCCGTTCTCAAGCTTGGGATTTAGGTGAGTAAAGTTGTAGTAGAGGTTTTTTTTCGCTGGTTTACGTCCCTCCGTAAAATCAACACCTAGATCTCGGCTGTGTTCCGTGGTCTGAACTGTGTCGTATGGCGGCTGCCAGGAGCGTCTTTAAGGTGGTCTTGGACAAAAAAAAATTATTTAATATTGGTTTATCTAAAGATATCTTGGCAGAAATATATAGGATATGTTTCACTGATGTTAAAAAGCTAAGACATACGTTGTTACACCATGGTATGCAAGCAACAACCCCCTAGTGAGCAAAATATAACACTTGCGGTGAACAAGATTCTATGAGAACTAACGGTCTGACAAACACCAAATAAAGGTTAATATAAAGCACACACACACAGATCTATGCTGTAAACCTCAAAAAAGTACAAAATTATAAATATTTTCGATAAAAATGTTATTTTTTTTAAAAGATGGCTGATTTTTATTCATAAAGCTACAAAACAATAACTTTTTAACAATGAATAACATTCATTATGCTTTTTTTTTTGAGGTTTGCAACATAGATCCGTTCATATTACACAGCCTTTAAAAATTTTAAAAGCATCACATCAAATTTTGAATGCGCTAATGTGTTTGGCGTCCAGGTACTATTACCAAATTAGGCAACTGAGAAAATCGTGTTTTGAAATTTCAAACCACCATGCTGGTTCAAAACCCAATTCCGGCAAAATGCATTTAAAGTTTATAGTTAAAAACAATGTTCAAATTATTACCCAAATTTGTCGCTATGTCAACATAATCTAATTGTTTTCCATTAAAAGGCCCCAGCTTTACATGTGACTCGGATCATATTTAAAGTAGTCTGCCCACTGTCTGGTTTCTTCTCTGAGGGCCTGTTCACATGAGGCGAGTTATCTCGGGGGGTAGGGTTATCCCTATCCCCCGAGATAACTCGGTGTTAGTTTATTTCCATGTTAAAAAAGTAAACCGTTCACATGAGACCGAGATAACTCGGGGGATAGGGATAACTCGGTCGGAGCGATAGGGTAACCCTAGCCCCCGAGTTATCCCTACCTCCATGTGAACGCTTTCACCCGAGTTATCTCGGGGGGTAGGGTCAACTCGGTAGTTGCGTTTTATCATGTGAAATAGGGTCAACTTTGACCCTAGCCCCCGAGTTATCCCTACCCCCCGAGATAACCCGGTCTCGTGTGAACAGCCCCTGAGAGGATAGTTGTACAAACGTGTATAAATAAACCATTTAGTTTCGACGTTGGGTTTTGCACTGGTCTGTGCCAATTGTGCGTGATTATTTTAGATTCCTATATCTATAGTTAAGATGTGAGAAAATTACTTTATTAAATATTGTTATCATTGACTTTAAAATTATATTTGTGTAAACGTTTCGGCTTGCACTGAAGCCATCTTCAGTACGTAGATGACGGTTGAACGTTGTCGCAATTTCGATTGTCGTCAGTAAATTTGATGACGTTATCCGGTTGGTAGTGCCAGGTTCTTCTACTGATTATCGGAAGCCACAACGACAACGAAATTGCGATAACGTTCAACCGACGTCATCCGCGTTCAGAAGAAGCCGAAACGTTTACACAAATATAATTTTAAAGTCAGTGAATGTGAACACAGTGACGTAACCAAGCCCCCCCCCCCCCCCCCAATGGTCTCCAAGATCGTTCTCGTGATAAACTTAAATCCGTGGAGAAACTTGTAGAGGGGGGTTACAGTTGTTTTAAGGCAATATATATATATATATATAAGCCTAAAATTTCCTAAGAGGGGGTCAAAGTACGTACATTCCCCTATCGATGATTCAGTTCTATAAATTCGAAGCTCCTTCAATATGAAACAGCAACATTACATCTTGAAATGCTATTGCAGAATTATGCGCAGAAAAAACTGCGCAGTGCAAAACTAGTGAATCGGAATAAATTAGGGCACAAAAAAAGTAGTAAAAAAGCAGAGTGCTGCGTAGGCAGTGTTTTAGATAGAGCAAAGTGAAAAGGTGTTTAACCGCCGAGAATAGTTTTAACAAGACGTCTGAGTCAGGCGTTCACTCAGGCTACTGGTAAAGTGCTTGGGGCAAAAAGATACTGATTGAATCGAAGCCTGAATCGAAGGCTGCATGTGGCGCATACTTCACACTGGTGAACATATTTACGATTAAGACAAGTTGTCAGTCATATTTGATCACTGTTTATAAACTATAGTCTACAAAGTCAGCCAGTCATGCACTTTCAAAATCTACCAACAACGTGCAAGAACACCTTGATCAAAATTATCAGAGCTGTTCAACTTTTTGTCCAACTCCAAAAGCGAAAGGAGCAAAAAGCTTACAACATGCCTCAACGCCTCACTCCATCCACGTTTGGGGGGGGGCAAGAACCTCGGTCTCCTAGGGGGATCCAGAGGCATGCTCCCCCGGAAAATTTTGGATTTCTAGGGTCTCTGAAACACTATTTCCTGCATTTTGAGGCAAGCCTTTAAGAGTAATCTGAAAGCCATAAATTACATAATTTTGTTGAAATCAAACCAGAACATAGCATGATACACGTCAGAATATCTTTAGATTTATTTATAAACAAGTCATAAATGTAAAAACAAGTTGGAGGCATTTTGTATATACCTTAGTATTGTAGTTTATAGCATATGCATGCCTGCTAAATATATAACACATTTCTAGTCTACTCACTTGGCCTTAAAACAACTGTACCCCCCCCCCCCCCCTACAAGTTTCTCAACGGATTTAAACTTTTCACGAGAACGGTCTTGGAGACCATTGATAACGAAATAACGGAGCCCTTCATCAAAGTAAAATGTGGCAAATTAGAGCACTCCCATTTGGTATTGTTAGCTCAGTAATCTTATTTTACTAAAATGCTGTTTATTAGATATAGCTGTATATATATATATATATATAAGTTGAATGTACCAGAGTTGGAAAAAAGCTGCTGGTATGCCGGTACCACCCGGAGGAAGGTTTACTTTAGTGAGGAAGGTTTAAAGTGAAAACACGTGAAACAACACATTCGGTAATCTGAGAAAGTTACAATTGATCAAGCAAGGTGTCGAGAAGAAATGCGATTTGCAGCAAAACATTGGCTAACCAACAATTATGCAGCACTGGCAGTGGCAGCAGTTACATGTGTGAGACATGTACGCTGATGTCTGCTGTGATGTCTGTATCTTCGCAGCAGTAGAGGGTAGTTGGCAGGCTATTAGTCAGCAGCGGTCAGTTGTTAGTAGCTATTGTAGTATGCCAAAGCTTACCTAGGAAAACCTAGAAAACCAAGGTACTGCAAAAGTCACGCAGTATTTATGAACGTTGCAAAACACAAAATTGTCGCTATATATTTTGAGGAAGGTTATCTAAACTTAAAAACCCATCCGGAGGAAGGTTGAATACTTTTTCCAACTTTGCAATGTACATGTAAATTTGAACGCACTATACAGTGTGTATAAAAAAAAACGGAACCTTAGAAAATGAGTAGTTCGAAAGCCTTAAACACCTCTGAGCCACGGATGCGTAAAAAAACACGGTCTTATACACCTGGAAAACTTGAAGTGTATGCATGGTGAAAGTATTTAAACGCTTTTTCTCTTCCTGTTTAATTTATGTGCTGATTAATTTATAACGCAGCGCTTTTAGGGCTTTCAAACTACTACAATAGGTTGTTATAAAAGAATACTAATTCATTTTCTAAGGGTTCAGGTTTTTTTGATACACACTGTAGAACCCCCATGTTGCATGCTTTCTTCGCATGTGTATATAGTAATTGTTAGCAAGTTATTAGGTAATCCGCTTATCGCGAAAACCACATCAAGTTGAACCGATTCTATTATTACAATATCAGATTGGCAATTGGAACCTAATTGGTCCTAATTGCCTGCGTTCATGCGATCTGCATGGAAACTCCACGCCTGGCCATCAACAAGTCTAACGTCGAATACATCTGTAGGAAATCTGGCGACTTCACTTTGCGATTGTTAAATCGTTTGTCTTCCTCTAGAACACGGAGTCTTTTATAACAGTTGTGTTCATAACCCTTCCTTAATTAGTAGAGCACCCAAGGTGGCCTTCGTATTATCATATCATTGTCCGTTATAATAAATGATATGTTCTGTAACCAGAGGCCCTGTAATTATTGTTATTGCAGATAACAAGCAAAGTCTGATGGAATTTAAAGATAAATGTTTACTTGTCTGTGTGTTATGAATAGAGATGGTGATAAAGAAATCTAATGATGGTTTATGATGCCCTAAGGAAGTTGAACCTCGTTGCGGGTTAGAAGATGTCCCTGTTCGAATGTTAAACAAGGGTGTTAGAGTTGAAGGAGTGGTAATGAAAGCACCAGAACCCCGAGATAAGGGTCTTTAAGTGAAGTGGAATGATCTCCCCCACACTTGAGAGCCAACACGCGCTCAAAGGAACAGCTAGACGCGTTTTAAGTGTTTTTGGTTAATGATGTTGGCGGTGGCCTAAAGGCTTTTCTGAACTGTTAACAAATTAAACAATCAAAAACAATGTGCGGTCAGCTAAGGTTAAATTAGAGTCGACTTGTTGTTATTCGTAACGGTGTTTGCTCTATACGAGTGTAAATTCAACACCAGATTATTGGATCTCGACTTTATCAAGCCTTAGGTTTTTTATCTGATTCTCGATCTGGGAAAACGATATTTTATATTTTGTGACAGCTTGGAATGATCAGTTGTTCTCGCTAGTGTTCATTAGCAACCAGATAATACATGACACTTGTGCGGTAATTTATGTAGTTATATATTATATATAGGCTTTAATTACCTGTCAATAATAAAGAAAAGTAATTATAACAGAGGGTACGCAAAGGCGAAAAACCGCGCGTGTTTTCTCAGCGAGCTCTCGCTGTATTATGGGAAGGTCAAAGTGTGTTGGGGGGTGTTAGTTTACATGAGACTGGCCTGAATTTTGCATTTCGGTTTTTGTTCACATGTGGCTGGCCTTGAAACTATATATAGGCTTGATTTCGCTGTTTCTTCAAGATTTGTGTCAATTGCCTTACAGCTCGTGACCACCGGAGAATCATTATTTTATGTGGATTTGACACCAATCTCATTTAACACTTTGAGGTCTGGTCCTCTCCAGTATGCTGAATAAAATCGTCTGGCGTTAGCCAGAATAAAATACTAAAGACTCGTCGTCAGGCTTCAAAGTGTTAAAACAACGTATTGAGTTTGAGAGGTGAAAGTGCTTCAGTTCGGTTTAGCAGGCGACCTAAGATTAGGCAGGCGTGAACTGAATCTCAGGCCTGACTCATGAAACGATCTATGAGGTTATTTATAACCAAGGTTAACAACAAAGGAACGCGCAGGGCATGGGGCGATAGCAAGCCTATTAAAGTGACGAGAACTCTCAGGTATCATACAGTACGCTCTGGAGAGCCAGCTTGATAGAGCCGTTATTCTGCGTAGTCGATAGCTAAAGAAGACAGCGAGAGAGGAAAATTTGTGCCCTCCATCCCACCCATTAATCAACGACTACAGTAATTAAACTTCCACCGAAATAATCGGTGTGATAGGTGCAGACACGGGGCATGGTGGACATGTCAAGGCTGGGGACCATTACATGGCCCTAGACCTGTATCCAAGTAACCAAACAACGGCTGGAAGCTATTAAACATGCATGTCTGCACCTAACCATCCATACGGGTAAGTATAGTGACGTAGGTGTTAAATGGTAAAAACACTACAACGGACCCGAAATCAGTCTGGCCTGAGTTCGGGCTGGCCTCATGTAAACACCCCCTTAGTGTTGGTGTGTGTGTCGGGGTGAGGTTTACATGAAGTACCTAGGAAATGAACAACCAGAAAAATTTGCCGAATCTCGCCGGCCGGCATAAAACTAAAAGCATCATATCAATTACAGTTTTTCAGTAGTTTTGCTGTATTCCTAGTATTCCTAGGCCTAGTTCTCACTTGTCGTAAGAATCGGGGACAGTTCTACCCCCGATTGTCGGCGATTCTTACGACAACCACGTTCACACTTGTCGTGACTTCTCGTAAGAATCGGGGATTTTTCCTGTCCCCAATCGTCCCAGACGAGTGGTGGTTTCAGTGCTCTTCCGTGTTCACACATGTCGTAAGTTCGTAACTAGTCGTAAGAATCCCCGATCGTCGGCGCCGGCTGGGATGCATTTTCCAAATAGAAAGGATTCCGATTGTTGCCATGCTTCCGATCAGATCGGCGACTGTCTGGGACGTTACTTCAAGCTTCAACCATGTTCACACGTGTCGTAACAATCCCAGACGATTGGGGACAGGAAAAACTGATCCCCGATTCTTACGACAAGTGAGAACCAGGCTTAAGTTGTTAACACTCAAAAATAAACTCTGAGCTCCAGACGGGACTCGAACCCACAACCTTCCGAATGCCAGCCAGACGCTCTAACCATTGGGCCACTGGAACTCGGATGGAAGACTGGTGTTGTTTACGATATTTAGACCTGGGAACGAGACAAAGCGTGACGTGTGCGAGTCACAAGTGCTTGTTTATAGGCTACAAGTCGTGAAATAAAAATCACTCCTTCACCAAGAAATGACGTCACTCGACAAACAAATAACAACAAATTTTTAATACTTGGCTAACAGCTAAGTTGGCGAATATTGGTTCAGTCTATTGAAAAACTAACGCCATCTTAGTGATATAGATCTCGACGAGCTGCATCTTTTTGCTTAAATGTTTTTGTGCGTTAGTCCGTACTTGTACAACAAGTACTTGTTTGTGACACATGTACGGCGGTTCATTCGTGTTCCCGCCATCTGAGTTCTTGTGGCTTAGAGCGTTTGGACAGCATTCAGAAAGTTATGACAGCTTGTACAGCAAGAACAGAGAAAACGTTACTAACCACAACTAGCCCGGTTAACCGGGCTGAGTTTTCGAAACGATTACATGGAGCGGGCTAGCCCGGTTAACACTTTGAGGCCTGGACGTCTCCCTGTGCTGAATAAAATCGTCTGGCGTTAGCCAGAATAAACCTTAAAGACTCGTCGTCAGGCTTCAAAGTGTTAACTGGGATGAAAATGTCCATGTAATCGTTTTCATCCCGGCAAACCGGGCTGAAAACTGTTGAACTCGCTTCGATACGCGTTCGTTTACTTGACTGTGTGAATAAATAGTGCTGAAAGGAACTGAAATAGAACATGAAAACGTTGTTCGATGTGTTTCGTGATCATAGCGAAGATTTAATAAATTAATTAGTCTTCGTGAAGACGCTTGCGTGGGTTAACTAAGACTATAACAATCTTTTTATTAATGATGGGTTTACAAAATAAACAATAGACTAATTAGTGTAAAACTGAAGTAAAACTAACGTAACTTTGCCCTTATTTACTTGATCTGAATTGCGAATTTCGCCCTGAAATCATCCACGTCATTTCAAAGCTCATCCCGGCTTACCCGCTTGCCATGTAATTAATCGTTTGTCATACGTTTTATAAATAAAGCGGGCTAGCCTGGTCCATGTAATCGCCCCTAACTAAATTACAATTTATAGTAGTGTTTTATTGTTCTCACTTTGTCAGTAAACGCCATTGCACTTCTCATACACAACATTGAAAGCACTATTCTATACATTATATTTAAATTTCGTCTGCGGTACCATTTGATACTCGCTAGCAATAATTGGTATCAGGCCAGTACTTAAAATTTTCTGAGCACACCCCCCGCTCGTGTTTAATTATTTAGTAGTATTGCAATATAGTAAGGTTTGATATACTGCCGAAACAGAGAACCTTAGCGGTCGTTTCGAGCGAAGGCCCGCTAGAAAACTTCGAAACGTTAGACTTATTTGATTTCATCGCCTTTTACTCTGATAAAGAACTCGGCTAGTAGACACGTCAGTATTTCATTTACAAAACTGTTCTCGGCAATTTACCACCACTTATTCAAATCTGTGTTCAAATTGCGTATATATGTATATATATATATAGAGAGAGAGAGAGAGAGAGAGAGAGAGAGAGAGAGAGAGAGAGAGAGAGAGAGAGAGAGAGAGAGAGAGAGAGAGAGACAGAGAGAGAGAGACAGAGAGAGAGAGACAGAGAGAGAGAGAGAGAATTTAAAATACGTTGATTATTTCCGCCCGGAAAACCTAATTGCAACCTAGGTGACTTTATCGTGTTTATAACCTTTTTTGGAAAATTCCATAATTACGTCCTGGAGACGTATGTCCTGGCATTGTTCTAGAAAGTTCCGTGTTGGTATTAAAACCTTTTATTAAAAGCTGCACGCGAACCAGAAGCCCGGCCGCCGCAACCGCAGACTATCCCAGTCTAAACGTCTGTGGTATTTGTTTCGGCTTGCATGTTCAATGTATTTCCTGAACACGTGGGAGTGTTTCCTAATCCGGAGAAAAATGTAGAAACTTCGTATCCGAATACTTTTGAATCCGAGACAATACGTAGTGTGAACGGTTACTCCGATGAATTCGGATGCTCTTCCGCTCGTAGTCATGTGAGGTTGCGGTGGAACCAACATGGTCAACATATTAACTGAATTAAAGGAATTCCGAGTTTAGTGTAAAGGGCCGAATCTACGAATACTGTTGTAGTGTAAACGCCTAACGAATCCGAATACTCGGCACGAAGTGAATCCGGAAACATTTACGAATCCGGAAAGTTTTGCTCTAGTGTAAACGTAGTCTAATTGGGGACACTATATAACGTTGGTTTTACTGAGGATGGACACTGGAGAAACCAGAGAAAAACCCTCGAGGCACAGGAGAGAACCAATAACTCAACTCACACGAAGCTAAGGTTCTTACCCATCTAACCCAGTATGACTGGGCTTATGTAACTTCATTGTGGCGAGACACAGCGCACTAGCAGCACGTATACCACCCTTGCCTCTTATTTCCTGAACGGGGGAGAGTTTCCTTTCATTGTATAGGCCATTTTCAAAATCACATGATATGGTTCATACATATATTATTATGGAAGGACAACATTTTATAATGTCGTCGATATTGGGGGGGAAATGCTTCAGTTGTTTTGTTGTTTGAGTAAACAACAGCTGTATGGGCAAAGCATGATAAACTGGTCCTATATCACTTTCTCAATGAGATTGATGCCATATTAAACATTTTGTCCTTCCAGCATAATATATGTATGAACCATATCATGTGATTTTGAAAATGGTCTATATGGGAGTTCCAGAAGGCGTCAACGGCAAATACCGAAATAGGTAACTGACTCATTATTTAGTCATTCGTGATAGGTTACTAACAAAAAAATAATTGGACTGCGGTGCCCTATATCAATGACTGACAATAAGTGACCAATCCAAGATGGCGGTTTATGCAGTAGCCAACGTCGTTGAGTAGTAACAAGTGACCTTTATCTCATAAATAAATCTATACCTAAATTGATCGGATAAAAAGGGCAGCGATTACTACCGTACGAAAAACGACCCATAAACAGCCATCTTGGGTTGGTCACCTTTTGCCATAGGACACCCGCAGTCCAGTTTCAGTGGGTGTCTACAGAAAGAGTTAAGTATAGGTTAGTTACCGAACCCGAGGTAACTACGTCCCGAAGGCCCAAGGTAACTAACCTACTTAGTTCACGATCACAGAGGTTGCCTAAGAAAACTGAGATACTGAGTTCGTTATCACAGAGGTTGTCTAAAAAACACTTCAGTCGCGATGATAAATCCTTTATCACATTCGTGACCATTGATTAACCCTTATTTTCCCAACCACGCATAAATCAAGTTAATAGACGAAATCGGAGTTTCGACTGTGCATACAATCTGAGTCGGGATAAAACGTAGTTCATTTATAACATGAGGACATTTCTGATTTCAGAAACTTTTTAATCTTTAGGTATTCTATAAGGATAAACTTTGCTTATCGATTATCCTTGACAATAATCCTAAACGTAGTGTCTAAATATAATGAACTCAAAACATGAAAAAACAGTCCCAGCCTATGTTATCTTTCCGTTATGCTTTAGTAGACACGGTGTAATTTGCATAGGGGGCCCAAATTGAATAGGAAACTAATTTGCATGTGGGCCTAAATGAAACTACAATTTGGTGTATTGCCCCAGGCTAATATATATTAGCCCGGGGCATTAACTTGATTTATGCGTGGTTTGGACTAATTATTACAAATAAACAACCGCGGTACATCAACGAAAACCGAGGTGATCGTAAACTAAAAGTAGTAAGTGCCTCAACACATACGTTCTTATATACTGAGTACTCACTTCTTTGTTGCGTCGTTGGTCGGCGTTAAGACCATCCAATTCGTCGACACGTTGCGCCACCAATGCATAACTTGTACCTTCACGTGACATTTTACTACAAGGATATTGAAAGAACGAATAAAATTGTATAACCATGCAACCTTTTCTCATCTTTAATCAGACCCCGCGACGGCTTACTAAATGTGCTGTTACACAATGCGATTTTTATTGCAACTTGCAACAAAAATTTCACGACTCTCACATATATTATATACTATTGCTATATTCTCACTATATAAGATTGCAAGAACTTCCGTGCATGCTGTCATAATCACACAATATAATTATAGTGGTACGACTGAAAAATATCCAATTCCATATATCCCAATATATATGTATATATATATATATATATATACAAAGCATGAAGTATAGTTTACCTTAAAGTCTTCGCTACCAGAGGTTTCACCCTGATGATCCCGTTTAGGGTGAAACCTCTGGTAGCGAAGACTTTAAGGTAAAACTATACTTCATGCTTTGTATTTTGCTCTATCTATATATGGTATTGAGCACTCTCTAACATTTCGTGAACCAAAACTCACTTATATATATATGTACTATTTAAAACACGAGCAGGAGTGTTTTATCAGATATAAAACACGAGGCGAAGCCGAGTGTTTTAGATCTGATAAAACACGTTCTGCGAGTGTTTTGAATGGCTTAAGAAACGATCACCATTTGGTAAGTTCGTTGGCGTAGTAATTTTGAAAAATAACGTTGTCTAAGGCGAGGAAATCAAAGCTAAAGTTTATGTAAATCAGGAGAAAATTTTATCAGATATAAAACCACGATACGGTTATGATTTTTCTTTGTGTTTTCCTCATGAATTATTAATGAGTTTTTTAAATATATATATATATATATACTGAAACCCAGACTATAGTCGTGCATGTTTGTTTGTAAAATAACAAATGTTTCTAACTCCAGAGACATAACATGCAAACACTCGCTAGCTTACAGCAACAGAATGTCGAAAAATAAGAATCACCTAATGAACTGTATCAGCAAAACACTAGTAAATTTTATGTTTTTATTATATTCATCGGAGCCGTCCGTTTCACACAAATAGAATTGTCTCACCGCGTAGCTGCATGCATGCAAAGCCTGAAAGAGTTACAAATGCGTAATACAGCTTTGACCTACTTAGCTCTAAAGTCTATAAAACTAGTTAAACTATATTATATAAGAAAGTTTGTAGTCTTACACCATGTTTAATATGAAATTTTTATTTTAAATTTTTTATTAAATTTTTATTATTAATAATTATTTCATAACATGGTGTAAGACTACAAACTTTCTTATATAAAATACATTTTCGCCATGCAAAGCTTCAATTAAACAACATATTAGTTAAACTGTAGTTCTATTTTATTCTAACTAACGCCAGGCAATTAATTAATCTCTGCTGGGAAAGACCTAGATATAGGGATGAGTTAGAAACTTTTGTCCGACTCTTTCCTGACCAAATCGATCTTAAATATCTCATTTTGCATATATAGCAGACGCCAGAGATTTTAGTCACCTCTGAAACCCTCGAACATGCAACGACGAGGAGTCGTGCGTTTAATATTTTTTTCAAAGGATTATTCGATATAGTTTCCAAAGAGCCTTTGTTGAAACAAGTAGATTAAACAACTGGAGAAAACTGATAACGAAAGAACAAGTAAGAATAACTCAAGCGTTGAATGAAAACAGGTACCAAACAACAAGCGCTAGGTCCGATTGCATTTTTTGAAGGAAGACGCTTTTCTACTTGTATTTAAACCAGATTATTTAACTCCCCGGCAATGGAAGACACTGCATATATAACACTTCCCTCTTACCTCAACAATTATGGAAACATTTCAGCTCCTTGCTAATTGCTCTTATTTCGTCATGCATAACAGTTCATTGCAAACATCTTCAGTCAGTAGCGTCTTGTCTGTACAGTAATAATGTATACAATTGAAATCAAGTAGCCAATAAGAAGAGAGATAAAAAAAAAACACGCAACGTGATTGGTTGATTTCGATAATTATAATATCTTTGTCGGAAGTGAATGCTTACAGTAAGGTCCCTA
The DNA here is from genome assembly GCA_035771165.1 of Paragorgia papillata. Classification (NCBI taxonomy): domain Eukaryota; kingdom Metazoa; phylum Cnidaria; class Anthozoa; order Scleralcyonacea; family Coralliidae; genus Paragorgia; species Paragorgia papillata. The sequence goes on from JAWNZC010000296.1 coordinate 290,624, forward strand.
TAGAGCGTTTTCATCTGACGTCACGGCGGCCATATTGGTGTACCAAAACAATGAAATGGCGGCCATATTGGTGTACGGTATGGGAATTAGCTCTTTCTTATTCAAATACTTTGTATTGTTTCACCACCCCAATGGGGCCACCGATCACGTGAGTGAAAACGGTCTATTAGGGCCTGTTCACATGAGGCGAGTTATCTCGGAGGGTAGGGTTATCCCTATCCCCCGAGATAACTCGGTGTTAGTTTATTTCCATGTTAAAAAAGTAAACCGTTCACATGAGACCGAGATAACTCGGGGGATAGGGATAACTCGGTCGGAGCGATAGGGTAACCCTAGCCCCCGAGTTATCGCTACCTCCATGTGAACGCTTTCACCCGAGTTATCTCGGGGGGTAGGGTCAACTTAGGCATGCGTATTTATGCGGTTGCTCGGGATAACTCGGGGTGAAGCGTTCACATGAAGCTAGGGTTATCTCGGGGGCCAGGGACAACTCGGTAGTTGCGTTTTATCATGTAAAATAGGGTCAACTTTGACCCTAGCCCCCGAGTTATCCCTACCCCCCGAGATAACCCGGTCTCGTGTGAACAGCCCCTTATTAGAGAGCTTAACTTTGGGAGAAGAATGAAGCGTGAAAGGATTTATGTAGGTATGTGTTTTTTGGATAACCCTCGACGCGTTTCGACCTTCCAGTCTTCTTCAGGAGGGATTTTGAGTCGATGTTGAAATCAGTAATGTTAAGACGAAAATACAGATATTAGAAGGCGCGTGCAACACTGAAGTATAATAGACAACTGCCATTTGCAAGCGACCGTTAGGCGAGCGATTTTTTTCATGTTTGTTTACGTTTGAAAGTTGCACGTTTCACACGAAAACGTTGAACGTTTAAAAACAAATAAATCAACTTGCGGCATCAGTTCAAAGAAACCTGTCAAAATGACGCTGCAAGTTGATTGATTTGTTTTTAAACGTTAAACGTTTTCTGGTGAAACATGCAACTTTCAAACGTAAACAAACATGAAAAAAATCGCTCGCCTAACGGTTGCTTGCAAATGGCAGTATAAAAATGTCTTACTGAATGTCTGTGTAGTGTTGGTGTAGTCCGTAACGTACTGCCATTCGTGGTGGGCGTTATAATTGGTGAATTTCCCGCTCCTCTGTCCTATATCGGTAGTTGGCGTGAACTATATAGATCAGTGGCGTGAACAGGTTTGAAAAACATGAATTATTAATGAGTTTGAGAAATAGTGTTTCTTCGCATTTTGATGACGTCGTAGAGTGGTTTCAAAAGGTAAAAATCTCAGCTGCCAAATAGTAGGAGACTTTTAAGATTGTATTAATTGTTTGGGATCACATACTTTTCAATCTTAGGAAACCCCTTTTACAAGTTTCTTAATTAGAAAATGGATCATGGTTCCCTGGGCGACGCCACTGATGTCAAAATATTTTTTAATTTAAATTTTTAATTAAAGAATCCGTATCAGTAATATCGTATTTTAGGTTATAACAATAGAGTTGCTGTTTTTGGACATAAATGTTTTTGGTCCGACTCAGGGTCATTTTAGCCCGAGCCGCAGACGAGGGTTAAAATTAGCTCTGAGAAGGGCCAAAAACATATTTATGCCCAAGAACATCGACTGTATTACTATACTAATAATTTTAGTAGGCATTTAGAAGAAAATCAAAGACAGTACAGTATCTTGAACAGTGCCGCCATCCCGCCAGCGTGTATTTCATTGCAATAAATATTTACATAACTCATAACTCATAACTTAAGCCTGGTTACCATAATATCGTCTCGATGATTAATTTTTAGAATTTGTTAAGATTTAAATTATACGATACAAAATTATTAAACTTCAAAATGACAAATCTTCTATTTGTTAGATGCTTAAATGAATTGTTAATTAAATGCTTGCAATAAAAATAGATAAATAGAATATTTAAAATAGAATATTTAAAAATAGATATATTATTTTTAAAATAATAAAGGTAACGTGTACATCTTTAATTCTTTGAAAGTTTTCATGGCGATAATATGTAATATAGTTTTGTGGAAACACCAAACTCTGATGAAGGACTGAGGCAACAGGCCGGAAGCTATAATAATATGTCGTGTTTCTACAAAGCTTATCTATATTATGTGTACATCGTTCTTGAAAATGTCAAGTCGATGATTGAGTTACATGCTTCCAATTTCCGCGAAAAGCTGATTTTATGACAGAGAATCGCAATTAAATTTTATTTAACATCTGCGCCTTGCTTTTGTTTTAATTTTTATTTCTTCAAGCAATCTAATTTCGGAGCATCCTTTTAATGAAAATTCCTAACGCTAACTGCGCTAAATTACTGTTGACTGGCAACAAGGGAAAAGTGTTAAGTTGACACTGTCTAACACTGAAATTAAACTCAAGCAATCCTAACCCTTTAAGAATAGCAAAGCTGAAACCAACCTCAGCCAGGAGTCCAACCCGAGATCATTTTTATATCATGTGTCAATAACGACGTTGTTTTTGAGTGACACTTGCTATTTTAATCAGAGAGTTGTAATTTTATGCATGTATAGTCATGTATAATTAAGAATACATGATTACTGTAATTTCCTGACAGTTTTTATTAAATCTACAGGAATCCTACTCCGTATGTATAAGAGCCATTTCTGTCTGCGAGCCAGGCCATTGAAAGCATCAGTATCAAACCAATACGTCTCAAGACACGCAACGGTTATCTTTTGGAGAAGAATACTTGGAAGCAATTTCTAACATAACGTGAGTACACGCTTTAATAATTCCCACGATGCATCAAGGTTACCGTGATATCAGGCCAGGCAGTCAGTCAGGCAGTCAGTTGAGCTTCTGACGAAATCACGTCGAAAAGTTTCACAGTTTGTTTAACTAGCTACAACTTTAGCTCGATTGACGGACATCGCGTAATTATTTTCGTTGGGTTTGCAACAACTTGCCAGGATTTGGTTTCATTCGTTTGGTCGTCAAATCAAGTATAAACCACGCATGTGTCGAATTTAGGCTATGTTAAAGTTGTATACCAAAGGTACAAGTTCGTATTTGGTGTCGCGACAAGATGCAATCATTAACAAAAAGAAAATGAACAAGACTGAATTTCAAAAATCACCAACACGTTTTTGTAGGAAGAGATACAGTATATGTATATATGCAGTCAGTAAGCCCCCAAAAATATTCATTTTCCTGAGTACTTAAAGCTTGCCTATAGCACTGAAGCTGAAAACTTTACTACAGTATCACCAAGTCAAAAACTTTACTTGTTTTCATAGTTGTTATACTTGTCAAAAACGTCAATCAAAATCTTATGTAATAATTTTCTATTTTTTATGAGCAAGTGCATGATTCCCTGGGTAAACCCTCACATAGATACCGAATAGAGCGGCCAATCAGATTGCAGGAATTGCATTAGATTATTAGAATTAATGCTACTCTAGTTTAAATTCAGCAAAAACCGCACAAGTTTCCTATTTTAACTTAAGGTCATCACAACACATATGGATATCTCTTAAAGTGAGAGGGAAAACTTTATGAATTCAACACACAAAGTATTTCCCCAAACATAAAAATTGTAGTATACATTGAAATAAAAGTAGCGTGCTGTATATAACCTTACTATATTTCGATTGTAGTATACATTGTATGGGTGTAGTATCATTGTTACTGTCACTTGATAATCGGTTAGAAAAAGGAAAGCGACCACATGGGTCAAATATAGCATTTGAGACACACGAGTTATATAACATATAAAATGCATGTAAGCTACACTGTTCATATTATTATACACTAACAAATATAATATTCCAAGTAAAAGAGAATATGGGGTCACCATTTAATGTGGATATCTCCCCGAGATCACAAAAAGTCATTATCATTACAGTGGAATCCCATTTGTATACAATAACATGACTCTTGTGTGCATTTTCATTATATTTTTATATTTTCATTATATTTTCATTTATATTTTATACAAAGTATGAAGTATAGTTTTACCTTAAAGTCTTCGCTACCAGAGGTTTCACCCTAAACGGGATCATCAGGCGACTCTGATGATCGTTTAGGGTGAAACCTCTGGTAGCGAAGACTTTAAGGTAAAACTATACTTCATACTTTGTATTTTGCTCTATCTATATATGGTATTGAGCACTCTCTAACATTTCGTGAACCAAAACTCACTTATATGTAATATTTATAAACCGCGCAGGAGGGCTTTATCGGATATAAAACACGAGGCGATAGCCGAGTGTTTTAGAGCCGATAAAGCCCGTACTGCAAGGTTTTTAAATGGCTTCTAAAAAGAATCACTTCATACGTTCATTGGCGTAGTAATTTTGAAAATTAAGCTTATCTCAGCCGTTAAAAACCAGCGAGAAACTTAGAGCGAGTCTATATCACATATATAGATCCGATACGCTCATGATTTTTCTTTGTGTTTTCCTCATGAATTATTAATGAATTTTAGAAATATATATATATATGTGTGTGTATGTCTGTGCAGTTAATAATCAATTTTATGATTCTTACCTAACTAAATAAACACAATAAACGCTGTAGATTATTGAAAAGCCTTTTCTGCCTTCTGTGTGCTTTTTAGAACGTAGATCAATACTTACAAACATGTCGGACACAAAAAATCGATGGATAAGTGCCAGTGGACATGGATATCTCCCCCTAGGAAAGGACCTCAGTGACGAAGTCAAATCTTTGAGAGAAGCAGGAGAGGAGATTAAGAGCAGGTTAGATGCACTTGAAGCACAACCTAATTCATTCACACCTGAGGTACAACGCGACATACAGAATGTAAGGGGGAAATCAGAAATGCTGGTAAGCCAGCTTTTGTCTTTATCAGATAAAGTTGAAAAACAACGCGAAGGTACCGAGTCACTAAAGCAGCAAATTGAGGAACTAAGAAAGGAAAACCAGAAACTGAAATCGCAAGTTGAACGTTTGGAGTCACAGATGAGAACCTTGGAGTTGGGACAAATGATTACAGAATTTGAGCGAAACCTTGCCAAATTCGTTCTCTTGCCAGAAACAAAAGTAGCTAATCGAGGTGGTCTCAAATTCATGCTAAATTATTTCAACCAGAAGAAGAAAGGGGGAAAGAACAGGAGCAAGGGGAAGGATAAAAGCTTACGAAAACAGCTTGACCGTTGGGAAAGAATTCAACACTCCAGTAAAGTGACATGGACAGATGAACACTTAGATGCATTCGACGACATTAAAGCGACCAGAAATGTAATAGCACACCCCTCAAAAATAGATTATAAGCGCGTAGAAGAGCAGATTAAAGAGTTGTATGACCATTGGGGCAATGAATTTTCAGGTTTCCTCAACATGCACAAGAAACTAAGTTGTCTACCGGTATTGGGCCACATTGCCTGTGAATTTCAAGATACCATTGTTTCCTTCATTCTTCCAGAAAAGAGAAAAATGAGTGTCGCAGAGATGATCAAATGGTTGAAAAATAATACATCATCTGAAGAAGGAAAAGCAGCTAACATACGTTGGAGTAATCTGGTACAGGGAAAGGAGTGGACCAACAGGCATGAGGAGGCTTTATTGCAACTGATGGAGCTAGATCGCGAAGGTGCCATTTTACATTTAGACATCGATTTTGAGGAGGCAAAGACGCACATAGCTGAATATATGGCAGAGTACAAGCAAGATGATGATGACAAGGAAGAGATTAAGCAAGAGTTATCTGACATCATTGATATGATGAAAACATTCCCCGAGCAATCTGGGTTACCATGGAAACAGCCGCAGTAAAACGTCAGCAACATGAAAAGTAACGATTGAAAATAGAAATCGGTTTACTTTAATCTAAAGCGAAAATCACCAACACGTTTTTGTAGGAAGAGATACAGTATATGTATATATGCAGTCAGTAAGCCCCCAAAAATATTCATTTTCCTGAGTACTTAAAGCTTGCCTATAGTACTGAAGCTGAAAACTTTACTACAGTATCACCAAGTCAAAAACTTTACTTATTTTCATAGTTGTTATACTTGTCAAAAACGTCAATCAAAATCTTATGTAATAATTTTCTATTTTTTATGAGCAAGTGCATGATTCCCTGGGTAAACCCTCACATAGATACCGAATAGAGCGGCCAATCAGATTGCAGGAATTGCATTAGATTATTAGAATTAATGCTACTCTAGTTTAAATTCAGCAAAAACCGCACAAGTTTCCTATTTAACTTAAGGTCATCACAACACATATTGATATCTCTTAAAGTGAGGGAAAACTTTATGAATTCAACACACAAAGTATTTCCCCAAACATAAAAATTGTAGTATACATTGAAATAAAAGTAGCGTGCTGTATATAACCTTACTATATTTCGATTGTAGTATACATTGTATGGGTGTAGTATCATTGTTACTGTCACTTGATAATCGGTTAGAAAAAGGAAAGCGACCACATGGGTCAAATATAGTATTTGAGACACACGAGTTATATAACATATAAAATGCATACATGTAAGCTACACTGTTCATATTATTATACACTAACAAATATAATATTCCGAGTAAAAGAGAATATTTATACAATGGGGTCACCATTTAATGTGGATATCTCCCCGAGATCACAAAAAGTCATTATCATTACAGTGGAATCCCATTTGTATACATTAACATGACTCTTGTGTGCATTTTCATTGGCTGTTGACCATTCTTAATAATCATTATATATATATATATATATATAGTTCAATCTACAGACACGGTGTTTCGCTGTACAACAGCTCATCAGTGTAGCTTGGAACAATCTGAATGAATTTCATCAATTACTTATACACATGCGATCGTCGGTGGCAACTGCATGTAGTGAAGTACATTCGGTGAAGTACATCGGTGAAGTACATTCAGATAGCGTGAAGTGCGCATGGGCCCATATATATATATATATATATATATATATATATATATATATATAGTATATATATATATATATATATATATATATATATATTATATGTGTGTGTGTATGTCTGTGCAGTTAATAATCAATTTTATGATTCTTATCTAACTAAATAAACACAATAAACGCTGTAGATTATTGAAAAGTCTTTTCTGCCTTCTGTGTGCTTTTTAGAACGGAGATCAATACTTACAAACATGTCGGACACAAAAAGACGACGGATAAGTGCCAGTGGACATGGATATCTCCCCCTAGTAAAGGACCTCAGTGACGAAGTCAAATCTTTGAGAGAAGCAGGAGAGGAGATTAAGAGCAGGTTAGATGCACTTGAATCACAACCTAATTCATTCACACCTGAGGTACAACGCGACATACAGAATGTAAAGAAAAAATCGGAAATCCTGGTAAGCCAGCTTTTGTCTTTATCAGATAAAGTTAAAAAACAACGCGAAGGTATCGAGTCACTAAAGAAGCAAATTGAGGAACTAAGAAAGGAAAACCAGAAACTGAAATCGCAAGTTGAACGTTTGGAGTCAGAGATGAGAACCTTGGAGTTGGGACAAATGATTACAGAATTTGACCGAAACCTTGCCAAATTCGTTCTCCTGCCAGAAACAAAAGTAGCTAATCGAGGTGGTCTCAAATTCATGCTAAATTATTTCAACCAGAAGAAGAAAGGGGGAAAGAACAGGAGCAAGGGAAAGGATAAAAGCTTACGAAAACAGCTTGACCGTTGGGAAAGAATTCAACTCTCCAGTAAAGTGACATGGACAGATGAACACTTAGATGCATTCGACGACATTAAAGCGACAAGAAATGTAATAGCACACCCCTCAAAAATAGATTATAAGCGCGTAGAAGAGCAGATTAAAGAGTTGTATGACCATTGGGGCAATGAATTTTCAGGTTTCCTCAACATGCACAAGAAACTAAGTTGTCTTGCACAAGAAACTAAGTTGTCTACCGGTATTGGGCCACATTGCCTGTGAATTTCAAGATACCATTGTTTCCTTCATTCTTCCAGAAAAGAGAAAAATGAGTGTCGCAGAGATGATCAAATGGTTGAAAGATAATACATCATCTGAAGAAGGAAAAGCAGCTAACATACGTTGGAGTAATCTGGTACAGGGAAAGGAGTGGACCAGCAGGCATGAGGAGGCTTTATTGCAACTGATGGAGCTAGATCGCGAAGGTGCCATTTTACATTTAGACATCGATTTTGAGGAGGCAAAGACGCACATAGCTGAATCACTGTGGCTGAATATATGGCAGAGTACAAGCAAGATGATGATGACAAGGAAGAGATTAAGCAAGAGTTATCTAACATCATTGATATGATGAAAACATTCCCCGAGCAATCTGGGTTACCATGGAAACAGCCGCAGTAAAACGTCAGCTACGTGAAAAGTAACGATTGAAAATAGAAATCGGTTTACTTTAATCTAAAGCGAGAATTGTTTCAAACATTGAATTAAATTAAAATTAATTTAACATGAAATGGAATTTCTAAATGACAGAGTCAAACGCTGTCACAATTTGTGCCATTTTGCATATTTTTTTATATTTAATTGGAAAGACGCCGTTCAATCCAAAGAAAAAATATGAGAATCCATTGTAATTTTAAAACACAATACTTTGTCAAAAAAGGCAGAACTTGCACTGCACTGACCATGTAGAACATTTATTATTGTTCTGAATAATTAATCTTTTTTTGTATTTTAAGTAAACGAATAAGTTAAGTGACTTTTTAATACACTTTACTATAATATTTGTTGCTTAGCTTTCGATCTGTTGAGTCAGGCCTTCATCAGAGCAAAAAAATATGGCGTTACCACGCCAAGTTACAGATCGAGCCAGAAGGCAAAAACTTGAACTTTTATACATCGAATGAAAGCTTACGGAATATCTTAACAACATAGTTCGGAAGTTAATGTCATCTTCTTCCGTGAACAAATATAGCGAGATTAGTGAGATAATCGAGAATTCAGCTGAGATTATCCTGCTCTGGTCTTCTTCAAAGATATGTTCATGCAATGTTAAAGTTAAAGATGATAGCACCGTTGTTTGAAGCTCATTTAAGGCTCGTAGAAGTTAAAACTCGTGAATCTGAAAAGTTGACAACGAAGAAACTCCCGCGCCAAACTGACATCAACAAGAGCGCCTTTAGCTGTATCCTAATTAAATCGCAATCATCATCATCATCATCATGCATCATCATCATCACCACCAAGAGCATCATCTTCACTTCATCATCATCATCATTATCATCATCATCATCATCATCAAGAGCATCTTCACTTCATCATCATTATCATCATCATCGATCAAGAGCATCATCTTCACTTCATCATTATTATCATCATCATCATCATCAAGAGCATCATCTTCACTTCATCATCATTATCATCGATCAAGAGCATCATCTTCACTTCATCATTATTATCATTATCATCATCATCGATCAAGAGCATCATCTTCACTTCATCATTATTATCATTATCATCATCATCATCAAGTGCATCATCTTCACTTCATCATCATTATCATCTTCATCGATCAAGAGCATCATCTTCACTTCATCATTATTATCATTATCATCATTATCATCATCATCATCAAGAGCATCATCTTCACTTCATCATTATTATCATTATCAGCATCATCATCAAGAGCATCATCTTCACTTCATCATTATTATCATTATCATCATCATCGATCAAGAGCATCATCTTCACTTCACCATTATTATCATTATCATCATTATCATCATCATCATCAAGAGCATCATCTTCACTTCATCATCATCGATCAAGAGCATCATCATTATTATCATTATCATCATTATCATCATCATCATCATCAAGAGCATCATCTTCACTTTATCATTATTATCATTATCATCATCATCAAGAGCATCTTCTTCACTTCATCATCATTATCATTATCGTCATCATCATCATCGATCAAGAGCATCATCTTCACTTCATCATTATCATCGTCATCATCATCTATCATCATAAAGGTCTTTAATTAGAATACATCAAATGTGTATCTTTACAATTAAATTACTCCTAAGGATTTTTCAATGTGGCCGTGTCGAGGCATATCAAAGGCGCTTTAAGCAGCCGCCATACGACACAGTTCAGACCACGGATCCCAGCTAAGCCCTAGGTGTTGATTTTACGGAGGGAGGAAAACCGGAGAACCCGGGGAAAAACCCTCGGAGCATAGGAGAGATCAACTAAACTCTACTCACACGAGTCCCAAGCTCGAGAACGGGGTTGTTCCCAGACGGTCACCCATCCAAGTACTAACCCCGTCTAACCGGGCTTAACTATTGGTGAGAGGCAGCGCCCTAACATGCAGCACACGCCATCCGTGCTTCCCATCATCTTCACTTCACCATCATCTTTACTTCATCATCATCATCATCATCACTCCCTCGAATTTCCTGAAAGCTTTTTTCCTTTAAAGTTAGGTGAACATTTTCCAATTTGATCTTTCTTTGGCTGACTTTTTCTACATTCAAAAACGGCCCATTTTGACCAAAACGACCAAAGCCATGTGTTGCACACAACTCCCGATGTCTTGTAACGATCTTGACGGGGCCATTGCACAGCATGTTACATCCTCCAATGATTCGCGCATATCATGCAATTACTTATCTCACAATTAACAATTACGCAACGCCATGTCAGTTGCATGACAAATTGCAGCTTGTAAAGGGTCTTAAGTCAAGAGAGAAGCCGCGAGTTCAAAGGCAGCCTGAAAATGAAATATAATTAGGGATTAACCGCGTACAATCCTGGCTAGACCAATTGACATAAAAGATGTCTAAAATCAACACAATGTGTATACAAGCTTTGGCGGTTTTAAATACAGTTTAAACAAACCAAATACATGAAAGATTATTTACCTTCGCCAGAGTGCAGACATCTAAAAGTCCACATGCAAGCTGCTGGTATGTTTGTTTTCGAAGGAACTGTGTCCCAACTCGTTTCAAATTGACACCATCTTGTCGATACGATTCAGGGAATAGGTTGGAAGTTCCCAAAACTTTGGTATATATAAGGCATGCCGCGGTTCCTAGGCTTGAAGTCTTACTTGACAACGGATCGTTCAAACATTGTGAAACAAGAAATCATCAACGTTCGTCGAGCTGGCTTCACGAGACGAGAGTTACTTCGCGAGGATATCGCTGACAAGCTCAAGTGCCCTCTGTGTTTTTGTCTGCCGTGTTTTGTAGGCGCCGTAGCGTTGTTGGTGCTCATTGGACTGTATGTTACAACGCCTTATATGAGAGGTAAATATTAGAATATTCTGCCAGCTTACTATAAAACCACTACTGTATTGGGATATGTAATATGTACGTTTTTTGGTGAAGGGAAATTTCGAATCTAAGAATATATACATTTTAAGACCAAACCGGGTTGTGTTGCATATTTCAGATTACGTCAGATATAAACACACTTTTCTCAGGCGCTATTCTATAGGATTTTTTAAAATTTACATATGTAGTACAGAATTTCATGCTCTTTAATCTGCTATAAGTTTCCAGAGTGGCATAGACCCATGAACGACGCAGGCAAGCTTTAAACAATTTTTCGGCGCGGCGTCATTAATACGGCTGACGGGGGATCGGACCAGTTGCGAAATCCGGCTAGGAATATCAGCAACAGTTCTGTATATATAATAGTGGGAAGTCGAGGTATTGCGTATATCACAAGTAATATTTGGCAGAGTTTCACATTTTCACTCAGTTAACTGCTTCACTACAGCGAGCTCCCCACTTGACAAGTAAAATCGTCTGGCGTTAGACAAGTGAAGTAAAATACGAAAGTCTGCTTGGTTCGAAACAAACCATACGGTATAGTTGCATATAACTATTCTCCTCATGTATATATATGAACCATAACTCACTTATATATATATATATACGTATATATATATGTATGTATATATATATGTATGTGTATATATATATATATATATATATATATATATATATATATATATATATATATATATATATATATATATATATATATATATATATATATATATATATATATATATATATATATATATATTTCTATATATACATATATATATATAAACCATAACTCACTTATATATATATATATATATATATACGTATATATATATGTATATATATATGTATGTATGTATATATATATATATATATATATATATATATATATATGCATGTTCTACTCTAGGGAGTTCTTGGTGAGGGGAAATTTCGACTGTTATATATTTTGCTCAACACGAGAAATAATTTCATATTTTCAAACATCCATGCATGTATTGTTCTGTTTATTATATAACAAGAATAGTCCTATTGCCCCACTAAAATAGAGTAGTACACTTCAATGTGTTTCATGCGATAATCGACACATGCGAGATTATCATGAATAATAATCACACACATATGCGAGATTATTAGTGGTGGAAACATCAATAAACCACTAGTCTATTTTATATAATAAAAACATTTTAATACAACCAACCAAGACCAATTGCAAAAAAATGCAACATGAAGACCTTCCGGCTAGGAATCTAAACCGCGACTCGCCAGTGGGGCAGTGATACTACTGCAGTGCTCTGCATGCATGACCACGGATCAGGAAAAGAACATTGAACATTCCGAACTTAATTTTCACATGCCTCGGTTTCCTTTGTTCTTTTCGGGAATATATTCAATAGCCCCTGATAACAATGGCAAAACAATAGATTAATATTCCCCTCAATATTTCTTTTCTATTGTGACTCCTGTCAACCTCGTCCATGTGAAAATTAAGTACGTTATTTTGAGCACCTCAGGCTTCGCCTTCGGGCAATAAATCACATATCCCCTCGTGGCCCCAAAATAACCTATGGATCGTTTTCACTCACGTGATCGGTGCCCTCATTGGGGTGGTGAAACAATACGAAATTTTTGAATAAGAATAGAGCTAAATTCCCATAGGATAAAGTCATAAAGATGGTCGCCATTTCATTGTTTCGGTACACCAATATGGCCGCCGTGACGTCAGATGAAAATGATCTATACTTACGTACCTCGCAATGTAGTTCTGAACATTGCAAGATACAAATTTAAAAGTCGGCAATTTGTTTCTGTTTAACCAAGTATCTATTATTCTTCATTTCCATCAAAGACTATACAACAAATAATCTTCTACTCCGTGATTTCGCCAAAGGAATTCAATTCAAAGCTTATTAAATTCGAACTTCACAATGAACTTCGCCAACTTCCGTACCTAGTTCCCAACCTTCCAAGAAATGTTGACAAACGAATTTCAAAAGCAAGCTGAAACTGACTATAATTACCAAGTCCACCGAACGAATTCTGAAATTTCACACTTCAAAATAACATCCTCGAACTTGTACATAGTCATAACGATGATACAACTTTATTCTAGTGTTTCGACTTCTGTGTTAGAGAATTTTATGGAATTAATTTGAGTTCAATGTTCAATATTTTCTTCACACTCGGCGAACAGTTTTCGAAAACATCATTACGACCAAAATCTATAACCAAAAGTCACTATAAATACAAATAATTATAAAAAATATACTGCCTCACCTTTACAAAGTTTAGTTTTTATGATATTTGATGTGTACGGCATCTCCGCGACGAATTTGTTCAGTATTTGTTCCTTGGGTTGTTTCAACAAAAACACTTGCGGCTAGAGAAAGGAATCCAGTCCGGACTGTGATTGGTCAAGATTAGCTTCGGGTATGATCGGGAAAAAATAACATCGGAAGAAAATCGTATAGTATCGTAGTTCTTTCGGTATAATATTAATACGTTGGTGACTGTCAAGAACTAGAAGATCATAGTTTTCATGGGCGGTTTATCTAAAGCACCGATCTTTACAAACGGTATAAACATCACAGCAAAACACTCGTTGCTTTCATTTATATTTACCGCGAAAAATATACGACAGAGAAGGGTCCAAAGTCCAGCAAGGGTTACCTAAGAGTTTAAAATATTATAATACGTTATAATTTATATATTATAATGACAGGTTTTGTGAATTAAAAATAATAGTTATGAAATTTTAGGAAGAGAAAATGTCCTGAATACTTTGCAATAGCGACTTTAACGAGGTCACAGATCATTCTCATGGTTTGTGACTCCATACTATAGTCGTATTGCGTTATATTGAGTATTATATAAATTATATTATATAAAGACTCCATACCAGTGGTACTAGTTCATGCACAGTTCATGTTCTCGACAGTCTCGACAGAAATACGATACTACCCGATTTTCTTCCGATGTTACTTTTTCCGATCATACCCGAAGCTAATCTTGACCAATCATAGTCCGGACTGGATTCCTTTCTCTAGCCGCAAGTAACAAAAACTACGGACGCCATTTTGAAAAAAATAATACCGAACCGATAAATTCTGAAATCGGATACTCCAAAATAACAAGGCCGCGAAAAGACTGAAACGAGTAAACATGTTTCGAATAAGTACCAGTCTCCTCTCGAAGATCACTTTTTGAAGTACAATTTCAAAGTGATGTTATCCATTCATATGCAAATTTAAAAACATTTTAACGTCACACGTACATGAGTTACCGAAAAAGTTATATATCCTTGCTATTATCAAATATAATCACTTGAAGATCAACATGTTTAGTACGTGTTGCGGGCGAAACACATCCAATCATTCAATTATTTAATTTGCATATCAAACAAACTGAAATATCTCAACAACGAAGCAAGGAAACGAAAAACTGCAAAAGATGTTACTCTATAATTTTAAGCGTTCTTTCAAATAAGACAAACGGCTTATTTTTCTTCCATAAGCACTAGCTTTAATAGGCTTGTTGCAAGCTTGTTGCGAACGTATCCCGCTAACAAGATGCGAGATTTTTACGCGTGTATACTAAATAAATATAGATTTATATTTTTTCTTGGGATCTCTGACGGTATTACTATATCATATAGGTTTGAACTTTCAGACAAGTTTGTGCGCAGTTCAGAAAATAGAATTTTCCAAGAAGGGAAGTTGTAGCCATAGGACTGAGCAATTTACGCCATGTTACAAAATCATTGTAAGTATATGTTATCTGAATATCTCGAACTCATTAATAATTCATGATATAATCAGCCAATTACAATAGTTCATTCAATCACCTGATTGAAGTTGGATACTCCAGTAAAGCCCAAGATATTAGATGAAAATAGTTGTTCATCTAATTCTTAAGATCTCAATTATCTATGCAAAATAAACAAGTTGTTGTATGAATAAACTTTACACACACTCATGAATAAAATCTCAAGAGGGTTTGTTTTAATTGCATTTTTCAATTGAAATCGCTCTATTGAGATGCATATCAACAACTCCTTTATCGTGTTTCATCAAGGGAATCCAAACACTCGAAAACAAACTCGAAAATACTCATGTTTTCTTGTGTTTGGATCCCCTGCTGAAACATTCAAACTCGTTGTAGATGTAATATATCAACGAGTTTGAGTGTTTCATCAGGGGATCCAAACACAAGAAAACATGATGAAAGCACGAGGCCGAAGACCGAGTGGTTCTATTGTTTTCGAGTGTTTGGATTTCCCTGATGAAACACGATAAAGTTGTTGTTATGGCATCTCAATCGAGCGATTTCAATTGAAAAATACAATTAAAATAAACCCTCTTGAGATTTTTTTCATGAGTGTGTGTAAAATTTATTCATACATTCTTAAGAATTAGATGAACACCGGTTCTCATCTAATATATTGGGCTTTACTGGAGTATCCAACTTCAATCAGGTGATTGAAAGAACTATTGTAATTGGCTGATTATCTCATGAATTACTAATGAGTTTGAGATATAATACCTGAAAATCGAAACGATTTCACTTAAAAACCTCGACATCACAATTTTCAACTAAAGTTTCACCATTTTGCAAACTGAGTAAAATGTAGAATATTTAACAGAAATAGTCTTCTCGTTGCTACAGAAGCTGTATAAAGTCTTTATTTGATATATTTTTACCTTATTTCAAAAGTTAAAAAAATGGCCAAAATCGGTCAAAAAGTAAAGGCTAACCCCTTAATATTTTTTCCGACTTTTGAAATAAGGCTCAAATATAAATAATTGGCACAAATACAGCTTTCTGATTGGTACAGAAGCTCTAAAATGTTTTGACCCTTTTTCAAAAGTTCGAAAACTGGCCAAAATCGGTCAAAAAGTAGCTTGTTTCTCAAACTTGGTTTCTCTTACAGGTGAATTATAATACTACAGACCACGATATGGTGTCTGTTTTGATGGAAAATGAACAAACGGTTTCCCATTGCGATAAGGTGATTTAATTAATGGTAATTAACTATCATTAATTAATTAAAAACAATTAATTTTAATTATGTTGCAATTAATAATTTTAATTATGTTGTAATTAATTAAGTTAATTATTAGTTACGAATTAATTAATCTTAATTATGTTGTAATAAATTAATTTTAATTATTTTGAATTTATGTTAGTAGTGTTTTCAGCTTGAAGTTGGTAAAGCTTTTTCGTATGTTTTTGCTGTAGAAGCTGTCGTAAGTTAAACTCAGAGAAAAACTCTGAGCTCCAGACGGGACTCTAACCCACAACCTTCCGAATACCAGCCGGACGCTCTCACCATTGAGCCACTGGAACTCAGATGGTAGACGGAGGTTGTTTTTCGATATTTATACCTGGGAACTAGTCAATCCGTACGTGTGTCACAAGTACTTGTTGGGCTACAAGTCGCATTGTGTCAGTTTATTTTCAGTAAATGTTTTTTGTATGTTATTGCTTTTTCTACAAAACCTGAGTTCCAGTGGCTCAAATGGTGAGGGCGTCCGGCTGGCATTCGGAAGGTTGTGGGTTCGAGTCCCGTCTGGAGCTCAGAGTTTTTCTCTGAGTTTAACTTAACAGCAAAAACATACGAAAATTTTTTAATTAATTTTAATTCTGTTGTAATTAATAATTTTAATTATGTTGGAATTAATTAAGTTAATTAATTAGTTACCAATTAATTAATTTTAATTATGTTGTAATAAATAAATTTTAATTATTTTGAAATTGATTAATTTTAAGTATTCCCTTAATTACATAATTTTAATTATGTTGTAACTAATTATTGCTATCTCCTTCAGTGTTCATACACCTTTGGAAAGGGAGGTCTTTTTCAAAAGCAGAGCTGCCAATCTAAACCCCAATCTTGTCTGGCAACATATGACGAAAAGTATGGCAAAGTAAGTGATTATTAAACGAGCGTCATGTATGGGACTCAATCATAAGTATCCACACGGAGTATAGGTAATTAACCGCGCGGGTCTGGGTACGAGATTGGTAATTAACCAAACTCGCATAAGAATTTGTTTCCGGTTTTTCAATGCGCATGTGTAAAATATACGCTATCACTGACGCCATATTACGCCATTCTGAAAGTCCCCACAGTACTTACCAGAACGGCGTAGAATAGGATGGTGAGTGATGGCGGCGACATGACGACGATTGAGATGCCGGGTGGGTAAAAATGTCGGTTGATCTTACTAACATGGCGCAAGATGACAACGCTGATGACCACGGTTGACATGCGCGAAGCAACACGCGGAAGACATTGCGCAATAATTCCATAACAAAATGTTCTGTTTGGCAAAAAAAAAATACACTTAAAAATTAACAAGCTTGAGTACAGAATTAGAGGTCCACTGTACAAAGTAAATGCGTGTGTATATATATTTAATTTATTATTGAGTCGGTTTTCTTCGTTCTTTCGAGGGCTTTATATCGCATGAAGCCCTTGAATAATAATTAGAAAGGGAATGAAGAAAAAAACAAGGAAAATCTTTGTCCAAGGTGGAAAAAATAGACAAAACTTTGTTGGAAAACATCCTCAATAATAAATTAAATCAGATAAATCCCTCGAACGTCGGGATGTATGCGATATAAAGCCCTCGGACGCGCACCCCTCGTTCTCGGAATTTATCTATTATCTATATCTATATCTATATCTATCTATATATATATATATATATATATATATAATTATATATATATATAATTATATATATATATATTTATACAATACCCTTGTTGCTATGCGTGTTTTCATTGGTTGTTGCCCATGATCTATTAGAGGACAGACGCATGGTCACGTCAGATCACGTCAGCTGACTTGCTTTTTTCTTTCTTCATGCCCCAAAACCCGACAGGGTTTTTTTAAAAACCTTTTAAGTTTTTGTATTGTATAAAACAAATAGATTC
Organism: Paragorgia papillata; assembly: GCA_035771165.1. Lineage (NCBI taxonomy): Eukaryota > Metazoa > Cnidaria > Anthozoa > Scleralcyonacea > Coralliidae > Paragorgia > Paragorgia papillata. The sequence continues at coordinate 308,843 of JAWNZC010000296.1, forward strand.
CATTTTTTTGTTGTCTGTTCAGTTATAGATGCACAGAAGACGTCACAACGTGGTAAGAACATCAGTGACCCACTCGACTGCGTCTCGTGGGCCACTTTTTTGTTCTTACCACGTTGTGACGTCATCTGTGCATCTATAACTGAACAGACAACGGCAAAATGGAATCTATTTGTTAAATATAATTATAGTATATATATATATATATACTATTTATAGAATGAGTGGCCGTTCTGTATGGGCATTCACAACAGACGGTCATCAAGCTCAAATACTCAGAAAATGTTTCGAAATCCCAGACAGGGATGGAACTTGCAACTTTCAAATGACCGGTTAAACTTTCTAACCATTGAGCATTTGACAATTTTATGCATGACGAACGTCCACCAAACGTTACATTACATCAAGCTCGCAAACGTACCACATGTATAATATGTATAGCATTCTGCTGGAGAACAGCGCTGTAAACTATTACTTATTATTTTTAAGATAAACTCTGTTTATACGTGCTTTTACGACCCAGCAAAGCCACAGGATGTTTTCAGAGAGTACAAGGTATGTGCAATCACAATTCCAGACAAACTTTTTACAATAAAAAACTTAGGTTAGTATTTGATGGTGACTCAATCTCGTACAGCTGCCCCTGGCTGCGTGAGAAAAGGGCTAAAATTTGCTATCACGTTAGCTGTTGCGCTGCCTTGCCATGTTTCAACTGTTGTTGTTCATGTTGCTGCTGCTGCTCCTGCTGTTGTTCTGTTGCTGTCGTTACCTCCGCCAGGAGGTTGTTTTTCCCTCTGTCTGTCTGTCTGTCTGTCTGTCTGTCTGTCTGTCTGTCTGTCTGTCTGTCTGTCTGTCTGTCTGTCTGTCTGTCTGTCTGTCTGTCTGTCGCCAGCATATCTCAAAAATATTACACCGATTTTCATGAAAGTTTGCAGAAGGGTTGACCATAGACCAACGACCAATCCATTAAATTTTGGTTGAATTTACTCAAAATTTGGATGAGAAATTAATTATAAATCTGACCGCAAGATTCTCCGTGTAGAAGAAATGTTTGATTGCGCTCACTATCCTTATCTTATGGAAATATTTTTGCATAATTTTGGTACGGGTGCAATCAAGCATTTTATTCATACACGCATGTGTTGGTCTCGTGAGTTAGGGGCTGTTTACATGAGCCGGGCTAGCCCGGTTAACTTGGCTCACGCGATTGATTAGGATCTTACTGTGGTTTAAAAACTCGCATAAACTAAATTTACAAAGAAGAATTGGTTTAGTTTAGATAAACAAATAGTAAACAAATCTTAACATTAATTCAAATCTTCTTTTGCGGCCGAGGAAAGATTCTAATCAATCGCGTGAGCCCAGTGTGTATAAAAAAAACCCAGAACCCTTAGAAAATGAATTAGTATTCTGTTCAAACAACCCATTGTAGTAGTTTGAAAGCCCTAAACACCTCTGAGCCACGGATGCGTAAAAAACACGGTCTTATACACCTGGGAAATTAAGATAACTTGAAGTGTATGTATGGTGAAAGTATTTAAAAGCTTTTTCTCTTCCTGTTTAACTTATGTGCTGATTCATTTATAACGCAGCGCTTTTAGGGCTTTCAAACTACTACAATAGGTTGTTTTAAAAGAATACTAATTCATTTTCTAAGGGTTCCATTTTTTTTATACACACGGTAATTGTTACTGTTGTTGTTCATGTGGCTGTTGTTCAGTTGATGCTGCTGTCTTTGTTGTTGGCACTACTGACTACCGACAGCAAACCAAATAGATAAAAATTATCATGTTTTCAGATTTCGCGTTCGGAAGTCATCTACCAGACCTTACTACCAACTATCTTCATACTGCTATTCATTCTTGGATTCATTTTCATCCAATACGACGACTTTAAAAGACGGTATAACAATCGATCCAATAATAATATTATTATTATTACTATGATCATTATAATAATCATTATTATTATCATTGTCATCATTGATCAATTATTATGATCATTCCAATACGACTTTAAAAGACGGTATAACAATCGATCCAATAATAATATTATTATTATTACTATGATCATTATAATAACCATTATTATTATCATTATTGTCATCATTGATCAATTATTATGATCATTCCAATACGACTTTAAAAGACGGTATAACAATCGACCAATAATAATAATAATATTATTATTATTACTATGATCATTATAATAATAATCATTATTATTATCATCATTGTCATCAACGTCATCATTGATCAATTATTTATATGATCATTAAGAATGAATATTATGACCATTATCATGATCATCACCATCATGGACCATTATCATGATCGTCATAATCATTATCACCACCCAACCCTGTCTGGGGTCTCAGAAATCTTTTCTGAGTAATTGAGCTTGACGAACACGTCCACCGAACGTCTGTTACATTACACCAAGCTCGCAAACGTACCACATGCACTACATGTATACGTACAACTTATCATGATCATTTTGATCACCATCACCATCATGATCATTATCATGATTGTGATCATTGTTGTGATTACTATCATCATCATCTTTATACAAAACGCTGTTTTCGTTTTAGTAAAATCAACAAACACGTCAAACTCCAAAGACATCACCAAACGGTCGGCGCTCGCCGTAAACACCCGACGTTGGATTCCAAAAGCAACAGCAGCGCAACATCAGACAGTCCCTCGTCCTCAGGCTCCACGGTGGCGATGTACCGCGTGAGGAAAAAGAAGATGCCTTGCACTAAAGTCCACGCGTTTTCCGCGCGTGACGACGAGGATGTAATCATGGAAGAGAAACCGATATCTCCCGTGAACAAGAAACAATCCAATATCTTCATGCAAGTCAACGTTGATAAACTGACGCCTCATTGCGCATGTTATAATCATCAATCCCTTTCGAATAGCTTCGAGTTGGCTAGGGATAGAGAGGTATTTAGACCAGTTATTCCTAGCCAACATTACTATCATAACCAGTTACAGCGATCTAGAAGAGCATTACGCTATCTACCGGAATCTATCGTTTAGTTACGTAGAAACGACTGTCGAGCTGGGAAAGCACATATTGATATTCAATAAGCGTGGTTGTGTCAATCAAGGGTGCTTGTGTTGATGTACCAACAGAGTAAAAAGTAATGTGGTCACTAAGATAAAAATATGGAAGACCGTGATGTTAAAAGAAAACTTGGTGCCCGTGCTGTATCGACAAACGGTCCTGACACGTAAGGAGCTTTCGCAAAAACGTCGAAAACAAACGACTTCGAGAAACTTGGATCGAGAAACGTGGAACTGATATTTTGGAGAATCGAAAGCGCACGTGTCGTCGACGCCATAATCGTTGTCATTGTCAACGTGACTGTCGCCACCATCATCTCCACCATCACTACAACCACCAGCACAACCACCATCACCAACCCTATCATCACCATCACCACCACAACCATCATTACTATCACTACCACCATCATTACCATCATCATCACCACCATGACCATTGCCGTCTCTTCCTCCTTCTCTTCCTCCTTCTCCTCATCCTCATCCTCCTTCTCCTCCTTCTTCCTCTTCTTCTCCTCCCTCCTCCTCCTCCCCCTTCTCCTCCTCCACCTCCTCCTCCTCCTCCTCCTCCTTCCCTCTCCTTCTCCTTCTCCATCATCAGCATCACCATCTTCATCATCACTCATGTTATATTTGCCGACACATCACTATTGCAACTGACTGCTTTTCTCGGAAGACAATCAAGCATACAAGTTTGATTAAAATGCGACCTTATTTTGTGTTTTCTAATTCGTAAATAATAATCCACTGGAACTATTTGAAACATCCTTATTAACAACCGATCCATAAAAAATACGAAATAAGAACCGCATTTTCTAGTACTGTTAATTCCCCAAGTGTCAATAGTAATGTGCAAAAGAAACTAACGTCTTCTAGCTAAGCTCTTTGGGGAATCAGACCAGCACAATGGTTACCAAGTTCAATGTACAATTTGAAAAAATATCAATGTCCTTATGATTACAATTATTTAAATAACTTACAAACCCGTGTTTGTCCCATTAATATATGTAACGTTACCTTTGTACCGGAGAATATAATGTAACATCGGGTGAGACCTTGTTCTGAACGTGTGGCACTTACTACCTTTTCGACGTATCCCATAGAACACTATTTGCAAAGGCATAGTTGGATTCCAGTATCCTCATGTCGTTCTGACCTCGCTAGATGTTAACTAGTGTAGTCGCCTTGTGTTCTCTCGGTGATTCGTCAGCGGTTGCTATGATTTCTCGGCGTCAGGGGGGATGCCAATCTTGTCAGGCGCGAGAATGCCGCAAGCGAACGATACCAGCATGGCAAGGAGTACGAAGAACATTGGAAGAAGACAAAACTTCTATAAAAAGAGAAATACATTCGGAGTTAGTCATCTTGGGCGAGGGGGGTAATTGTGCCTAGTGCAAAGTAGCACATCACAATCTGTACAACCAATCTGTACAACAATAACAACAACATAAACAGCACAACCACAACCACAACCAAAAACACCAACACCAACACCAACAATAACAACATGCAACATGCAACAACAACGACAAAACAACAACGACAAAACATCATCATAAACAGCAACGACAACAACAACAACAACAACAACAACAACAACAACAACAACAACAACAACAACAACAACAACAAAAACAGCACCACACTACCATCACCACCACCACACACCACCATCAGCAACACCAACAAGAACGACAAAAATAACATAAACAGCAACAGCACCACTACCACCAACACCACTACCACCAACACCACCACCACCAACAACAACAACAACCACAACATAGACAGCAACAATACCACTACCACCAACACCACCACCAACACCACCACCAACAACAACAACAACAACGACAAAAACAACATAGACAGCAGAACGGTAACGATAATAACAGAAGCAGCTACGTCACTACCACCACCACCAACAACAACGGCAAAAACAACATAAACAGCAACACCACCACTACTACCACCACCAACAACAACAACAACAACAACAACAACAACAACAACAACAACAACAACAACAAAAACAACAACAACAACAACAACAACAACAACAACAACAACAAAAACAACAACAACAACAACAACAACAACAACAACAACAACAACAACAACAACAAAAACAACAACAACAACATGCAAAGACGACAACGACAATAACAGAAGCAGCTACGTCACTACCACCACCACCAACACCAGCAACAACGACAAAAACAACATAAATAGCAACACCACCACTACAACCACCACCACCAACACCAACAACAACAACAACAACAACAACAAGAACAACAACAACATGCAACGACGACAGCGACAATAACAGAAGCAGCTACGCCACTACTACTACCACCAACACCAGCAACAACGACAAAAACAACATAAATAGCAACACCACCACTACAACCACCACCACCACCACCAACAACAACAACAACAACAACAACATGCAACGACGACAGCGACAATAACAGAAGCAGCTACGCCACTACTACTACTACCACCACCACAAACAACAACAACAACATCAGTTTCCTACCAGTCTTAAGTTCTGCTCATTGAGTGCATCGATTCTTTTGGCACTATCGTCCGTTGATGGTATGTGCTCAACAGAGTTCTGTAGATGTTCGTGCACTACCTACAATAAAGATTAAAAATATATTAACCCTCGCCAAGACGTCTCACCTTGACGAGTAAAATCGCCTAGCGTTAAACGAAGTAAAATCACCTGGCGTTAGACAATCATTATGCCCTCACAAATAACAGTCCAAACAAAGAGAGGAGATGACAGCAGAAGAGAGGGACAGAAGACAGGATAGAACAAGATAGAAGAGGACAAGAGAGGACAAGACAGGATAGAACAAGATGGAAGGGGACAAGAGAGGACAGGACTCAAGAGAGGACAGGACAGGATAGAACAAGATAGAAGAGGACAAGAGAGGACAAGACAGGATAGAACAAGATAGAAGAGCACAAGAGAGGACAAGACAGGATAGAACAAGATAGAAGAGGACAAGAGAGGACAAGACAGGATAGAACAAGATAGAAGAGGACAAGACAGGATAGAACAAGATAGAAGAGCACAAGAGAGGACAAGACAGGATAGAACAAGATAGAAGAGGACAAGACAGGATAGAACAAGATAGAAGAGGACAAGAGAGGACAAGACAGGATAGAACAAGATAGAAGAGCACAAGAGAGGACAAGACAGGATAGAACAAGATAGAAGAGGACAAGAGAGGACAAGACAGGATAGAACAAGATAGAAGAGGACAAGACAGGATAGAACAAGATAGAAGAGCACAAGAGAGGACAAGACAGGATAGAACAAGATAGAAGAGGACAAGACAGGATAGAACAAGACAGAAGAGGACAGGAGAGGACAAGACAGGATAGAACAAGATGGGAGACAGGAGAGAACAGAAGAGGACAGGAGAGGACAAGACAGGAAAGAAAAGGACAGGATAGAACAAGACAGGATAGGACAGGATAGAATTGGACAGGACAGAAGAAGACAAGAGAGGACAGGACAGGACATGATAGGACAGGACAAGACAGAAAAGGACTGGATAGAACATGACAAGAGAGGACAGAGAGGACAAGAGAGGACAGAGAGGACAAGAGAGGACAGAATAGGACAGGAAAGGACAGGATACGACAGAATAGGAAAAAACAGGACATGAGAGAACAGGACAGAGATGACAGAGCAAGAGAAGACAAGAGAAAGGCACAAACACATCTTCTCCTCGAAGCACAAGAGAGAACCAACAACTCTGTTCACACGAGTCCTAAGATCGGTTAGACGGTCACCCATCCTAGTGACCAATGTCTGTACTCACATAAATGCTCCTCGTTTTTCTCACCTGTGTTTTAAGAGGACTAATTCCTGATGTGCTGTGAGTGCTTTTGTGATTGTGTTGATTAGCGCCACGTTTCTCTTTTTCCGCTGTCAATCTTTGTTTCTCTTTCCTTGACCTACGGAAAACAATAGTCAGTCACTTTCCTGAAAAGGCAGGAAGGCAGTTTGCTAAACATTTTGATATTTTAAAAGGAGAATTTTTAGTTCAGCCATATCATAAAATCGTTCATCGTTTAATGATTAAGGTCATCTCGGTAAAACGCTCTCAATTCGTCAGAATTTATGCTCAATAATAAAATAGATATCGATGGAAAGCTATTAATTTGTAGAATACAATGTTGTATTTGATTTTGGGATAAACACAAGCCAATAATAATTATGAATTTTTAAAGTAAAACCAGAGGGCTTCACTCGGGGTGACTTAAGAACAAAGCCTTTCATTTTGTTCAAAAACATTTTTCGCAGTTCGATTCCGAGATAAATTTCCGGCAAAACGGTGTCAGCGTTTTTTTATTTATTTATTGCCTGGTTTCGATTTTATGATAGATTTTGTCCGAATGTTAGTCGAAAAACAGCGTTTTCAACTTTGGCCGTCAATAAAATCAACAAAACTCGAGAATATAAAAAAACGCTGACACCGTTTTGCTGGAAATTTATGTCGGAATTAAACTGCAAAGAAAGATTTTGAACAAAATAAAACGCTTTTTACTTGAGTCGCCCCCGAGTGAAGCCCTCTGGTTTTAATTTAAAAATTCACAACTATTGTTGGTTTGTGTTTATCGCAAAATCAAAGGCAACATTGTATTCTACAAATTCATAGCTTTCTAACGATATCTGTTTTATTTTTGTGGCATAAATTCTGACGAATTGAAAGCGCTTTACAGAAATGACCTTGCAAACCCTTGCGGACGTTTGGTAGACGTTCTGAGCCCCAAACAGGGTTCTAACTAGTGGTGTGCGTCGGATCGGATTGACACCTTATAATCCGAGGGTTTGCCAAAACTGTCAATCCGAATCCGATCCGAAGCCAAAAAATCGTAGTCGAAAAATCGGATCGGTCCGATCCGAAAACAGCTGCTCAAATCCGATCCGATCCGATCCGAAAACAGCTGCTCAAATCCGATCCAATCCGGTCCGGTCCGAAAAAATTAAAACACCGGATATATGTTGCAATAGTTGCGCAAACTTTCCGAAAAGAAAACCAATGAACAAATAAATTTAAGAAAACTACTATACAATAATAATCTTATGCAATAGTAACGTTCATATGTTGTGCAATGTGCATACAACTAGTGAATTTGTTAATTTTGTGACAAAAACAATGACAAAAGTGAATCTGATGCGGGTAAAAAGTGCAAAATCCGATTCGATCCGATCTGAGAAAAGAAGAACAAAATCCGATCCGATCCGAGAAAAAAAGAACAAAATCCGATCCGATCCGAACGATAAAAGTTTAGTCCGAATCCGATCCGAATCGCACACCTCTAGCCTAACCCTCTCTCCTCCGCAGAGGCTTCTTGAGCTTTTTTGAGCTCTTCGATATATAGGGGTTTATTAACATTGCAGAGGGTTTATATAGACTATAGAGCAGAGTAATGCGGTAGAGGGTAATGGGGAGTACGGAAAACTGCTGAAATTCGGAACGCGGGTTCCTCATTTTCCACCATTACGCAATCTCCATAAATTCATTACTCTGTACTCCATAGTCTATAAACCGCTGCAATATTAAACCCCTATATACAGAAGCCTCTGCGGAGGAGAGAGGTTCGAACCTGCTACCTTCTAATGACCGGTTAGATGATGGTTAGAGCGTCTCAACGGTCACGAGAAGGTTGCAGGTTCGCACCCTGTCTGGGGCTCAGAAATCTTTTCTGAGTAATTGAGCCTGACGAACGTCGACCGTTTCGTCTGTTACATTACACCAAGTTCGCAAACGTACCACATGCACTACATGTATACGTACAACTTATCATATCATTAAAATTTCATTTAAACAATTAGTTTGGAATACCATTTCAGTTCACTTTCTAACGTTTGTACTCTTTGAAGAAGGAATTTGTTTTCTTCCTGGAGTGTTCTTAGTAGAACTAAAAAAGTAGATTGATAAATACAAACATTTAACGTATTTGTTTTTTAATGTATTTTGCAAAAGTATGTTTGCCGGCTGCTTTACTGCTTATGTCTAACATATATGTTAAAATGACACAACTACTCTACTCTACTCTACTCTACTCTACTCTGCTCTGCTCTACTCTACTCTACTCTACTCTGCTCTACTCTGCTCGTCCACTCCCCGTCCACTCCCCGTCCACTCCCCGTCCACTCCCCGTCCACTCCCCGTCCACTCCCCGTCCACCCCCCGTCCACCCCCCGTCCACTCCCCGCCCACTCCCCGTCCACTCCCCGTCCACTCCCCGTCCACTCCCCGTCCACTCCCCGTCCACTCCCCGTCCACTCCCCGTCCACTCCCCGTCCACTCCACGTCCACTCCACGTCCACTCCACGTCCACTCCACGTCCACTCCACGTCCACTCCACGTCCACTCCACGTCCACGTCCACTCCCCGTCCACTCCCCGTCCACTCCCCGTCCACTCCCCGTCCACTCCCCGTCCACTCCACGTCCACTCCCCGTCCACTCCCCGTCCACTCCCCGTCCACTCCCCGTCCACTCCCCGTCCACTCCACGTCCACTCCCCGTCCACTCCACGTCCACTCCACGTCCACTCCCCGCCCACTCCCCGCCCACTCCCCGTCCACTCCACGTCCACTCCCCGCCCACTCACCGTCCACTCACCGTCCACTCCACGTCCACTTCCCGTCCACTCCACGTCCACTCCACGTCCACTCCCCGCCCACTCACCGTCCACTTCCCGTCCACTCCACGTCCACTCTAACTCTACTCTAAGTCTACTGTACTGTACTCTAAGTCTAACGCCTGTATTCTAAAAGCTCACTCACACTCACACTCAATGAGTGGCCCCTCACACTCAATAAGTGCAACTCAACACTCAACGAGTCTCCACTTACCCTCACTGAGTATGAGACTACACTCACTCACTAAACACTATTCAATTGAATGGTACTGTACTCTAACTCTTAGCTCTAACTCCTGTATTCTAAAAGCTCACTTACACTCACACTCAATGAGTGGTCCCTCACACTCAATAAGTGCAACTCAACACTCAATGAGTCTCCACTCACCCTCACTGAGTATGAGACTACACTCACTCACTCACTCACTCACTCACTCACTCACTCACTCACTCACTCACTCACTCACTCACTCACTCACTCACTCACTCACTCACTCACTCACTCACTCACTAAACACTATTCAATTGAATGGTTGGAGAGTGAGTGTAGTCTCATACTCAGTGAGGGTGAGTGGAGAGTCATTGAGTGTTTAGTTGCACTTATTGAGTGTGAGCGGTCACTCATTGAGTGTGAGTGAGCTTCTAGAATACAGGGGTCACTCTAACTCCAACTCTACTTTTAGAATAAATGTCAAACTCAATACAGACGTCATCTTATTTACCTTTATTCTTCGAGGCCTTCTCGGCACTGATAGCCGCCTGTTTCTGCATGTGTTTGGCCGTACTTTTTGCTGACTCAGCAACACGATGTTCAGTTGTCGTTTCCAGTTCAGAAAGACTTTTACTTCTGGTTAGTTCTTCTACTTGCGCTAAGAACGCAAAAAAAAGATATGAAAAACTACTGACAAAAATGCTTTATACTGTAGTGTACTGTAGTGTAGTGTACTGTACTATACTATAATGCACGGTACTGTACTGTACTGTATGAATGTACTGTACTGTACTGTATGAATGTGTTGTACTGTACTGTACTGTATGAATGTGTTGTACTGTACTGTACTGTATGAATGTGTTGTACTGTACTGTACTGTATGAATGTGTTGTACTGTACTGTACTGTACTGCACTGTATGAATGTACTGTACTGTACTGTACTGTACTGTATGAATGTGTTGTACTATACTGTACTGTACTGTACTCTACTGCACTGCACTGCACTGTACTGTACTGTATTGTACTGTACTGTATGAATGTGTTGTACTGTACTGTACTCTGCTGCACTGTACTGTACTCTGCTGCACTGTACTGTACTCTACTGCACTGCACTGTACTGTATGAATGTGTTGTACTGTACTGTACTGTATGAATGTGTTGTACTGTACTGTACTCTACTGCACTGTACTGTACTGTACTCTACTGCACTGTACTGTACTGTATGAATGTGTTGTACTGTACTGCACTGTACTGTACTGTATGAATGTGTTGTAATGTACTGTACTGTACTGTACTGTACTCTACTGCACTGTACTTTATCAAATTCATTAAGAACTCGTGAAGAAAAGAAAATTCAAAAGAAATGAATGTTTAATTAATATCCGTAAATCGCATACAGATTCGTCCTGATTTACATAAACTTTTTCCTCAATTTATTTAGCTAAAATCACTCCAACTTCAAAAATAGTTTGAAAACATGGCTATTTAGATGCGTCCATTTGAGTACGATAAAGCATTCGCAGTCGATCTGTATCTGATTTACTACGGCTCGCTTATAGCTCGCCTTGTAAATCAGATACAGATCGCTGCTCGTGCTTTATCTATTACAATTGTACTGTACTATATGCATGTATGTGTTGTGCTGTGTTGCATTGTGCTGCACTGCACTGCACTCTTATGTCTTGTGCTGTGCTGTACTGTGCTGTACTGTACTGTATGTCTTGTGCTGCACTGCACTGCACTGTATGTCTTGTGCTGCACTGTACTGTACTGTATGTCTTGTGCTGCACTGTACTGTATGTCTTGTGCTGCACTGTACTGTATGTCTTGTGCTGCACTGTACTGTACTGTATGTCTTGTGCTGCACTGTACTGTATGTCTTGTGCTGCACTGTACTGTATGTCTTGTGCTGTACTGTATGTCTTGTGCTGCACTGTACTGTATGTCTTGTGCTGTACTGTATGTCTTGTGCTGCACTGTACTGTATGTCTTGTGCTGCACTGTACTGTATGTCTTGTGCTGTACTGTATGTCTTGTGCTGCACTGTACTGTATGTCTTGTGCTGTACTGTATGTCTTGTGCTGCACTGTACTGTATGTCTTGTGCTGTACTGTACTGTACTGTACTGTATGTCTTGTGCTGCACTGTACTGTATGTCTTGTGCTGCACTGTACTGTACTGTGTATGTCTTGTGCTGCACTGTACTGTATGTCTTGTGCTGTACTGTACTGTATGTCTTGTGCTGCACTGTACTGTATGTCTTGTGCTGTACTGTACTGTATGTCTTGTGCTGTACTGTACTGTTTGTCTTGTGCTGCACTGTACTGTATGTCTTGTGCTGCACTGTACTGTATGTCTTGTGCTGCACTGTACTGTATGTCTTGTGCTGCACTGTACTGTATGTCTTGTGCTGCACTGCACTGTACTGTATGTCTTGTGCTGCACTGTACTGTATGTCTTGTGCTGCACTGTACTGTATGTCTTGTGCTGTACTGTACTGTATGTCTTGTGCTGCACTGTACTGTATGTCTTGTGCTGTACTGTACTGTATGTCTTGTGCTGCACTGCACTGTACTGTACTGTTTGTCTTGTGCTGTACTGTATGTCTTGTGCTGTACTGTACTGTACTGTACTGTACTGTACTGTACTGTACTGTACTGTACTGTACTGTACTGTACTGTTGGTGTCGGTGTTGTATTCTATATACTATAATCTATATATATTATAATCTATATATATCTCAAACACCTCGAAGGAAATCCAAACACCTCGAAGTTTGTTCAAAAACCTCGGCTTCGCCTCGGTTTTCAAAAAACGTCTCGGTGTTTGGATATCCTGATGAAACACTCCTCCTCGTGTATGATATATTACATATAAGCTTGAGCCTAACAAATGAAGCAAACTCACTGTGTAATTCAGCAATCATTTCTTCTCTCGTTCGAGTGGTGTCTTGTTCCTCAAGAAGTTTATCTGTAAGAAATAAACAACACGTGTTCTAGAAAGGTATTCTCTTCTTTGTAAGGACACTCGCCTGGGTGGTTGGAAATTAGTTTTTTTAACAAAATACTTACACACAAAAGAAAGAAAAAGGAAAAACTAAAACAATACCTCGAAGGGTTAAAATTTCTTGTTTCACTTCAGATGCTTTGCTTTCTGCGTTCCGTAATTGGTCTTCAAAATAAAATTGCACAAACATTTCAGCGATCTAGTCACATTGAACCGCATATTTAAAGGGCATATGACTCGAAAATTAAGTTTGTCTTATTGAAAAGAACATTTAAAATGATAAAATAACATCTTTTGCAGTTTTTGGTTTCCTTGCTTCGTTTTTGAGATATTCCAGCTTGTTTGATATGCAAATGACACAACTTTTTACGTCACATGTGCATAATGAGTTATCAGAAAAGGTTACATATCTCTGCTATTATGAAAACATGGGCTTAAGTCAAAGGTGTTACCCACAACACCAAACATGTAGAATTCCAAGTGATTTCGTTTCACAAGAGGAAAAATATGTAACCTTCTCTCGGTAACTCATAATACTCATTATGCACGTGTGACGTAAAAAGTTGTGTCATTTGCATATCAAACAAACTGGAATATCTCAAAAACGAAGAAAGGAAACCAAAAACTGCAAAAGATATTATTTTATCATTTTAAATGTTCTCTTCAATAAGACAAACTTAATTTTCGAGTCATATGCCCTTTAAAGTGCCTATGAAACGAAAATTAAGTCTGTCTTATTTGAAAGAACGCTTAAAATGATAGAGTAACATCTTTTGAAGTTTTTCGTTTCCTTGCTTCGTTCTTGGGATATTTCGGTTTGTTTGATATGCAAATTAAACATTTTAACGTCACACGTGCATAACGAGTTATCGAAAAAAGTTATATATCTTTGATATTGTCAAATATAATCCCTTGAAAATCTACATGTTTAGTGTTCTGGGCGAAACACACCCACATGCTTCCTTCGAATTATTTTGGTTTGATAATAGCAAAGTACATGTGACGTCAAGATGTTTAATTGGCATATCAAACAAACTGAAATATCTCAAGAACGAAGCAAGGCAACGAAAAACTGGAGAAGATATTACTCTATCTTTCAAATAAGACAAACTTAATTTTCCTGCGAAGAAAAAAATTTGCTGGATCTGTAAGACCATGAGTTCTGATTTGTCAATGCACGGCCCGTCTTTTTCCGTGCCCGGACCGCTGTCCCGGATGTTGATTTTGCTTGCGTGAATTTTCTAAGCTTTTTAGACTAGCTTTGATACAAAATATTGACTGCTTACCTCGAAGATCTGATACAGTCTGTTCCTCAGGACTACTATCAGTTCCATCTTCTAAAAGTCATACAACAAGAGAAAGGGAAACAACAACCATGAATGTCGTGTATGTGTTGTCTAGCTATACTACGCGCATGGGAACAATTTCAATATAATACTTTATGTCTAAATGAACAACTAACAAGGAAGGAAGGGAGGGAGGAAGGGAGGGAGGAAGGGAGGAAGGAAGGGAGGAAGGAAGGAAAGAGGGAAAGAGGGAGGAAAGGAAGGAAAGAAGGAAGGAAGGAAGGAAGGAAGGAAGGAAGGAAGGAAGGAAGGAAGGAAGGAAGGAAGGAAGGAAGGAAGGAAGGAAGGAAGGAAGGAAGGAAGGAAGGAAGGAAGGAAGGAAGGAAGGAAGGAAATATAGAAGTAAGGAGGGTGGGAGGGAAGGTGGGAGGGAAAAAAAAGAAGAAGATAAATAGATAGACGAGTTCAAAGCGCACTTCTCTCACCTGTAAATACGGAAACACGACTAGAAATCAGTTCTCGATAATTTTCCATTTCGTCTGAAAGACAACAAGATATACCGCAGAAATGTTTGAGCGTCTAACCGATAGGTAGAAGATTGCAAGTTCGGCCCCAGGCTCAGTACTCGAGTTTGACGAACGGCTAACTAAACGCTAACGTCTGTTACATTATACGAAGATTGCACATGTACCAGTCGTCGAGATTACTATCATTAATGAATAAATCAGAGAAATATCAAATATGTTACTGTTATTCACTTACCTTTGATAAACCGGACATGCCGCATACACTTTAGTAGTATCAGTTCTATTTAAAAAAAAACACATTATGACCTTGTTGAGTTACTTATAAGTATGAGTATGAACTCGAAGAGAGAACACATAAAATAAAAAAGAAGAAAGGAAAGCAAAGCAAAGAAACGGACAGAAAAGCAAAGGAAAGGAAAAGAAAGGAGAAGAAAAAAGTACACGACAACAGAGGACCATAGACGGTTAGTGGACGTTCGTCAATATCAATTACTCAGAAAAGATTTCTGAGTCCCCAGACAGGGTTCGAACCTGCAACCTTCTAATGACCAGTTAGACGCTCTAACCATTAAGCCACTGAGGCTCAGATGAAAAGCTAAGGTTGCAAATTCATAGTCATATGTGCTCCTAAGTAGTAGCGTTTGCATATGAGATGTAGTGATATAAGTTGTACGTATACATGTAGTAAGAGGGTGATGAGAATAAGGGGATGAGAAGGTAAGGGAAATGAAGGAGGCGAGAGGGATAAAGGGGATGAAGGGGTGAGTCGATAGAAGGGGACGGGGGTGAAATATAGCAAGGCATCATGGGAAAAATGGTAGCGCTTCACTTGCAGGCGAAATGGCCGCAGCGAAGCGAGCATTTTGCTTGTGAGAAGAATTTATTCTTTTAAGCACATTTTTTGTAGCGCAGGAGAATTGCGAAAAGGGCAATGTATTTGTGGGACTATAAAGAACGTTGTGTGCCAAAGACAGTGAAATCAGAGCAGAAATGGACGAGAAAATTGCTATAGAGCTATTGAAAGAGTGAAGAATATGCTAAAAAATACGTTCCCGAAGGGAGGTTCTTCTCGACGTTTTCAGGTGAGTAAGCTTAGTGAACATATATGACAGCTCATCATTTTGCTTCACAGACATGTCTGTGTTGTTGTTCTATCGCGATCTCGTGTTTTCTGAATTACCAAGTGTTCTGTAATGATTTTTTCGTTTGTTGAAATTGACAACTTTTGGCGATGATGGCTGTCATTCGTTCGATTAAGCATGTCCTCTGAAGACAATGTTTTTAAAGAGTCTTTTGGCGCGGAAACAACCCGGTTTTATCGGCAACGGTAATGGCACTTTGTAAAAACACCAAGAAGAAAGCACTTTTGCCTGGGTTTCTACTGTTGTTTTTTATCTCTATTCTGTTTCCTTTGTTGTGGTCGGTCCATATCCTGTCAAGTAAACCAGTAGGTTCTAGAATTTACTAGTTTATTTAGTTTAGTGTAGTTTAGTTTAGTTTAGTTTAGCTTAGCTTAGTTTAGTTTAGTTTAGTTTATTTAGTGTAGTTTAGTTTAGTTTAGTTTAGTTTATTTAGTTTAGTTTAGTTTAGTTTAGTTTAGCTTAGTTTAGTTTAGTTTAGTTTAGTTTAGCTTAGCTTAGCTTAGCTTAGTTTAGTTTAGTTTAGTTTAGTTTTGGGTCCGCAGTAATTGGCTTCTTGCTGTTGCGGTGACCATGTCGTTATATCTTGAATTTATTTTGTAATGCATGTATATACTATAACACTATAATGGTGAATCTAATTTAAAAAAAAAAATTTAAAAAACGGGTGAGAAGGTGAAAGAGGTTATTTTACTTTGTGTTTCCCGCACGAATATGCATTAGGATTAGGGTTAGGATTGAGGTTAGGATTAGGGTAAGGATTGGGGTTGGGATCAGGGTTAGGATTAGGGTGTTTTCAGGGTCAGGGTCAAAGAATAACAAATTCGTGCGCGAAACACAAAGTAAGCACCGTGAAAGAGATGAGGGTAAGGAGGGTGAAAAAGATGGGAGAGCGAGGGAACATATAGTACATTGCATTAATACGTACCACTTCTATGCCTGCCGCTGTCGTTCAAAAGCCCGAGAGGTAATTCTTCGCGATCTAAAGACACAAACAAAATAACTTATAGAAAAATCTACTGCGTGAAAACAAAATCAGCAATGCAAACAGTTGCAATAAAGAAAGACAAACGCAACAACAGCAACTGAACAGCTACATAGAAGCAAGACACAACACCAAGAGAAAGAAAAAAATGTCTACCTGTTGTTCGACTGTGACTACGCAATTGGTTTTTAATGTTTTGGAGTTCAGCTGGAAGAAAAAAGATGAACAAAAAGAACACGTTTTACAGCACGCAGTTTACACGATCAGAAATCGCATAGAAAATCGGCCACTCTAATGGGGCAGTTCGCAGGCCACGTGCGTGCTGGCTCAAATGAGTTGTCGGCCGAGCTTGATGAAATTTACTATTAAAATTTCTAAACACACACACGCAAAACAATAACAAGTGAACTGTCTATATATATAGCCCAAAACAAAATCAAGACAAAGAAAAAATCAATCAAAGTTATCTGATAGTTGAGATTTTTATTCACCCTCCATAGTTGATTGGGTTTGTTTTATGTCACTTCGTCAGTCGTCAAGTATACTTTCCACGACTGATTCGAACTTTAACATCCGTTTTAAAGGCCAATTGGGTACACACATCATATCTGCCAAAAACATCCTGACTTCTTTTGGGGGTAGTAAACGGCCAACAAACAACAGATTTTAGTCATTTAACATAGAAGTTTACGATACTAGATCGCACCTTGTTCTTCGTCTAATTTTCCCGCCATATTTGATTTCAAGTCAGCAAATGCTTGATATCCTACAATATCCCTAGTATCCTCTTCAACGGATCCATTATTTTCCTTTATCTTCACTAATTTTATCGTATGAACCCACATGTACCACAACGCTCCATCGCTCCTCATTCTTCGCTCCTCATTCATCTCGCGCCAGCCTCGCTGGTCTCGCGTGTATTGATGACGTTTACACGCAAGATATTCGTTCTACGCATGCGTAGCTAATCCAGGTCAGCCTGGATTAGGTCCCAGTCGACAGCCGCAATTTTCGATCGTGCCTTGTTTTCTTCTTCAACTTATAAAGGGTAAAAGACTGGGGGCTAATCATCCTTAGGCCATGTCCACACTAATCCGTTTTCAAACGAAAACGGAGACTTTTTGATACGGTTAGACCTTTCGTCCACACTAATCCAGCGTCTTCGGTGACCGACATGGCTAGAAATCCAGGACACTCAGCGGCAGTGGCCTGTGGGCTCATATTTAGATGGATATTAATTTGAAAATTCTGATAAACAGAAGTCTATAACAATAAATTAAAGTAGAGTTATTCGCCAAAACGTCTTATTGACCCATTTCTTACCCAAATATCAAATTACAAAAGGTTTAATCCTCTAGACAGGCCTGTACACTCATACTCACAAAAATTGCCGCATAAATTTCGGTTATTATTTCTGAATCCACAGTCACATTTAATAATAACAGCGGTTAAGACTCTGGCAACCTAGCAACAGCTCCATAAGAAATGGCGGACAAGAACCCGAAATTATCGAGGAATGCATTGCTTCTTCACGCCGAGTTCAGTACTTATCTCGGCGCTTGATGGATTAAATTACAACGACTCGGCTGCAATAAATCGTACATTTTAAGGTGTTTGGGAACCTATTAAACAACGAAAAAGTGGAACGAACAACTCCGCAAAACAAAGTAACGTTCATCCCGAGCAAATTCAGACGTTCGCATCGTGGACAAACAACACAGAAGCAGCCAAAATTGGAGCTCCAAAATAAGTGCTATAGCAGATTAATAGACTTTAAACAGCGAATAAGAGGTATGCTTACGAGGTGCTCGGGAACCTATTTAGGACGCTCCAAACTTAATAGAAATTGTAGGGCTCAACGATTGTTCAATTTGGTGAAGTTTTGGACGTTCGCATGTCGGAATTTACAATAGTAAATAACCGAAAATGATTGTTCTTTATATTTCCTTAAGAAATCTATTGAAGGACGCCATATTGAATTAATTAAAAAGGGATTCAGTGCGCATGCTTCGCCGCCATGTTGTCCTCGATTTCTGGCCATGAAACGCTCTCCAGAGTGGAGACATTCGAAGACGCCGTTTTTATGCACCAGTGTGGATGGCAAAAACGAAGCTTTTGGAAAACGATGATGTCCCGATTATGATATCTTGGTTTCAGTCACCTAGAACTATTCATTCATACTCCTGTAGATCTTTTTAGCATTTTACCTAAACGGCGAAAACGATAGTGTAGACGGAAAACTTTTGATACGTTTTCGATACGAGGTCTCCGTTTTCGTTTGAAAACGGATTAGTGTGGACATGGCCTTACTCGCAGCCAGCTGCTGAATTACGCAGATCAACGTGGCCGTGTTGAGGCATATCAAATGAGCTTCAGGCAGCCGCCATACGACACAGTTCAGACCGCGGATCACAGCTAAGATGTAGGTGTTGATTTTACGGAAAGAGGAAAACGGGAGAACCCGGCGAAAAACCCTCGAAGCACAGGAGAGATCAACTACAACTCTACTCACATGAGTTCCAAACTTCCAAGCTCGACCAATGGAGTCATTCCCAAGCGGTCACCCATCCAAGTACTGACCCCGTCTAACCTGGCCTAACTTTTGGTGAGAGGCAGCGTACTAATATAGCACACGCCACTCGTGCTCTCTTATAACCAAACATAAAAACATCTTACCTTCTAGATCATCTAACATGTCTACGTCATAATCGGTGTTAGTTTCAGCACCTGTACAAGAGTAAGCAACTGTAAATAATATCTCAAAAACGAAGAGAGATATGGAGGACAAATCGTTATTATATTTTAAGGCCTTGTCCACACCTATCCGTTTTTATTATAACTTTTTTATTCGTTTTCAAAAAAATCCGCAAAAACGGCGTTTTCGAAAAGTTCCGTTTTTGATAACCGCTTCATCGTTAACGTGTAGACGACGGAAGGCCAATCCGTACTAAAAAAGTTGCGTTTTCAAAAAAATCCGGATACGTGTGGACAGGGTCTAAGACTACTTTCAAGCTCGATTAACACAGCAACAGTACTCACAATTCATGTGATTTCGAAAGTCCGTCGCCGATTCATGATCTCCCTTATTGACTAGTAAGGAAAGAAAGAAAAAAGAAAGAAAAAAGAAAGTTGGTTGGTTGGTTTGTTGGTTATTTGGTGCGTTGGTTGATTGGTTGACTCGTTGCCTGGTTGGTGCGTTGGTTGGGTGGCTGGTTGGTTGGTGCGTTGGTTGGTTGGTTGGTTGGTCGGTTAGTTGATTGGTGGGTTGGTTGATGCGTTGATTGATTGGTGGGTTGGTTGATGCGTTGATTGATTCGTTAGTTGGTCGATTGGTTAGTTGATTGGTCGATTGGTGGGTTGGTTGGTTGATTGATTCGTTGGTTGGTTGGTTGATTGGTTGGTTGATTCGTTGATTGATTCGTTGGTTGGTTAGTTGGTCGGTCGGTCCGTTCGTGGGTTCGTCCGTCCGTTCGTTCGTTCGTCCGTCAGTCCGCCCGCCCGTCCGTCCGTCCGTCCGTCCGCCCGTCCGCCCGGCAGCCCATCAGTCAGTCAGTCAGTCAGTCAGTCAGTCAGTCAGTCAGTCAGTCAGTCAGTCAGTCAGTCAGTCAGTCAGTCAGTCAGTCAGTCAGTCAGTCAGTCAGTCAGTCAGTCAGTCAGTCAGTCAGCCAGCCAGTCAGAAATAATTACCAATTAAACTATTGATGTCTCCGTCTTCATCAAGATTATCTACAGTTTTCAAATGGCAGCACATTAATTGCTCTAAAACAACAAAACGACAACATTAGAGCGACAATAAACACCACTCATGATACTTCATGTAATATTCTTCTACACTGTACCTTGTAATGAATCGATTTTTTCTTGTATTTGTTTAAGATTCTCTTCCGATTGGAACAACTCGTCTAAAAATACAACATGAAGTACAACGAATGTTTAGGATAGAGTATGACGAGATATCGTGAAACTGTCCTGCGCCTTTTCTCCTTTTTTATTTTATCTAAGAATGACCAAAGTGTGAACTTGTAAAGATCAAACCAACCAATCAGCCAACCAGTTAACCACCAACCAACTGACCAACCAACCAGCCAACCAGTAAACCATCAACCAACCAGCAAACCAGCCAACCAGCAAACCACTAACCAACCACACAGTAAACCACCAACCACACAGTAAACCACCAACCAACCAACAAACCAACCAGTAAACCAGCCAACCAGTAAACCATCAACCAACCAGCAAACCAGCCAACCAGCAAACCACTAACCAACCACACAGTAAACCACCAACCACACAGTAAACCACCAACCAACCAACAAACCAACCAGTAAACCAGCCAACCAGTAAACCATCAACCAACCACATAGTAAACCACCAACCAATCAGCAAACCAGTAAACCACCAAACAACCAGCAAACCGGCCAACCAGTAAACCACCAAACAACCATACAACAAGCAAACCACCAACCAACCAGTAAATCATCAACCAACCAGTAAACCACGAAAGCAACCAGTTAACCATCCAACCAACAAAAAACCAACCAACTAACCAGTAAACCACCAACCAACCAACCAACCAACCAACCAGCAAACCACCAACCAACCAGTAAGCCACCAACCAACCAGTAAACCACCAACCAACCAGCTAACCAGTAAACCACCAACCAACCAGTAAACCACCAACCAACCAACCAACCAACCAACCAGCTAACCAGTAAACCACCAACCAACCATCCAACCAGCAAACCACCAACCAACCAGTAAACCATCAACCAACCAGCAAACCACCAACCAACCAACCAACCAACCATCCTTCCATCCATCTAACCAACCACCCAACCAACCAACCAAACAACCAAACAAACAAACAAACAAACAAACAAACAAAACAAAACAAAACAAAACAAAACAAACAAAATAAACAAACAACCAAGCCATAATTCTATAAAACAGTCCCATCTATAACAACTTACTTTGTAAAGACTGCAAGTCTGTTTCGCTTTCCTCAGTTCCTTTCTCTTTGTATAATTCGAGTTTACCTAGTACAACAACCAAAATACTGCGTCAAACAGCAACCCTGTTTGGGCGAGGTAACTATACCAAGCTGTCTCTACGTGACAAGTAAACTAGTCTGGCGTTAGCTAGAAAAAAAATACTAAAGGGACAGTCATTCACAGTCATTCTGTGTTTGAAGAGTCAAAAACCAGCACACAAACTGTACCTTTAATAATGTTCATGGACTCTTTTTTAACTTTTGATTCATCTAGAAGCGGTTGTAGCTTTTCTAAACAAAACCCAACCACCAAAGTAGATATTAGAAATCTATTTCGTTTCAACCAACAAAATGAATAACAAAAGCGTAAACCTGTTTTTTTTTTACCTTTTAAAACTTGTATGGTTTCTTCTACTAACGAAACGGCACTTGTACCTTCTGAAAAAAAACACGCATACAGAAAGATGAGCACGCAAAATTGTTAGGATGAGCACGCAAAATTATTAAGATGAGCACGAAAAATTGTTAGGATGAGCACGAAAAATTGTTAGGATGAGCACGAAAAATTGTTAAGATGAGCACGCAACATTGTTAAGATGAGCACGCAAAATTGAAGGGTGAGCACGCAAAATTATCAGGATAAGCACGCAAATTTGTTAAGATGATTACCTTCGTTTAAATTATGCTGAACGTTTTGGTGGACGTGGTTGGCAGCCCCTCCTGCGTTCTTCTTGTCCATTTGAGCTAAATAAAACAGGGATTATATGCAGTGATGTAGGCTGAAAGCAGCCAAACAAATGCTCGGGAGGAGGGGTGTTGTGACAAACTCGATGGCACTTTTTTTTTTTGATGAACATAGCAAGAGCACTCACTGAAAATTTCAAGAGAATCTGGCGTGGAGATCTCGAGTTATAAACTCTCAAAGTTTGCCATGGCTAGTTCGTTTTTGAAAAAAAAAAAAAAAAGCACAGATAGAGCAGTTGTCCATCTGCGTACGTCATAAAGCCCTAATCAAACGAGAACGCAAGTCATCGCAAGTTGGCAGTCACGCTATCTCAGCCAGCCGCTCTGAATAGTTTCCCGAAAATATTATGTACCGTGACAAAGTTAAAAGTTGTTTAAAACACTCATGAAACCTTTATTTTGTTAATTTGGGTGTTCGAACGACCGCCACAGAAATTCTGACTGCCAACTTGCGATGACTTGCGTTCTCGTTTGATTAGGGCTTAAGGCATTGTTACCGAGAGCCCAAATTTCTCCAGAAACGAAATAGTCATAGCAAATTTTGAGAGTTCATAGCTCGGAAACAATACATCGGATTCTCTTGAAAGTTTTGGTGAACACTCCTGTCATGCTCTTCTGTTTACCAGAACAAAACAAAAAAAGCCAAACAGTTTTTTAATTGGGTTGTTACAGTGAAGTACATCCCTAATTCCTTTCCTCTTTCACGCCTTCCTCACCTCTCATAGCAACCAGTTGTTCTTTGCGAAAGTCGCACTCGGCTTGCAGTGACTCCAACTATAAAATAGAACGCAAAACGATTCAGAAACAAATTTAGTATTTATCGGTGTTGCAAATCTCGTGTCACGGTATTTACATAGAGAAATACGTCGTATCACAAAAACACCGTTTAATAATTTATAAAAAATAACAAGATTTGTCACAACAGACGTTTGGTAGACCTTCCTCAGGCCTGGTTCTTACGTCGCATTTAATTCAGACGAATTTAACTCAATCAATTAAATGCGACTGTATAGACCTTCTCAAAGTCCTTTTCAAACATTTTTTACCTTTCGGTTCCTCGTTGAAAAGGACTTTTCCTACCTGCAGCGCGCCAAAATTCACCGGTGAATTTTTCGACCGGTGACGTAATTCGGGAAGTAATTATATTCAGGCTAAATTGCTATGCAAGTGCTATCTTTGGAAGTTGGAGCTAAACAGACTCTTGGAAACGTTTTAGTAGGGGTAGAACCACTTTCCATTGCATGTACGACAACCCGAAACACGTCAAAACAGGGCGATATACATTTCAGCGATTTCCCGCCAGAATATTTAATTAGATTTAAAAACCTGCAAGCGAAACAAGTCCGTCTCTTTCCTCCCGCTTTTCCGCTCTCCCGCCTTTCCACCCGCCCGCAAAAACTAGCGCTAAGAGGCGGACTTGGAGCAAGTCTAGCGACTGTAGTGCGACGTATATGAAACGAATTAAATTCGACTGAAGAGTTAAATTCGTCTGAGACGTTGTATTCGTCACGGTGAGACGGATATACAACGTCTGAAATGCGTGTTGGTTTCAGACGTCGCTGTATCGTCGCATCGAATTAAATGCATAAATTATGATAACATATTTTTTGAGCCTGTGATCAGATTTTTGTTTACTTCGCATGCGTATTGGACGTTTTTGACGCGATCTAGCGGGATTTTTCCTTGCTCGTCACTGAATTAAATTCGTCGCATGAAACGAATTCGAGTTTACGTCGACTAGTCAACGAAGCTAACTAGGAATTAAATCCGTCTGAATTAAATGCAACGTATGAACCAGGCCTCAAGCTTGAATACTCAGAAAATGTATTCTAATGACAGGTTAGACGCTCGGATGGAGAGCTAAAGATTGCAAATTCATAGCCAGTGCCGGATTTAGGACAGGGCGGACTGGGCGGTCGCCCAGGGCCCCCCACAAAATAATGTTTAAGGGGGGGCCGCCACAAAAATGTCTTGAAAGTTTAAAAAATAGGTGTTGAAATGAAAAAAATCTTGAGAACCCAAAATATGAGTCAAAAACAAGACAAAAGATATATGGATGATATATAGGGTCACTTCTAAAAGTGTATACTATGATGATTATGACAGATTGATGGATGGAGTTGACAAGTTGTTATTGTAAACCTGATTCAGTATCTGTACATGTATAAATATAATTTATATGTTCAACTTCCTCAGTTCTGGTCTCAGTTGCTTGTCCTACTCATAGTATACTCAACCTCTAGCATGTTTTGATGTTTATAGTTTAATTAGTTATAGGACTATGTAACTTAGCATACATTCAGAAATACAATTGATATATTGTGCTGGTCAGTGACCGCCCAGGGGCCTCCACAGTCCTAAATCCGGCGCTGTTCACAGCTATGTGCTTCCTAAGTGGTAGCGTTCGCATACGAGATGTAGTATATCAACAACGAGTTTGAATGTTTCATAAGGGGATCCAAACACGAGAAAACATGATGAAAGCACGAGGGCGAAGGCCGAGTGGTTCTATTGTTTTCAAGTGTTTGGGATTCACCTGATGAAACACGCTAAACGGGTTGTTGATATGGCATCCCAAACGAGCGATTTCAATTAGAAAATGCAATTACAGTCATTTGCAACTCACTTTTCACCCAAATCTTCGGAAGTTCGTTCCGAAGTTCGCAAGTTCGTTGGGAAGTTCGTTTTGAACTACGCATTTGATTGGTTGCTTGGTTCCTAGCAACCAATCAAATGCGTAATTCAAAACGAACTTTGGACTTCCCAACGAACTTCGGAACGAACTTCCGAAGATTTGGGTGAGAAGTGAGTTGTAAAATAAACCCTCGTGAGATTTTATTCATGAGTGTCTGCAACCTTCTAATAATCGCTTAGACGTCAATGTCTGGGTGTTTGACGAACGTCTACCAAGCTACTGTTACACTACACTACACTACACTACACTACACTACACTACACTACACTACACTACACTACACTACACTACACTACACTACACTACACTACACTACACTGCGCTGCACTGCGCTGCACTGCACTGCACTGCGCTGCACTGCACTGCGCTGCGCTGCACTGCACTGCACTGCATTACATTACATTACATTACATCAAGCTCTCTGTCGCGCGTACCGATTCAATTCAAGTCTGTATATACTTACCCGCGAAACATATTCTAATTCCTTTTTGGAGGCGACATGTAACTTTTCATTTGTGCTTTCTCGTTCTTTATTTACCTACGAAAGATTTAACACTTTGAGCTATTTACTACAAAAGTACAGTAACTACTGTATGTTCGCCGAGTACCCACAACCTTGCGAATGCTAGCCGAGCGCTCTAACCATTGAGCCACTAAAACTCAGATGGGGCACATGTTTACATCATGGAGAATCCGATCTGCCTCGGTTTTGGAACACTACTTTCTGTGCTTCCCTCAATGTCTGCCATTTAGCACGACACGCACTAACTTCACTCATGCGTATCAAGTCATTTTCAAGTCAAACCGTGTTCAGACGAATCAGATTGGAGACATTCAAGTCGATCCTTGCTGGAATCTCAAGTCAATCCACTCCACTGCGTGGATTAACTTCAGCCATCCGTTTCGATCAGATCGAAAACTTCCAATCTTCTTCAAGTAAACACAACAAGGAGAAACAACATGCGAGATTTGACTTGAACACTCAATCCACTTCATGTCAACAGAGCCTGAGACAGCTTAGCGTTAACACTGAAGTTCAAACCTGTTCCTCGAGGGCAACGTGTCTTCGTCCGGACTTTTCAATTTGCTCGTCAAGCGTTCGCATTTCGTCCAGTCTCTGTAATTAACAATTTATAAAAAATGTGGTTAAAATTATTTCGGCAAAGTTAACTGCAGATGTAGTTGGCCAGCGGTCTTCTCTTGCATAGTTCTTGGGGAGTCCCAAGTTCTTAAGAAGTCGAAGGGCGCGCACGAGTATCACCCACGCTTGCGAGCACGTCGCTACAGCATTGGCACATTGCTGCTCGTTCGTCGCTCTTGCTTGCTAGTTGCTAGCATTGCTTTAAACGTTATTATTATACAATATTGATACAATCTTGATTGTGATTGGCTAAAAATCTACAGACAATTCTTGATGTCTTGCCACCTACAAAATATCAAAAATTGTCTGTAGCTATGACGTAATTTTTGCGAGCTGGCCAGCGGTTTGAGCAAAACAAATATGGCCGCAGGTACCTTTAGGAGTGACGCAACCTCGTCCCCAGGGCCATTTGTGGGGGCTGGGCCAAGATGGCGGCCAAGAACAAATGGCCCTGGCACAGGCTGAGCTATCACCACATCTGATTGGTCGAGATAACATTGGATGTTTTAGGTATTCTGATTGGTAGAAACAAGGCGGGCGGCAGGCTAACTCGCGGGCATTTGTTTTTAGGGCTCAAATTATATTAAATATAGTGATACCAGAATTGCCGGCTATTAAAAACAACTTCAAAATGAATGAAAATATTAGGAAAGCTGGCGAAACACCCGTAAAAACGGCGGAAGAATATGTAATGATGAGTCATGTCGTCTCTGTGCCCTGGCTGCCATACAACGAAGTCCATGGGACGGCAATTCAGAGTGTTTTCTAAATCGAGCGAACGAAAGACTTGGTGAACAAAGTCAAACGTATTTTGGCTGCGAAAGGAAAGTACACCATAGGGCAGAATTTACGTGTTTGGCCATTGAGAAGCAGGCATTTTTCAAACAAGAATTCTCGATTAAACGAAACCTAAATGTTTTCACAAAACGCTGAATTGAATCCACCAAAAACTCACGAAAACAAGGCGGCCCGGCCAGACAACGGCAATCCAGTTTCTTGCGAATTTGGTATTTACAGATATTTATTAAAAGTCTATTTATTTTAATAATTCGACAATGTATTTGGAAATGAATGTTTTGATTGTTTTCAGTTTGGGTCAGTCAAGCTGAACTAAATATTCAGAAAAAAATTGAGCCTGACTAGGCGCGATAAAGTTATTGAAGACTGGGTCCGAGTCAAAAATGAGTCAAAATTTGACTCATTTTTTGCAGCCTGTGCCAGGGCCATTTGTTCCCGCCATTTTGTTTTGGCCGCCATTTTGTTTTGGCCGCCATCTTGGCCCAGTCCCCACAAATGGCCCTGGGGACGAGGTTGGGAGTGACGATCAGAAGTGAATTAATCGGCCGGATTTGGCAAGTTTTGTTGAAACCAAAACCAAAAACCAAGCAAGCTACACATACAGCTGTTAGAGTTTAAAGCAGTATTTGAAAGAGAAAATTGTATTTGAAAGAGAAAAAAGTATATATATAGCACATGTCTATATAAATTATTACTCATCTGAAAAAGGGGGAGGGTTGGGTACGGGTGAAGCAAGCAAGCAATCCACAGGTGCAAAGCTGTATATCAATAATATACAATTATTGGATAAGGTTGAGCATGATAGCTTGTGTTATCAACGCCAAGGTAAGTGTTATCTGCCGAAGCCGAAGGCTGAGGTGGATAATACAAACCGAGGCTTTGATAACACAAGCTATCATGCGGCAACCGAATTCAATAATTGTTTTATTATACAATTATAAATGTAGAAGCCTTTAAGGAGTTTTAAACAAAGTTGAAATTAAGATAAAAAAGTTAATCATATCATACCGTCTTCAGTTTGAGGTTCGCTTACTTATTATTCCACTGAGTTTCAGTGTGACAGGTGCCGGGAGGTCTGCCTTGGCAGAGTTGTCATGGTGACCTCTTACTGCTTCCAATCTTATCCAGAACCCAAGATTGCTCAATTGCTTGCTCATTGCTTAGCTCGATTGCTATGACTAGCTTGTCATATAACCATAATCATATTTGTAGTCAATAATTAGAAGATAGTCTACCTGTTTGTGTTTTTCTGCTAAATCCTCCAGCTCCGTTTGAGCTCTTTCATAAAGAGACTGGTAATGACTGCATTCGTCTTCAGCATTGCTACAAGATTTCTAAGAGAGGGACAACATTAAGATATAAAGAAAAATTAGGAAAAGAGAAAGAAA
Organism: Paragorgia papillata; assembly: GCA_035771165.1. Classification (NCBI taxonomy): domain Eukaryota; kingdom Metazoa; phylum Cnidaria; class Anthozoa; order Scleralcyonacea; family Coralliidae; genus Paragorgia; species Paragorgia papillata. The sequence goes on from JAWNZC010000296.1 coordinate 337,504, forward strand.
GAAGGGAGAGAGAAAAGAAAGAAAGAAGGAAGGAAAGAAGGAAGGAAGGAAGGAAGGAAGGAAGGAAGGAAGGAAGGAAGGAAGGAAGGAAGGAAGGAAGGAAGGAAGGAAGGAAGGAAGGAAGGAAGGAAGGAAGGAAGAAAGAAAAAAGGAAGCAAAGAAAGAAGGAAGGAAGGAAGGAAAGAAGGAAGGAAGGAAGGAAGGAAGGAAGGAAGGAAGGAAGGAAGGAAGGAAGGAAGGAAGGAAGGAAGGAAGGAAGGAAGGAAGGAAGGAAGGAAGGAAGGAAGGAAGGAAGGAAAAAGGAAGGAATAAAGGAAGAAAGGAAGGAAGGAAGGAAAGGAAGGAAAGGAAGGGAAGGAAGGAAGGGAAGGAAGGAAGGGAAGGAAGGAAAGGAAGTAAATGAAGAAGAAAAGAAAGAAAGAAAATAAGAAAAGGAGGGATGAAGGAAGGAAACAAACAAACAAACAAACAAACAAACAAACAAAGCAAATAAACCAACAAACATACTTGAAGTTGTGCAATTTTCTCTACAGCATGTAATTTTTCTTCAGTAATTTTGCGTAACCCTTCCTAAAGAATAGAACAAAAGAGAAACACTATTGTCAATTCTAGTATCACTGAGAGAGGCCAGAGATATCAAGAGACTGCTGAATAAACTAAGTCATACCTTGGCAGCCATTTCATATCTGTTCTTGTCTTCATGCAGTCTTAACAATTCGTGTTTCATTTCGTCTTCACTGCAGTTCTGAAAATGAACAGGAAAGGATAGAGAGTAAGAAATCGAGATAGCAAGATTTGATCCAAATAAAAATCAACTACTGTATCTTGGCATCCTAATCTACCTTTGTTACAAGATCTAAGTGGTTTTCAAGTGTCTCAAGTCTTGTCAGAAGTTTGTCCTCCTGAATGACATTCTAAAAAGTGCAATAAATAGATAATTCAATCACTTAACACATCAAACAACCATCCAACCAGTCAATCAATCAACCAACCAACCAACCATCTTATTCTAACCGAACTACCCATCCAACCACCCATCCAATGAACCAACCACCCACCCACCCACCCACCCAACCAATAAACCAACCAACCAACCAACAAACAAACAAACCAACCACCTATCCAATGAATGAATCAACCAACCACCCAACCAACTACCTATCCAATGAATCAACCAACCACACACACAACCACCTAACCAACCACCTATCCAATGAACCAACCAACCAACCACCTATCCAATGAACCAACCAACCACCTATCCAATGAACCAACCAACCACCTATCCAATGAACCAACCAACCACCTATCCAATGAACAAACCAACCACCTATCCAATGAACCAACCAACCACCTATCCAATGAACCAATCAACCACCTATCCAATGAACCAATGAACCAACCAACCACCTATCCAATGAACCAACCAACCACCTATCCAATGAACCAACCAATCAATCAACCAACCACCTATCCAATGAACCAACCAACCAACCAACCACCTATCCAATGAACCAACCACCTATCCAATGAACCAACCAATCAATCAACCAACTATCCATTGAACCAACCAATCAATCAATCAATCAACCAACCAGCCAACCACCTATCCAATGAACCAACCAATCAATCAACCAACCACCTATCCAATGAACCAACCAACCAACCAATCAACCAACCAACAACCCATCACCTGGACACCTGGATCAGGTTGCAGGCATTAACTCGTGCTACTTGGAAAGTACGCAGAGCCTCACTGGTGAACATATTTACAATCAAGACAGTTGTCAGCTACATCTGATCATTATTACTACAAAGTAAGCCAGTTCAAAACTACTGTACCAACAACGTGCAAGAACACCTCGATCAACTTTTTCTCCAACTCCAAAAGCTATTAAAGGAGCAAAGAACGCAAAACATGCCTCACGGCCTCACTCAATCACACGGCTAACAACTCACTGGAAGCATGAATAATTGAGTGTACATATAAGAGTGTACAAAAACCGAGCTGAAACATAAACTCAGCCTACCACAGTAGCCCAAGTAACAAACAAACAAATAGGTAAATAAATATGAATGATGGATAGACTAACCATGGATGAGGATTGAGTGAGGACAGGGGTGTCCGAGCCACACTAAACACGATCGGAAATCGCATAGAAAATCGGCCACTTTCATGGGGCAGTTCGCAGTCCACGTGCGTGCTGCCTCAAGTGAGTTGTCGGCCGTGTATTGATGACGTTTACACGCAAGATATTCGTTCTACGCATGCGTAGCTAATACGGATCAGCCCGTATTTCGCGAGCCTCTACAGCCGCCATTTCCGATCGTGAGTGGGGGGCTCAAAATTTTTAGGGGGGTCCGGGGGCATGCTCCCCCGGGAAATTTTGAAATCTAGAGTCTCTGAAATGCCACTTCCTGCATTTTAGGACAAGGATTCACAGAATTCTAAAGGTCCAAAAAATGTCATAAAATACTCAAAAGACAACACTTTTCCGGACATTGAATACCTGCATTCAAATTCCTTTATTATATCTTAATTCAAAGTCGTGGGTTAGCTAGTGTTAGTGTATTGTGTTGGGTCAGGCTTACAAGAGGTACATTTAAAAACAGAATTCAATGTATAAAATATATGGTATGTATAAAAATTGTTTTCTTGTTGATTTTGTTAATCATAACTTTATTACTGGCCTTGTTTATTACTGGCCTTGTTTATTACTGGCCTTGTTAAAGGGCAATAGCACTAAAAATTAAGTTTGTCTAATTTGAAAGAACTCATAAAATTGGAATAGAACATCCTTTACAACGTTTTCGTATCTCTCTTCGTTTTCAAGATTTTTCAATTTGTTTGATATGTAAATGAGATGGTCTCTGACTTCAGGTGTGGGGTAAAATATTTTCACATGTAGCAAAACCAGTTATATCTCTAAGTTTGTTCAGCGAAATCATTTGAAACTGTGCACATAAAAACTCCTTGCGACGCTGAACATTTCATGTTAGATATGTAAGTGATTTTGCTCTGTATGAAAATATTTTACCCCACTCCTGACGTCAGAGACCATCTCATTTACATATCAAACAAATTGAAATATCTTGAAAACGCAGAAAGATACGAAAAAGTTGTAAAGGATCTTCTATTACAATTTTATGAGTTCTTTCAAATTAGACAAACTTAATTTTTGTTGCCAACCCCCTTTAAAAAGTGGGGGGGGGGGGGGCAAACACCCCACTTCTGACACCCCTGAGTGAGGAACTTGGAGAGAGGAAGACATACCGTAGATAAACAGACAAATAAATGAGCAAACCATAAGTTCTACTGACAGCATACAATGCACGGTACCTCAAATGTTTCATCTGTCGTTGCTTGTGCATCAGCTATGATCCTTTGCAAAGTCACAATCTTATTTTCAAGAATTTGTTCCCGATGAAGAGCATCCTAATATTTAAAACAATATTCAAAAAAGTTCTTTAAAACAAAAAAGTGAGAGAAAAATTTTTTTGATCCCAAAATATTTACATGCACAGTTTCATGCCCCATGACAAAAATTTCAAATAGACTTTTAAACCAACAAATACTACTGTTCCGGTTTGAGCGTGGACACGCGTAATTTGACGACACACGTTTCACACGGGAAACTAACATGTTGCTAAGCGGAAACTGTAACGTTACTAAGGCCAAACGGTATTGTTTCAATTTGAAACGAGCGCCAAATTTTCAAAGCAAATGTTGTCATGTTTATAACTCATCTTTATACACAATTAAATCTTCGTCAAGTGAAGCTAAGAACTCCACAGTTCTTTTCCGATCGGCCATTTCGCTGACAAACCCCACAACGCGATGTTTTCGCGAAGAAACAATGCCGTTTGGCCTTAGTAACTTCGCAGTTTCCGCTTAGCAACATGTTAGTTTCCCGCGTGAAACGTGTGTTGTCAAATTACGCGTGTCCACGCTCAAACCAGAACCGTAGTATTATTGTGATATATCTATGTACATTGTAATTAGGAATTGCCAGTTTCAGATTTCCACACAAGAAAGTTTATTCAAAAGAATTTTGATAATTACAGCACCTGTATGTACTGTGAGAGTTGCCAAAGTTCATAAGATTGGACACCACCACTTCCCTAAATGAATAATTAAAATAAAAGCACAACTTTAGCTAGACAATCAATCACAGGACAGTACAGTACTACTGTATCTCAGTTTTATTCAATCGTTTTATGGCCATGAAACAAGCATGAAGTTTTTGGTACTTACTAAGTCTGTTAATGGACTTGTATTTCGTGTTACTTCCTTGCCATCGGGACTAAATAAAGTTAAAGTTGCTATAATACAGCCATGGGTAACTAAAGAAACAAGACAAAAATCAGTTACTGTAATACAGTATATATACATGTACAGTACATACCATCATATATTGTATATTTAAGAAATGGCTCATGGTTTAGCGTGCTCCATCGAGTTATGGATGCACGCGGGAAATTGGGAGAGCACGAAAAAATCGTAAGAGTTTTCAGTTGATTTTGGGATGTTGAATCGATGAATTTTGAAGACAGTATTTTTATAAAAAGCTGTGTTGTATAAAGAGTCTGGCACTAGCAAGTGTGTAATGTAAATGGAGGAATGATTTTATGATCCATTAAAGTAAACACACTCAAAAAGTGTCAAATACTTTAATACGTGTGTGGTTGGAAACTTGCACAAGTTATATTCATCATAAATCAGCTTTTCTTATGTTTTCAATCGTCTAGGTTCAACTGTTTACATCACAAACTTGCTAGTGCCAGACTCTATTATCAAAGGCCAGCTGAGATGGGTTGGCCATGTAAAACGGATGAAAGATGATTGCATTCCGAAGCAGATCCTATTTTCCCAACTCGAGCAAGGAAGCAGAACAGCAGGAGGGCAACGCAAACGATATAAAGACCTATTGAAAGTGAATTTCAAAGCCTGCAATATCAACCATCATACCTGGCAAGCTAGTGCTGAAAACAGAATGGAGTGGCGTAGTATGTGTCATCAATGGATTCAATCCTTCGAAAGGGGACGAGCCAAGAAGATTGCCGAGGCTCAGCAGCGAAGACACGCTGCGGGCATTCCAGTTTCACTTACTCAAGGTCCGCCGTGGATCTGTCAGCACTGCAACAGGACATGTGGCTCAAGGATTGGACTCCTCAGCCACCTGCGCACTCATCGATAAATAATGATTTTATATTTTTTGATATAATATGTTGATGATTCAATTATTATTAATAACATTATTATTATTATTATTAATATTATTGACACTGGACACAACGTCATACTCTACAGAGAGGGACATCCAGGATGGATTCTATAACATGGCTTTTTTTAGAATACTTTGTTAAAAAATTCAGAAATCAACAAAAAGTATGGTTTGCTTCAAATTTTTATCATCACATTGGTCTTGATGACTGAGAGCATTGAGGAACTTAAGGAGAAAGTGCTGCAGTGGAAAGAGTGTGTGCAGGTGAAAGGGTTGAAAGTGAACACTGGTAAAAGAAAGGTGATGGTGTCAGGGAAGAATTGTGGTGATGTTGAAAGGCTGGGGAAGTTGCCATGTACTGTATGTGGAAAGGGTACTGGGAATAATTCTATTCGATGTACATGTATGGGTTGCAGTGGATGGGTACACAAGCGGTGCTCAGGTGTGAAGGGCTCGCTGGCTAGAGTTGAGGATATGTTTGTATGCAAGGTGTGTGAAAGAGCAAGTGATGGGGAGGATAGTGATGTAGATGAGAGCATGGATCTGGGAAATGGGGTACATTTAGAGAAAGTTTTGTTACTTGTGGGATATGCTGAATGGGGGTGGAGGAGTGAATTCGGCATCTGTGGTGGTGAGGGTGTGTTGTGCGTGGGGGAAGTTTAAAGAGTTGTCTGGGATCTTGACAAGGAAGAAAGTGTCATTAAAGCTAAAGGGGAAGCTGTATGTGACGTGTGTGAGGAGTGCTATGGTGTATGGAAGTGAGACATGGGCCATGACTGCAGAGCAGAGGGGGAGATTGGAGCGGACAGAGATGTGGATGGTGCGATGAATGTGTGGTGTATCGCTAATGGATAGAGTGCCGAGTGCGGAGCTGAGGGAAAGAATGGGGATTGAGTTGGTGTCTGATGTCATAAAGTGGAACCGGTTGAGATGGTTGGGACATGTGCTGTGGAAAGACGATGGTGACTGGGTGAAGAAGAGCATGTCGCTCGAGGTGGAAGGTACAAGAGGACGAGGAAGGCCGAGGACAACATGGAGTCAGGTAGTGGAAAGGGATATGAGAGAGTGTGGGTTGAAAAGGGAGGATGCTCCGGAGAGAGAGAAGTGGAGGAAACTGCTGTGGGGAGCCACCAGCCAACCCCTGCATAAGCGGGGAAAATGGCCATAAAACGATTGTCGTTGTTGTTGTATTGGTATTCTCCATACTTTGGCACATATAACAAGCTGGAAAAATAATTTGCCTTGAGTTGACCTGTAAGTGCTATGTACATGTATATTATACAAGACCAGACAAGGTTTATTTAACTCACTCCTGCCCAGCCAAAACTGTGATTTAATTTACAATACCTGCCCCTCTCTTGGAGTTCTCTACAACTTCAACTCCAAATTGTACAATATCACCAGAGTATATTTCCTTTGGGTCACTCTCCTCGGCACCTTTGCTAAGCCGTACATTATTTACAAATGTGCCATTACTGCTTTTAGTGTCTTGCAAATAGAACTAGAAAATTTTAAAACAAAAAACATAGTATAATTATGGATTCATATAATGTATGGACAAACAAGAAAATGCCATGTTTCTAATAAGTCACTGAGTGAGAAAATACTTTTATTTTGCTACATATTTTTATTCTTTATAACAGGGCCATATCCAGAGATAATTTGGGGATACCGGTTGGGCAATCAGTGAGTGTACCATCTAGGGGGGTCCAGGAGGATGCTCCGCTGGAAAATTTTGAAAACTAGAGTCTCGGAAATGGCATTTCCTGCATTCTGAGGGGTGAATTTCAACATTCTGATGGGTGATTTTTAATGCAGCTTTTCACTAGTCTACACAGCTTAATAATTAATAAACTTTTGAATTTTTTTATACAATAGCAAGAATATACTAGCGTAGCAGACATTACGACGTTTTATTACGTTTTCTTTTTCTACTGGCATTGGTGAGTGTCTAATTTAGCTGCTTTAAATGACTGGAAAGAGAACTCAGTTTGTAGTACAGTTTATAATGTTAATTTCATGTTCTTTTGAATTAATGTCATTTATGATTTTTTGGGGACCTAGTTTGGGATCCCAAACCAGGGTACCGGCATCTAAACCCTTCTGGATACAGCCCTGTATAAGATCAATAAAATTAATATAATTTATCAACTTAGCTCTCAATAAGATGCAGATCCAATCAGACATGTATATTATATTAATTTTATAGTGTAATATTAATATACACTGAAAGCATGACTGAAGAGTGAAGATTATGAACAGTTTTTGTGGGCAGCCAAGTGAAGAATAAGGCCGGCTTGTTTGAGCCAGCTAAAAACAGCCCTTTAACTCTATTATTCTGTTTAACTGCAGAATATGCATTGTTTGGAGGTAGGTGCTGCTGGTGACCAGGCTAATCAGCAATCTAGCCTTGTTAGCAAGCAAAGTAACTGTAAGCAATTGGGCCATGAGCAAATAGCCAGCAAACTAAGCAATAGCAATTAGGGTAATCAGAGAAGCAATAGGCGTTTGCCATGACAACTCTGCCAAGGCAGACCACCGGCACCAGTCACACTGACAAGTCAGTGGAATAACATTATACGATCTATAGGATTCTATACTTCATATCTACACGGGTGGGGAAAGGGTGAAGGGGGAGCACAAGCTGAGCAAAGACGCTACTTGCAGCAAAGCAACAGACGCTCAATGAACCTCGAATGCGCGGGAAACCCCTTAACATAATTGATGTAAGGGACTCCCCTAATAAGGGGAACCGCAGGCCAACTACATCAGCAGTTAACTTCACTTAAATATATATTCCTATATTTAACCACATGTAACACTGGTCAAATGCTTTTCTTTATTAAAAAGAGAACCCTCAGACACTCTAGGCAGTAATGGGGAAAAGTGGAGAAAAAATCAAAAAAAGAAAAAAAGCTGGTCACATTTTCCATAATAAACTAAGTAATTACAGGCTCAGACTGGCCTATGCACCATGGCACATGGGCCCCTTCTGGGACATCAAAATGGGCCCCTGTCCCCTGACCAGACACACCCATAAAATATCAAAATAATTGGAAGCATTGAAGCAATTATTTACCTAATTCCGTATTTGTGAAATTAGTGATAAGGAAACTACTCAAAATAGTTTGCAACAGATCAACAGTAACACTTTGGAAGCAGTAATGATTTGTTCTATAGAAGTTGATTTACTGAAGGCTGTTGATAACGAGGCAGTGTATCGAAAACTTGTGTCAAAGTCCTCAGAAATGAAACAGCTTCTTATGTTCTGAAATGTTAAAAATGTTTTGTTCTAAATGTTGAAAAGTCCTGAAATCTGTTGTATTTTGTGTAAATTGTGTGTTTTATATGACGTTTTAATGTTTTATAATCTCCAGAATTCTATAAAATCTTCCCCCAAAAATGCAGGAAATGCCATTTCAGAGACTCTAGATTTCAAAATTTTACAGGGACGCATGCCCCCGGACCCCCCTAAAGGTTTCTCGGATTGTCCCCCTAAGCCTGGGCCCAATCACAGCTGAAATGGCAAGGCACCTAAATTGGGCCCAGTTCGAGCTTAGGTAATTACCACAACACTGGACACACTTGTGTACAGTACATATATAGGGTCACTACATAAAGAGGGTACTGTATCTCCCCAAAATTACAAATAGAAGGATGGGTCTAAGATGTCAGAGAGTTCCCCCTTTGGTGAGTAAACTTGTCTGGCACTGGCATTAGACACAGTAAACTAACAAAAGGACTTCTTTTTGGACAACTTAAAGAACCCTTTTTGGCCAGCTTAGGCAGGAATGGGTTAATCACTTATTAGCCCATTCCTGCCTACTGTAGAATGCCTGAAGATTCTTCCTTCGATGAGTAAAATTATCTACATAATAGACAGAGTAAAACAACAAAAAGGCCATTTTTGGCCAGCTCAGGCAATGTGTAAATATAAACATATGGGGTCACCACTTAACTCCACCACAGCTGTAAGATGCCTTATTATACAACTGCATTAAAAACTGTACAAATAATGCTAAAAATGAGTGCAAATATACAGCGATATTTGGATAGTTAGTTATTTGCACTGGTTATTTGGATTGCTAGCCAATCAAATTTATCACACGGGAGACTACTTCATGTATGCTTATTATTCTCTGGCCTTTTTAAAGTTTTCTTTTTCCATAAAAATTTGTTCATCAGAGAAGTTGTATAATAAATCTCTTATTAGATGTTTCGGTGTGTAGTATCGCTGTATATTTTTACTTGTTGTTTGTATTTACACCGAAACATCTAATTATTAAGATATATACTGGTATATTGAATGTAAAAAGTTTCTTCAAAAAAACACCAACAGGTGCTGACCTGGTTCAAATTTAGGTTGCCAGTTTGCTGCCAACCTTAATTTTTACTTTTTTTGAAGACTGTAACTTTTTTAATATTTTAAGACAAGTGCCTATATCTATAAGGATGTTGTCATTAAGGCAAACTATTCACATAGAGTAATTAACAATCCAAACAATTCTTCTAACAATAACAAAACACTAATAGTTGTTGTCTTAAACATTAGGAAGCAATTAAGAAACGCATCAATATTAATTAATGACCCTACAGGCCTTTTTGGGAGTGAAAGTTGTATTCTGAACTTATTCAAAATTAAAGCACTTCCACTAAAATGACAAGACAGCTGGTGTTAACAGATAAGCTCATCTAATAAATTATACAATAAAAAGCACATACACGTGCTCTGGCTAAGGCCAGACGATTTTACATGTTACTCATCAGTAGGGAGACCCCTGGTAATCTAAGGATTAAATTTCATATCATTTTTCCCTGAAACAGAGTTACCTGTATATAACTATCAAGGCTTCAAAGTGGCTGATTATATAACTCTTTTACTTCAGGTCTATGCAAATTTAAGCTTAACTCATTCCTGTCCGAGGGCTTCCCCAGAGGTGAATAAAATTGTCTGGCATTAGGCAGAATAAAATACTAAAGACCAATTTGGACAGGAAAGAGTTACATTGTAAGTGACAATTATTTTGAGCTTGTGGAAACAAGCTTTGGTGCAGTGGCAAGTCTTTGTATTGGAGGGGCTAATTTGTCAATTGAATAAGTGTATTTTACCTCCCCCCCCCTCCCCAATTTTAGGTCCTTGTTAGCAACCACCTTAATATATATTGTGGGGGGGGGGGTTGCCTCCTTGTTATAAATATTGGAGGGGGCTCCCTACCTCTCCCCCCCCCCCCCCCTCTCTTCTTCCGCTGGCCTTGCTTTGGCGAAGCAAATCGATAATTCATAAAATATTACGAAGATTAATAATTCCTTTAGTTGCTAATCGTGAACTTCCTGTTGAAAGTTAAATTTCAATGGAATCCCACCCCTGTTTTCCTACAGAGAGAACACCAAACGAGTGATATTAACCGAAATTTGCAATTAAATCATCATAAAATGTCCGAGTGAATTCGAAAGCAACGAGACTTCATTTTAAAACGATAGTCGCCATTGAGCAGAGAAAATTTGACAGCTCGTTCTGAAAAAGTAATTAGACAGGTTTTATTACCCTTCAAACCAATGAAAATAGTCTTTTACTCAAAAGAAACAATCACAATGCTATTCAGCTCGACAATAAACGCAAAAAAACGACAAGAAAAGCGGTAAAACGCCCAGGAAATGACAGTAAATACAACAGCCATTTCCGCGGTGCTTGTAAATATTTCGTATTACCACCATTAAATTTGGTTTAAATTTTACGAATGTTTATAGCGATATGGTTCGCTGTTTGGCTTCACGTTTTGAGTGCGGAATCGTTAAGTCTAAAGGAATTTTTCAAATGAACATACCTCGCCTCCTTCGTACCAAATGATGGCATGGTTTCGCGACAGGACTTTGCAGTCAAATATGCAGTTCGTCGAAGCCGACTTGACTTTGGCCACAGATCGTCCGATTTTCACCGATTCGCTGAGCGCTACGCGTCGTTCGTCGAAGTCTTGCGAGTTCGATCTCGGAGTAAATATCGCCACAGCCATAGTTCAGTTGTCATTTTGGCATCTTATATCCTGCGCCCAGCAGCCATTTAGCGAGCAAAATCGGAGCTTGACAAGAATACAAGATTCAATCGGGGGAGAAAATGGCGCCTGGTTCACTGTTGAATTTTCTAAAATCACATACATCGTATGGCGTTCTCCGTAAACTCTCGGAGATACTTCGGATCAGTGGGACGGACGAGTTCTGGCCATCTCTGGCCTGAATGAAATCGCTTCTCTTCTCTTAATTGTCTTCTCTCCTCTCCTCTCCTCTCCTCTCCTCTCCTCTCCTCTCCTCTCCTCTCCTCTCCTCTCCTCTCCTCTCCTCTCCTCTCCTCTCCTCTCCTCTCCTCTCCTCTCCTCTCCTCTCCTCTCCTCTCCTCTCCTCTCCTCTCCTCTCCTCTCCTCTCCTCTCCTCTCCTCTCCTCTCCTCTCTTCTCTTCTCTTCTCTTCTCTAGCCAAGGGTTTATGTCTGGCTTCTCTTCTCTAGCCAAATGTTATGTTTTCACCCGTTTGTTTGTTTGTTTGTCTGTTTGTTGGTTTGTTTGTCTGTCTGTTCTGTCTGTTCTGTCTGTTCTGTCTGTTCTGTCTGTTCTGTCTGTTCTGTCTATCTGTTGTTCTGTCTGTTCTGTCTGTTCTGTCTGTCTGTCTGTCTGTTTGTCTGTTGCCAGGACGTATCACAAAATACTGGACAAATTAAAGAAATTAAAGGTGACGTACAGTCCGTTCTGCGCATGACCGCAATGTGGTCCTCAAAACATGACATTCGTAGATAATTACATGAAGTACTCAGCAAAATGTAAACCGTTAGGAACATGGCAGAAAACCAAGCGATTCGGCGAGGATACCCCCTCGGATTTCTTCTATTTCTCCTGAAAATGTTTTGTTTTGGGTACAAGTAATGAATGGGAACCAAGAAAAGCTTACAATCTTGAATAAGGTATTAGTATTATTTTTGTAAATAAAGATGTAAACATTAGTTTCGTACATGCGCAGAACGGACTGTACATCACCTTTAAGTCTTTCAAAACAACGTGGTGTAAATCCACAAACATTTTATCTCAGAAATAAACTAACTATATTCATATCATTGAACTATAAGAAGACTGGAACGATAACTCAGGGGAGATTTTGAAGCCAGTGCCAGTCCCTTTGCAGGTAGCTCCCGTGCTTCAAGTTACTTAATTTTTATCCTGCCATATATTTTGTTTGGGACAATAACAAATTACTCCAAAACAACGAATAGTTGAAATACATTGTGTACGTATGTTTTTAGAAATAGCATTGCCTTCAATTTGATGTATAGTATAAGTTTCCTCGTTATTTTAAACTTTTTAAAATGTAGTAAATGTTCGACCATATTTCGCTGGGAAATAACACTAAGAAACTTGTTGTAGTGTTTCTGAGTTTTGAGCTGAAATAGTTAACGCTGAACGTTGGGCTATATATGAAACTGAAGCTATTGAAAAATACTATTTGGTATAGAAACTTCAAGACTTTAGCTAAAAGGGAAATAATTAAAAAAATATAAAAACAACTGCCATTTTGTTTGCCGAACGTTACAAAATGGCAGTTGTTTTTATATTTTTTAATTATTCCCTTTTAGCTAAAGTCCTGAAGTTTCTATACCAAATAGCATTTTTCAATAGCTTCAGTTTCATATACAGCCCAACGTTCAGCGTTAAGTATTTCAGCTCAAACTCAGAACAGATTTAAAGATTTTTGGCTTCATCCATTCATAGGGATTGACTTATGGAGTTAGCGTTGCAGTTTACTTAGAGTTCAATGATTCATACTAAAAGACTCTACTGACGAGTCATATTTAAACTATTTTCTCTAAAAGTCCAGTAAAGGTCACCTCTTATTGGTCAAATGTTACTACAGAAGCTAGAAACCAGACTAGTAATCCAGAGGGAAACTGTTTGCTAGAGTATTTGGTAGAGTGGTCGAGTCACACACGACGAACCATTCGCACTCTTCTTTTCTTTTGAGTTGGATTTTGGGACCGGTAATGAGTTGTTCCTCCGATTTCCAAACATCGACAAGAGTTGAGAATACAAAGCGTAGCCGAGTATTTTTTGCAGGCAACTTTTTCTTGAAAACAGGTTACAGGTTAGGTGTAAGCTCCAAATGGCGGATATGACGTAATGTTCGTATTAGGTCGAGCGAGTAGATCAGTGGTTGACATTCAGTTATCCGTGTTTGGTGTATCATCGTGTTTATCTATCTGTCAAGTGTTCTTTTCTAGCTCTGTAGACGTTAACAATCTGTAAGTACTGTGTTAATTTAGGTTTTGTATATAATATTTTAGTATTGTATTCTTTCGTATTAGCGTATTTGTAATGTCGTATTTTTCCGTGTTATTTATTAGTTAAACCACACATTGTTTCACACTGTTTTGACACTGTTTACCGTATCGTCATGGATGTCTATGTTATATCTTCGTTTTTGTTAAAGTAAAGATGTTTAGTTGAAATATCGTGTGCGTTTGAATTGAAGTCTACATTAGGGTTAACCTAAAACGTCAAGTTTTTCTACTTTGATTTCCTATTTTCGTTAGAGTTTTGACTGACTAGCTTTTCAAATTCGGAAATTTCGTTGCGACTTTTCTACGAACATTGCCAGCGCTACAATTATTCACACTAAGTTCACAGCCTTAAGGAGAGCCTAAATTCCTGCTTCTAAAACTAAAACAAGCTTTGATGGATAGATGGTCTGAGGGAAAGAACTTGTTAGGACAAGGTCCAAGAGGTTTAATCACTTCTTCTTTGACTGGTTCAAGAACAGCGTTTACTTGTAACTTGTCTGACGAATACCAAATGTAATCCAACGTTCCTTTACTTACTGTATAAAAAGTAAAGGGTGGCTCGTGTCCCTTTTAAGATGAAATAAAGAAGAAGAAAAACAAAATGTAAATGGTCCAAGATGTCATTCTTTGGGCGAGTTTAACTCTATTCCTGTCCGAATTGGTCTTTACTATTTTACTCTAGCTAACGCCAGACGACTTTATTCACCTCTGGGGAAGCCCTCGGACAGAAATGAGTTATAAACTATCTCTCTAAAGCTCTTTCCTGTCCGAATTGGTCTTTACTATTTTACTCTGGCTAACGCCAGACGATTTTATTCACCTTTGGGGAAGCCCTCGGACAGAAATGAGTTATAAACTATCTCTCTAACTCTTTCCTGTCCGAATTGGTCTTTAGTATTTTATTCTGGCTAACGCCAGACGATTTTATTCACCTCTGGGGAAGCCCTCGGACAGAAATGAGTTAATTAATGGATAAGTCACTCTTTAAGCTAAGGCATTGTAAGCAGGCAAAAAAGGAAATCGTCGAAACAGGTCTACTGCACGCTCTTGCTTTTAGGAATTTTTAAACAAGGTCGCCGTTGTTGTTGTTGTTGTTGTTGTTGTTGTTGTTATTGTCGTCGTCGTATTTCTCGTTGTCTTTGTTCCTGTTGTTGTTGTCGTCGTCGTTTTGTTGTTGTTGTTGTCGTCGTTTTGTTGTTGTTGTTGTTGTTGTTGTTGTTGTTGTTGTTGTTATTGTCGTCGTCGTATTTCTCGTTGTCTTTGTTCCTGTTGTTGTTGTCGTCGTCGTTTTGTTGTTGTTGTTGTCGTCGTTTTGTTGTTGTTGTTGTTGTTGTTGTTGTTGGTGGTGGTGGTGGTGGTGGTGTTGGTGGTGGTAGAGTTGTTGTTGTCGCCGTCATTGTCATTATTTCTATATAAAGACAACTAGCCTCAAGTTACCGAGTAAAACGTGGCCACAAACTATACAATGTCTATATGTCTAAAATTAAAATTGCCCCATCTAATTGCTTCAGATGCCCTGCTTATTGTCATGACCAGCTTGGTCGTGAAAGACACCTGGATACAAAGTACTACAGATTGACAAACTCTGCAACATGAATAGCCATGTATGCTGTAAAGTGAAACGGTGGTAAACTGCCGAGGTCTTAACCTTTGGTAACAGAAAACTGATGTTTCGAGCGAAGCCCTTCATCAGAGTGAAGTATTGAAGTGGTTCCGCTCAAAACGCCAGTTTTCCGTTACCAAAGACGTCAGCAGTTTACCACCTTTTCACTTTGCTCTTTTTAAAACACTACCTGCGCAGCGCTCTACTTTTTTACTTTGTGTGCCACGCACCCTACTTACCAAGACGGTTTTGTAGGCGCTTTTTATATCTTTAAGAGGATGGTAAAGATGTTTTCTACAGTTCTTCAACACATAACTCTCCTTGTTTTCCACCTACATGTTAAAAAGGAAACCAACGTCATAAAGACAATAATCATGATGATAACGACGACAATGATGATGTCATACATCTTACCACATACTAATAAGGTGTTACTCGAGTCTCTGAGTGACAAACCATGCATACCGGACAAGTAGAGAAAACTCTACTTGGCCCGGCTGAGATTTGCTCTACCAACTGAGCTACAGGTCAACTTGGGAGCTGAAGGTCGAATGATAGTACTTAGGCTAATGAAGAAAATAGTCTGTTTCGAATTATAACATAGCTTTGATATAGCAACGTTTTTGATTGGCTGTCGTGCGTGCTCCATAA
Source organism: Paragorgia papillata (assembly GCA_035771165.1). Taxonomy (NCBI): domain Eukaryota; kingdom Metazoa; phylum Cnidaria; class Anthozoa; order Scleralcyonacea; family Coralliidae; genus Paragorgia; species Paragorgia papillata. The sequence goes on from JAWNZC010000296.1 coordinate 353,299, forward strand.
CTCAATGGAGCACGGCAAAAAAGCGCGGGGGAAAATTTCAAAACAAAACTGAGTTTTAAATTGACTTTTTACGGCCTTTTATATTATCAAAATACCGAGTCATTTAATTTTATTGAGTAATAAAGAACGACGACCCAGAAGACATAAACTGGGTCTGGGTAACCGAGTTTAAACTGTCCTTTTGGTTGGATTTTTATAGTGAACAAAAATGACTTGGCTACGAAAGTAGAAAAACACAACAACCAAAACGATTCGCCGGCTTGTGAAAGGATTTAATGCTATGTTATAAAAGAAATGGCTCATGGTTTAGTGTGCTCCATCGAGTTATGGATGCACTTGGGAAATTGGGAGAGCACTCAAAAATCTAGAGTTGGTCTCGGCTACGCCTCGACCAACTCTTACGATTTTTTCGTGCTCTCCCAATTTCCCGCGTGCATCCATAACTCGATGGAGCACGCTAAACCATGAGCCATTTCTTATTATACAATACCCTGGTTGCTATGCGTGTTTTCACTGGTTGTTGGCCATGATCTATCAGAGGACAGACACATGGTCACGTCAGCTGACTTGCTTTTTTCCTTCATGCCCCAAAATCCAGCAAGAGTTTCGATAAAAACATTTTAAACTTTTATTGTATAAAACAAATAGATTCCATTTTTTTTGTTATAGATGTACAGAGGACGTCACAACGTGGTAAGAACATCAGTGACCCACGTCTCGTGGGCCACTTTTTTGTTCTTACCACGCTGTGACGTCATCTGTGCATCTATAACTGAACAGACAACGGAAAAATGGAATCTATTTGTTAAATATCAAATAGCCTAAGTACTACAGTATCATTTCGACCTTCAGTTCCCAACTTGACCTGCAGCTCAGTTGGTAGAGCGTCGGACTAGTAAACCGAAGGTCGCGGGTTCAAATTCAGCTGGGCCAAGTAGAGTTTTCTCCACTTGTCCGGTATGGTTCGTCACTTGGGGAGTTGGGGTAACACCAGGGACGTAGCCAGGAGAGCCGCGGCCCCCCCCCCCCCTCTTTTTGATATAAAACGACAGACATGTAACTACAAAACTGATGCAATATGAATTGTGTCAGTAAATAAACTGTAAACAGTGTATTCAATCTACTGAGTGTATGCATTTTGAGTATCTATGTGACGTTTGCGTGTTTTGAGTATTTTATATGACGTTTTTTAACCTTTAGTCTGTAAAATCTTCCTCCAAAAGCCAGGAAATGACATTTCAACGACTCTCGATTTCAAAATTTCCCGGGGGAGCATGCCCCCGGACCCCCTAAAAATGTATTTTGATTTCGGCTCCCCCCCTTTCAAAATTCTGGCTACGTCTGGGTAACACCTTTATATTGTTCTCCAGCCGAGTTCACTGCATGTCCCACAATAATCATTCGAGATCTTATCTTACCACATCTCTTTCAATCATTTCAGGATATTTGTATTTATGTGGATTCAACTTCTTCAAGCCTTCCTCTGACACTTTCCCATTCGAGATTAGATCATACGTTGGAAAATAAGGATAAATATTGAAGTCTCCACTTATCACCCAAGGTGTTGTACCATTTGATGTAATCTCGTAGAGCTGCTGCATGAAGATAGAAACCTGCAGTGCCTGCATATCAGGCTCTCGCAAATTTCCATACAAGATGTGTACATTACCTAAATATATAAACATGGTGATTATAAACAGGAGAAAACTTGATCAGGGTCTTCTTCAGATACTGAATACACACGCCCACCATTAAATTATCTATCAAGAGAAAACTAGGTTTGTCTTGTCTCATAATTTCAGTCCTTTTCGTAAGGAAAAGTGCACGTATATGTGTGTGGTAATTCGCACGCGTAAATAATTTTGCGAATCGCACGTGCGTTAAAACTTCATCAATTATGGCACAGAAACATGAGCCTAACTTTTATATTCTCTACACATCTGAAAAAGAAAGATGTGTTGTTTGATATTCATTGTAAGATGTTATCTTTCGCTTTAACTTGTTAGTTTAGTTGTAAAACGTAAAACCTACTACGCTGTGAAAATTGTTACAGTAGCATACGCTTATACGCTTATGCGGGCCCCCGGTGATACCAGTGTATTTTCACTGAAGGGGTAAACCCTGTATAAATAAAATTGTGTTATGTTATGTTATATACATTACATTGCATTGCAAGAGCTTACGTTGTGAAACCTTATACGTTACGTTGTGAGATCTTGCGTTACGCTGTGAGACCTTACGTTACATTGGAAGACCTTACGTTGTGAAACCTTACGTTACATGCAGTGTGAAACCTTACGTTACATTGTAAGACCTTACGTTACATTGTGAGACCTTACGTTACATTGTGAGACCTTACGATACATTGTGAGACCTTACGTTACATTATGAGACCTTACGTTACATTGTGAGACCTTACGTTACATTGTGAGACCTTACGTTGCATTGTGAGACCTTACGTTACATTGTGAGACCTTACGTTACATTGTGAGACCTTACGTTGCATTGTGAGACCTGTAACCAGCCTGAGCAGGGTGTTAGCCAAAAGGGGAAAACTAAACTATAATCTTATTTATACTGGATAACTCTATCAGTCATATCTAACTGTTCTCCCTAGAGGTCTAGTAAGGGCCATCCCTCATTGGTTCAGTGTTACTACAGGAGGAAACCGGAGTACCTAATGGAGGAAACCTGTGGTGTTTGGTAGAGTCAAACTGGAAGCACTCTTCTCACATGCGGCCAGGGTGAAATTTTAATCAGATTGAACTGAGCAGGTATCGAACCCAGGTCGCAGAGGTGAATTAGGCACACATGCACTATAACCACTGTGCCACCAACACCACTGAAAAAAATCTGTGTTGACCTGAAGTTGGAAAATAGTGAAAGCCCCCAAAAGTCAACGCACAAGAAAAAAGTGCCTGGGGGTTGGGCAGTCACTGACCTACCGTACATGTATAGTATATATGTTATAGTCTATAGATAGTACCATATAAGTTAATATAATAGATTTTGGCCACATCCACTACTTGAAAAAGTGCAATATCAAAGTGATTAGGAAAACTAAATTTTATGCAGAATTTTTGGATGTAGTACCACCGGTCCTGTAGCTAATACCCTGCTGAGCCATGAGCCAAAAATGACTCCTTTATTGTAAAGGATTGGGGACTAATCATCATTACGCAGATCAACGTGGCCATGTTGAGGCATATCAAAAGTTAACTCCAGGCAGCCGGGTCTAGGTGTTGATTTTACGGAGGGAGGAAAACCAGAGAACCCAATGAAAAACCCTCGAAGCACAGGAGAGATCAACTACAACTCTGCTCACATGAGTTCCAAGTTCGAGAACAGGGTCATTCCCAAGTGGTCACACATCCAAGTACTAACTCCGTCTAACCAGGCTTAACTTTTTGGTGAGAGGCAGCTAGTGCACTAACAGCACACACCACACTTTTTTACAGTATTAACTGCAGAATATGCGTTGTTTGGAGGTAGGTGCCGTTGGTGACCAGGCTAGTCAGCAATCTAGCCTTGTTAGCAAGCAAAGTAACTGTAAGCAATTGGGCCATGAGCAAATAGCCAGCAAACTAAGCAATAGCAATTAGGGTAATCAGAGAAGCAATAGGCGTTTGCCATGACAACTCTGCCAAGGCAGACCACCGGCACCAGTCACACTGACAAGTCAGTGGAATAACATATACGATCTATAGGATTCTATACTTCGTATCTACACGGGTGGGGAAAGGGCGAAGGGGGAGCACAAGCTGAGCAAAGACAGACACTCAATGAATCTCGAATGCGCGGGAAAACCCTTTAACGCAATTGACCTAAGGGACTCCCCTAATAAGGGGAACCGCAGGCCAACTACATCAGCAGTTAACTTCGCTTAAAGTGTCACTAAGACGAAAAATCGTCAGTCTGTTTCTGATATAATCATAAAGTAGATTTAAAATGAGGATGAACAGCGTTTGTGGTTTGTAAATATCTCACCTCGTTCAAGAGATATTCACGTTTTTTAAATATGCAAATTATATGGCTGACGACGTCATTTTCTCCAAACGAGCGAAATGAAAATCGTAAAATTAGGAATATCTCTAGAAATAAACAATAGAAAGTGCTCAAATTTTGCATGCTTATAGTATTAAATAAAATACGTTTCACTGTGGAACTTTAGTTGTTTTCGTGGAAACTGCTGGTTCCTGGCCCCATCCAATGATAAAATTAAATTTTCGTATTTATCAGCAATCAAGTAGCTAACGGTAGCTAACGGTAGTAACGGTTAGGGCTTATGTAGGCATTGTAATTCAAACGTTTAAATCTCTCTATTTTTAAACAATGAGGCAAAAATGATAACTCCTTTTTTAAGGTTTAGAGTAACCTGAGAGCAAGCGCTTACCATGGCAATCACAAAAGTTCCACAGAGAAGTGTATTTTATTAGATACTATAAGCATACAAAGTTTAAGCACGTTCTATTGTTTATTTCCAGAGATATTCCTTATTTTACGATTTTCATTTCGCTCGTTTGGAGAAAATGACGTCATCAGCCATAAATTTGCATATTGCCAAAACGTGAATATCTCTTGAACGAGATGAGATATTGACAAACCACAAACGCCGTTCACCCTCATTTTAAATGTACTTTATGATAAGATCAAAAAAAAGACTGACGATTTTTCGTCTTAGTGACACTTTAAATATATATTCCTATATTTAACCACGTTTAAAAATACATACCATACATACCTATCACAAGTAGTTTTCCAGTGTTTAATTCACTGAGCAATAAAAACAGTGCAATCCTTTCATTGTGTTTGTTCGAGTTTTTAAACTTACTCAGATCATACAATTTTCCTAACAATTCATTAAAACCATACACAAATGTATTTTCCAATTTAAACCTCTTGGTATTATAGAAGGTTGCCAAACCATGTCCCCCCCTGCCTTTGTGGTGAGGTTGAAAAACTCCTCTAAAACCAGAAGCACCAAATTCTTCGAACAACGTGGGAAAATACTTCTCCTCTGCTTCTTGAAGGGATATGACATCTGGTTGTAACCATAGTAGCTAAAATTATTTAGAAATAACATGTACATTAGATTAACACATTACCCCAGCGTTTCAGGTTTTTGTGAAAGGGTCTGGAGAATGAAATTGATGACCCGGAGTACCATCCTGCTAGGGGTTCCTGGGGCATACATTCCTAGGGGGGTCCGGGGGCATGCCCCCCCTGAAATGTTTTGAAATTTGGACCTCTGAAATGGCATTTCCTGCATTCTGACGGTACTTTGAAGAAAGATTTAAAAGTTTTAAATCGTGTTTTCAATAGCGCATTTTATCAAACCTGGAAGGTGTCAAATAAATTTAGGGATAAAGTGGACGTTTTATTATAAATTTTATTAGGGATATCACAAGGAAGCTAGACATTAGAAATGTGATTGACATTTTCAATTAAATCCACGTCGCATCCCACTGCAGCAAGGCACTAATTGAGTAATTGGCACCCCCCTGCACCCCCTTGGCCAAGGGCCAGGGTGCGCACCCCCCTGTAAATCCATCACTGGCATTTTTTCTTAGAATAAATCACTACACTTCAAGGTTGTCTGATTAACAGACATGTTTCTCAACATTTATTTTCGTACTATCCCTTAAGGTTGACATAAAAAGTGTAAAATGTGAAAAACTTCATTTTGAAGTATGTATACTTGTATAATGAAACTGCTCAGAGAAATGGTAAAAACAGACAAAAAAAATATAGGTAAAGTAATGGTAGATCCCAGACTCCAGCGCGGTACAATTTAATATGGTGGGAAGAGCAAGTTTACTTCAAACATTTTCACACAAAACGGGTTTCAAAACACGCGTTGGGGAATTTAAAATCATTCATGGATTATTTATTTATCCAGCGACGGCGAAATACGATGGAGACACAGCGAATTTGCTACAAAATCCGCTCAACCACCGGTGAAATTCGCTGTTCGCCGGCCTAAATCTGAAGGACTGACTGCCTGGATTAACTCATTACCAAAAGATTAACATGTTATCTCACGACACACCCACATTTCATTGTTCTAATACTGACCGGTTAAATCCTTTATCCAACTGATCAGCATGCAGATGAGTACGCATAGTTATCCCATTTTATTATATAAAATAGAGTGTTTTATTGATTTTTTCGTCACTAATAAAAGTGATAATCTCACATGTGCGATTATTTATGATAATCGCACATGTGATGATTACAAACAATACATGGATGCTTGGAAATATGAAATATAGAACAATACATGGATGCTGGGAAATATGAAATTTATTTCGAGTGTTGATTTTGAAATGAATACTGTTTTCAAAGTATTGTTAGTCTCGCTATCTTGCTCTGATGAGATATATTTTAACGGCGTGTTCGTGAAATATGATCTCAGCTTGTCGGTAGATGACATATAATTTATTAAATTAATCTTTGAGACAATATATGAATAATTGCATGGGTGTTTGCTCCGGTTTCGTTTAGCTAACTAATATTTTAGTTAGCTTTGTAAATATATAATTCTGTATAATTTTCTCAATAAAGTTTAAGAAACATCCAATTTGGACAAAATATTTTGCAATAATGATAAAATGTGCCATTAAAAATATGTTTTAAAAGTTTCAAAATTTTGCTCAAATGTGCTGTCAGATCACGGGAAATGCCATTTTAGAGACCCCAATTTCAAAAATTTTCCAGGGGGGCATGCCTCCACACCCCCATAGATCTGTAGACCCAGACTGCAGAGTATGGCAGTTTTCAACGAGATATCAGGTGTGCAACTAAGACAAAAATTCAGGTGTGCACTCAGATTTGTCATTTGTGTTGTTTATTTACAGTTTGAATAACTCAAGTTGCCAAATTGAAATAAATACGGTATTAAAATATAAAGTTTTTAACATTATTTTCTTGTAGTTGATTACCACCTGTGTTGTGAACTTTTTATGACATTTTATGACCTTCAGTGTTCTTAAAAATCACCCTTAGAATGCAGGAAAGGGCATTTCCGACTCTAAATTTTAAATATCTCGGGTGTGCACTTGCCATACTCTGCAGTCTGGCTGTAGACCATAAGTTTGACTGACGTTTTCAAAATCCTAAATCCGCCCCTGACCTTGTCTACCTACCTCTTTCATCATTTGTTTGTGCCTCAAAGACGTTTTTGGATCTGGTCCTTTTAATTTAACTGACTCCGGGAGATGTAAATAAGCTTTGGGATATTTAACGATTGCTTGATCAGCTAAAATATTGTACGATACATAACAGAACTCGTCCGGAGGCTTGTGGATTCGGTTCAACGTCCTTCGGAAGATGGGTTCTCTTCCAATCATATCCACTTCACCGAAGTTCCGTCTTAGCATCCAAAATAATATCAACACGGCTATGAACACCAGAAGAAATTTGCCTTTGGAATTCAACTTCACAACAGCGGAGAGAACAGGTGTCATGGTGGTGGTAGGTCAAAAAAGTGATAAAGGCAGTGGATAAAGGTCGAAGAACCAGGAAATACAGGATCTTCTTTGTTCGGAGTTCCTTCATTTATATTCAGCCATTTTGAATGCGGTATATATCATTAACGTATCGCAGGCGCGGGTTACGGCACCGAAGGGAACCCGAGCGCGTTACGAAAATTAAATAACGGTCGGAAGGACTCGGGCCTCGGGTTTCCTTCGGCGCCGTAACCCGCGCCTGCGATACGCTAATGATATATACCGCATTATTCAAAATGCGAACAAAGAAGAAGAAACAGGTCAGTCTGGCGTGCTCCCTTGCATCACATCGTGATCACATCACAGAATAGTCGACCTCTGACCATAGGCAGCCCAAGTACTATCACGTGCTGTCTGTTGTATTATATAATCATTCTGTGGTTATACCATGAGCTCGAGTTGTATATGAGCTCAAAATCCGGCAAGAGTTTTGATAGAAACCTTTTAAATGATTGTATTGTATAAAACAAATAGATTCCATTTTTTTGTTGTCTGTTCAGTTATAGATGCACAGACGACGTCTCAACGTGGTAAGAACATCAGTGACACACTCGACTGCGTCTCGTGGGCCACTTTTTTGTTCTTACCACGTTGTGACGTCATCTGTGCATCTATAACTGAACAGACAACGGCAAAATGGAATCTATTTGTTTTATACAATACAAACATTTAAAAGGTTTCTATCAAAACTCTTGCCGGATTTTGGGGCATGAAGAAGGAGAAAAGCAAGCCAGCTGACGTGATCTGACGTGTCCATGTGTCTGTCCTCTAATAGATCATGGGCAACAACCAATGAAAACACGCGTAGCAACCAGGGTATTGTATAAATAATAATATACTATATACTACGACAGACAGTACGTGATAGTACTTGGGCTGCCTATGATCTGACTAAGAAAAATTATCTTTTAATTATAAACTGTTTTAATTATAATCCTAACCCCAACCTTCCCCAACCCCAACCATAACCTTAAATTGCTTATGAAACGAAAATTAAGTTTGTCTTATTTGAAAGAGCACTTAAAATCATAGAGTAACATATTTTGCAGTTTTTTGTTTTCTTGTTTCGTTGTTGAGATAATTTCAGTTTGTTTCACGCAAATCAAACATTTTGACGTCGGACGTGCATAATGATTTATCGAAAAAGTTATATAGCTTTGCTATTATCACTTATAATAATCACTTAAAGATCTATCGACATGCTTCATTCAAATTAATTTGGTTTGATAATATAGAAAGGATATCTACTGACCTTCTCCGATTTGCACCTACGACGTCAAAATGTTTAATTTGCATATCAAACAAACTAAAATATCTCAAGAACAAAGCAAGGAAACGAAAAACTGCAATAGATGTTACTCTATAATTCTAAGTGGGTTTTTTTTCCAAATAAGACAAACTTAACTTTCGTTTCATAGGCACTTTAAAGGTGATGTACAGTCCGTTCTGCGCATGACCGCAATGTGGCCCCCAAAACATGACATTCGTAGATAATTACATGAAGTACTCAGCTCAATGTAAACCGTTAGGAACAACATGGCAGAAAACCAAACGATTCGACGAGGATATCTCTTCGGATTTCTTCTATTTCTCCTGAAAATGTTTTGTTTTGGGTACAAGTAATGAATGGGAACCAAGAAAAGCTTACAATCTTGAATAAGGTATTAGTATTTTTTTTGTAAATTTAGATGTAAACATTAGTTTCGTACATGCGCAGAACGGACTGTACATCGCCTTTAAGATTTAATATAAAGTTTTGTTCAAGTTAGGTGACCCCGAAATTTGGCTAATGTGGTTTAGGTGATTAGGTCGATGTGATTTAAGTACTTTTCCCATAAAAGAAAAAAAAGATGGTGGCTGTAGATTTTACCATGATCCTTAGCGAGCCCAAATAAATTTTGACGCTTTTAAAAATTTGAAATTATTTCAAAGAGCACCTAAAATGACAGAGTAACATATTTTGCAGTTTTTCATAGTCATATGTACTTTCTAAGTGGTAGCGTTTGCATATGAGATGTGACCTATAAATATAATCAATGACTGATAAAGGTGACGTGACCAATCCAAGATGGCGGTTTATAAGTCCTTTCTCAGCCGTTCTCCCATAGTATAGTAGCCGCCGAGTTGCCTCCGGTAAATGAATTTATAATTGTTGATTGGATTGCGGGCGCGGCTGAGTCCAATAAACATGTTGACCAGAATAAGGTCAGCGGTCGCTGTGCCCACTGGTCGCTACCATAAGAGAAAAAGCCCAAATTCCGGCCATCATTTTTCGGTCACTTTTTGGACGAGAGCCGCAGCCCCGTTATGTATAGGTCAGTGGTCTGGTCTTTATACCGTACACTTTAGGAAAACTTTATCTAATTATCTTTTCAAACTAAAGCAAGCTTTCATAGATAAGTGGTCTGAAGGAAAGAACTTGTTAGGACAAGCCACCAGAGGTTTAATCAATTCTTCTTTGACTGGTTCAAGAACAGCGTTCACTTGCAGCTTGTCTGACGAATACCAAACGTAATCCAAGGTTCCTTTCATTATTTCAAAGCCGTACAGTTCGGGGAAATTCTTGTCAATTTGATAATGAGTTAGAGGTGGCTCTCTTCCCTTTGAAAATTAAAGACGGGAAAAAAACCATTAGAGTACTGGAAAGTGTCCTTTTGGCCACCTTGTTCGTGGTGATGGTGTTGTTGTTGTTGTTGTTGCTGTAGTGGTTGTTGTCGTTGTAATTTGTTGTTGTCGATGCTGTTGTTGCTGTTCTTTTCGTAATTTGTTGTTGCTGTTGCTGTTGTTGTTGCTGTTGATATTGTTGTTGTTGCTGCTGCCGCTGTTGATGTTGTTGTCGTTGTTGTTGTTGTTGTAACAGCTGCTGCTGTTAATGTTGTTGTTGCTGTTGTTGTTGCTGTTGATATTGTTGTTGTTGCTGCTGCCGCTGTTGATGTTGTTGTCGTTGTTGTTGTTGTTGTTGTTGTTGTTGTTGTTGTTGTTGTTGTTGTTGTAACAGCTGCTGCTGTTAATGTTGATGTTGTTGTCGTTGTCGTTGTTGCTGTTGATGCTTTGTTAGTTAGTCAGTCAGTCGGTTAGTTAGTTAGTTAGTTAGTTAGTTAGTTAGTTAGTTAGTTAGTTACTGTAGTTAGTTACTGTAGTTAGTTAGTTAGTTAGTTAGTTAGTTAGTTAGTTAGTTAGTTAGTTAGTTAGTTAGTTAGTTAGTTAGTTAGTTACTGTAGTTAGTTAGTTAGTTAGTTAGTTAGTTAGTTAGTTAGTTAGTTAGTTAGTTAGTTAGTTAGTTAGTTAGTTAGTTAGTTAGTTAATAAACTATATAGTGGCACTTGCTGCTGCTGTTGTTGTTGTCGTTGTTGTTGTTGCTGCTGCTGCTGTTGATGTTGTTGTTGTTGCTGCTATTGATTTTGATTATGTTGTTGTTGCTGTTGATGTCGTTGTTTCTTATTTCGCATTCCCAGGATTTTCCCAGCAATTATAAAACCAAGTAAGAATCCTACAACGTAAAAAAGACGATCATCCACATAGATTGTAGTCAATTCAACTCACCAGGACGGTTTTGTATGCGCTTTTTATATCTTTAAGAGGATGGGAAAGATACTTTCTAAAGTTATGAAGCACATAACTTTCCTTGTTTTCTACCTGTAATACAAAGAGACAAAAAGCCCAACATAATTATTGGATAATCACTTTAGTTCAGATATCCATTGACATTACCCTGCGAGTCGACCCACGCAAGCTTCGAGGGAAAGTGGGCTCTGCCAACAAACTCGATCTTCGCCCCAAGTTCGGGGCGAGTCAGTCAGGTTTTGAACTGGTCAAACAAGTTCTAGTTTATGAACACGCGCAAGCAACGCGTTAGAGCCTGGGCCCAAAATAGTATTTTGGCAACCGTTCACGCATGCTCAAAACGAAATATCGAGTTTGTTGGCAGAGCCCACTTTCCCCCGAAGCCTGCGTAGGTCAGCAAGGGGCTCTGACTCGCAGGGTACTTGACATATCACCACATTAGGATAACTATTACAATCACCAGCAACAAAAATCACCATCATCACCATTACCACCATAACCCCGTCATTGCCATCACCATTATCATCACCACCATCACACGATCGGAAATCGCATAGAAAATCGGCCACTTTCATGGGGCAGTTCGCAGTCCACGTGCGTGCTGGCTCAAGTGAGTTGTCGGCCGTGTGTTGATGACGTTTACACGCAATATATTCGTTCTACGCATGCGTAGCTAATACGGGTCAGCCCGTATTTCACGAGCCTCGACAGCCGCCATTTCCGATCGTGTTATCATCACCACTATCAATATCATAACAATCACCACCATCAAGAGCAGCATCATCATCATCACCATCTTCATTGTCATCATCATGATCACCATCACCATCACCAACAATCACTACCATAATCGTCACCATCATCACTGTGTAACATATTTGTGTGTCCCTGGGTTGACGTCATTTGTTGTTAGAATGCCTATACAACGAAATTTCCAAGTTGGAGATAATAACATTAAAGTAATGCTTGATATCGCTTCTTTTGACTGTGAAAGTTTTAGGACGAACAATTAAATGGAAGTATGTTTATTTCGCGTTTGAAGACCGTGCTTTTCCCCCTAAAAATTGAGACATCATTAAAATAGTTGGCATAGTTGCACAACTAATGACATCACTCGACCCAGACCTAAAATGTATATATTCTACACTCGAATTTTCCTTCACGAAAAATCCCTAGAACATGCTATGTAATCGAGTGAAATGCCCAATATTACTTCTAATAAACCCAATTCTCTCCTGGCATTACCACCTTAATGTATACAGAACTCGCGATCAAGCTCTCGGCAACTGCCTCCGTGGCTCAGTGGTCAGAGCATTGCACTAGAATCGCAAGGTCGTGGGTTCAATTCCTGCCGGAAGGCCTGTGTAGTTGCATTTTTCGCAACTGGTCCCGGTTTGGTCTTAAAATGTATATATTCTACACTCGAATTTTCTTTCACCAAAAATCCCTAGAACATGCTACGTAATCGAGTGAAATGCCCAATATTACTTCTAATAAACCCAAATACTGATTGCCTTCTAAACTCTTGCCGCAATGGCGTGTACATAACGAGAAAATAAAGGGATTTTGTCGTTCATATTTGTGGTTAGAAAGTTCGAATTTCATAAGTGAACTATTCACGAACATGTTTTAGTTGTCGAAAATCGACAGTATATTCTTTAATGAAAAGACAAATAGAATCGACTTCGAAGGTGGCAAAGTCATTGACAAGGGAACCTACAGGACAAGGAAAACACTAGAGTCTTGGCACACGGCATTGATTCCCGAATCGGACAATAACTCAAAACCATTACCCGAACAGTATAACATTATACTAAATAAAATAACTCATTAGGTTAATAACATTGTGTCAGATTACTAGGCGTTCCACAATATTTGTATGTATGTATGGTTTTATATTTCATTTTTATTATCCAGTTGAAGGCTGCAGTCTGGCAGCCGAAAGCTCGAATTAAATTTAAATATTTGGTCAGAGAACGTTTGTCTTTTCATTATGTGATAATCCTGGCCGCGCTTCGTCAATTTTTTCAGTATATTTTTTCTTACTCATAAGACGACTAAGTTTAACCATAGTTAATAGAAAATAGACATGGTCTGGAAACCCGGCAAACTTCAAAGCGGTTAACAATCAAGCTATGATTCATGTTGAAAGGTACATGAAGGTGCCAAATCCTTTGTTTTAGGTTTATTAATATTTAAACAGTACGGTTGAGTGATTGAACCCAAACGTTGCTATTGGATGATTGCTTCATTATACAGAAAACACAATATGTTCAGTAACCGTGAAAGTGCAAAAATTTCCATAAACCTGAACAAAAACATAAAACAATGACTTTTGTTGAGCTTCCAAACCATGTCTATTTTCTATTAACTATGGTTGGATAGGGCTTCGACTATGTATATTTTAAAACAAATAACTTGGTATGAATAAATTTTACACACCTATGTGAACACTTTCCCACGAGAGTTTAGTTTTCTAAATAGTGTTTTGAACAGTCTGTTCAACAACAATAAGAATTCATGTAGATCCTACTATCCTAGTGATGTCATTAGTTGTGGAATAAAATATGTCTCAACTTTTTGGGTCAAAAGCCCGTTTTTCAAACGCAAAACAAACATACTTTCCTTTAATTATTCGCCCTGAAACTTTCACAATCGAAAGAAGCAATCTCAAACTTTACTTTAATGTTATTTTCTCCATCTTGAATATTTCGTTGCATAGGCACTTTAATAATAAACCAACTTTTAACAGAATATATATGAAAAGTCCAAACATGAGATTAATTCACCCTACCACGTCTCTCTCAGTCACTTGAGGATATTTGTATTTATGTGGATTCAACTTCTTCAAGCCTTCCTCTGACACTTTCCCATTCGAGATTAGATCATACGTTGGAAAATAAGGATACATATTGAAGTCTCCACTGATCACCCAAGGAATGGGATCACTTCCTTTGCTTAAAACAACAAACTTGTGAAGCTGCTGTAAAAACAGAGAAATCTGCAAGGCATGCATATCAGGCTGTTTCCATTTTCCAAACATCAAATGTATATTCCCTGAAATCCCAAAATATATATTGGTAAGGTCTCGCAATGTAACGTATAAGGTCTCACAATGTAACGTAAGGTCTCGCTGCAATATAACGTAAGGTCTCGCAATGTAACGTAAGGTCTCACAATGTAACGTAAGGTCTCACAATGTAACGTAAGGTCTCACAATGTAACGTAAAGTCTCACAATGTAACGTAAGGTCTCACAATGTAACGTAAGGTCTCACAATGTAACCTAAGGTCTCACAATGTAATGTAAGGTCTCACAATGTAACGTAAGGTCTCACAATGTAACGTAAGGTCTCGCAATGTAACGTAAGGTCTCACAATGTAACGTAAGGTCTCACAATGTAACGTAAGGTCTCGCAATGTAACGTAAGGTCTTACAATGTAACGTAAGGTCTTACAATGTAACGTAAGGTCTTACAATGTAACGTAAGGTCTTACAATGTAACGTAAGGTCTCACAATGTAACGTAAGGTCTCACAATGTAACATAAGGTCTCACAACGTAACTGACTACATCGATATACACCGTAGAGGAGTAGAATCCCGAAAGTAGCGACCACCCCGAAAGTAGCGGTAAATTTGAGATGTCTTAAAAATGTCCGAAAGTAGCGCCCTCCCCTGACAGTAGCTGCCCCTGAAGGTAGTGGCCCCCGAAAGTAGCGGCCCCCAACAGTGGATAAAACCGAAAATAGAGGGGCGCCACTTTCGGGATTCTACGGTAGTAAAGCCATGATTGGCATAGATTTAAAAACTCAGGCACATACCTACTGCAAGTAGACTCTTTGTCCCTAGGTCCCTGAGCAATGTAAACTGTGCAATTCTTTCATTGTATTTGTTCGAGTTTTCAAATTTACTTATATTGTAAAATTTCCCAAATAATTCATTAAAACTATACGAGATTGTCTGTTCCATTTTAAATTTCTTGGTATCGTAGAAAGTTGCCAAACCGTTTGTTCCTGCATAATGTGGTTTAAAAACACCTTGAAAATCCCAAGCACCAAGTTCTTCGACCAGAGTTGGAAAGTAAAAGTCCTCGACTTCTTGAAGGGATATTATATTTGGTTGTAACCATTGCAGCTGAAATACATGAGTACATTTCAAACTTTCCCACAACAGAACAGTTCTCAGTTAAGGTTACGTAACACCTTGGAGTAGTGCTTTGCGAAAAATGCAACTGCGCGTTGAGTTTAAAAGCAATCAAATTCAAATTTTTACAGTTTATAGCAAAATGATTGTAGCCAATTGGACAGTTGATTTACAATTTTGAAAAGTATTTAAACTTGTTTTGTTTTGACAAAATTCTGAAAACGCATTCGCTTTGCGCCGCGACTTTTGTTGAACTACAGTTTCAATCAAATCATGTAAAAATAGTTTTAATTGAAACTCAACTAGCTGTTCTACAAAAGTGTGTGCGGTAGCTATGGGTTTTTTTTTGTTATTTTTGAGATATAAGGCATTCTTTTGCAACCTCAGTTAAGTTGCGTGCATACCATGAATCGTAGTCGATTACTCAGAAATGAAAAAAAAATCGTATAGCTACCGCACACACTTTTGAAACTCTTATTGTCTCCGATACATTGTGAAAATTTGAGAAAAATCGGCCAAAACCCGTGTTCAACAAAAGTCTTTGAATACGGCAGTTTAGCTGAAATTTAAAGCTGAAGAAACAAGCCTTGGAACATTTAAATTTCGCGGGAAAGCAGAGCTGCTTCCAATTTTCATCGCTAAATATCTTAATGAATTTTGCTTTAAACGAAATAAACTTTTCAAACCTTTCAGCATTTGGCTTAAGGCAGCTAATTCCGCAAAAAAAATGTTTTTGTATTTTTAAATTTCTATGGTGTAACGTAACCTTAAGGTGGTTCCAACAGTTGCTTGAAAAATGGAAAATACAAGTTTGAAAGTCCAAAACACGTGCATAAACAATTCGGGAAAAGAATAAAACTAAATGTTATGCATAGTTAAACATTCTGACAATCAAAAACTGTTACCACATAAATAGCAACAGTTGTTGCTATGGCAACAATGACGTTTCAAAATTGCTGCCAATTACCCTTCAAACTAATTTAATTCGAAAAAAACTTTGGTGACCCCCAATTTTTTTTTCATTAAAACTTTTTCTTGAAGTATGAGTAATCCATAGGCCGATTTAAAAAAAATTCTGTAGAACGAATAATTTTTTTTTCTCAGAAAAATCATGTTTGTTAATTTTTTAAAAATTTGGATCAACAGAATTTTTTTTAAATCGGCCTATTGATTACTCATACTTCAAGAAAAGTTTTAATGAAAAAAAAATGGGGGTCACCAAAGTTTTTTTTGAATTAAATTAGTTTGAAGGGTAATTGGCAGCCATTTTAAAAACATCATTGTTGCCATAACAACAACTGTTGCTATTTGTTTGGTAACAGTTTTTGATTGTCCGAATGTTTAACTATGCATAACATTTAATTTTATTATTTTTCCAAATTGTTTATGCACGTGTTTTGGACTCTCAAACTTGTATTTTCCATTTTTCTAGAAACTGTATGCAGCCACCTTAAACGGTTTAAAACAGTTTAAAAGAGGTCAAACGTAACTTCTACTTTCTACTCTTAGCATAGGCGTAGAGTTTTGTTTTTGTCCAGGGGGGCTGAAGTGCTGAACAGGGCCTTTTTAAGAATTTTCCCGTGGGGGGCACATACAAAAAGGGACTCTTCTAGGGGAGTCCGGGGGCATGCATGCTCCCCCGGAAATTTTTGAAATTTAGAGTCTTGGAAATACCATTTCCTGCATTCTGAGGGGTGATTTTTAAGAACACTGAAGGTCATGAAATGTCATAAAAACTAGTTAAAATACAACACATTTCAACAATATTTCGATGTTGTGTTTACTGGGTTGACTTATCACTGTATATGGGTGTTTTTGGCTGACAGGAATGAGGCTGTAACAGTTACTTTACCCTAACGAGTAACCTATAATTTGTGAATGGTGATTGATGAGTCAGTTGCTGCAATTAAGCCCCCCCATTAAGATTTCTCAGGGGGCTAAAGCCCCTCAGCCCCCCCCCCCCCCCCCCACATACTCTACACCTATGACTCTTAGAACATCTAGAATAGCTTTTTCCATCTTTTCAGTGAGTGTGAAATTATTGCAATATCCAACAAGTTACAGCATTTATGTTCAAGGTACAGTCAAACCTGTATTAAGCAGACACCCTCGGGGAATTGGTTAGTGTCCACTTAATAGAGGTGTCCTCTCAATCAACATGTCCTCCTACCTAGAATTACCAATAACCAGTAAGTGTGAAACAGCCTTGAATTACCAATAATTGGTAATTGTATTGTTTATTGGAGACTTTGACATCAAAGTTCTCAGTATCTAAACTGGTGCAAGACTGAGCGATAATTGGCGATAATTGTTACCCATCCAGCATTGGGGGGCGGGTGTAGGGGAATGGGTGCGAGATTGACAGGGGGCCTGGGTACGAGAACCTCTATTGAGACAGCATATCCTCCTACCTAGAATTACCAATAATCAGTAAGTGTGAAATGCCTAGAATTACCAATAATCCTTAATTTTAAAAAAATAATTCCCAACCCACCACCCCAACCCACACCACAACCCCCCGGAAACCCTAAACCTAACCACAACCCCCCAGTGGACCTAAACCTAACCACAACCCTCTGGAAAAATGTTCCCCCTCCCATACTCCGACCACAACATCCCACTAGGATTTTTAGCTTTATGTGTTCAAGTTTAACATCCCGCATGTGGGACAGAAAATTACCTAACATTAACTCACAAATTAACTCGAACCAAGCGCAGTTTAGAAAAATAAGCAAGAAACTATGTACTGATTATTGTCATACATTTATTGATTTCCGTTGTGAGACATTGAAAAGAGGAAAGACGCTACATGTAATCTAATACAGTATCTACCATCTTAAGGAGAAACATATGTTAAATAAATGAATAAAAGAAAACACTGTCCACTTAATACAGGAATTTGGTATCGTTTTACACTGATTTAGGTGTCCGCATCCGCTTAATAGAGGTGTCCGCTTAATAGAGGTGATCTTTGTATGGTTAATATGGGATTCAATTCGGGACTTTGGGAACTGTCCGCTTAATACAGGGTGTCCGCTTAATGGAGGGCCGCTTAATACAGGGTGTCCGCTTAATGGAGGGCTGCTTAATACAGGTTTGACTGTATCAATAAAGAAAAATCTGTTGAACACTTAGTGTGATCATTAAGCTTTGCCATTTTCATCCAATACTGTGGCCAGAAAATTGAATTTTGTGTGTTGTAATTATTACTGTTGGCTTCTACACAATAATAATAATAATAATAACATCTTTATTTAAACTGATAAAAAACCGATCAGCTAATAAATATTAGCTGGTATAAACCGGTGACCAGTATACAATAAATTTCAAAGTATATCTAAATTATTTAGTAATATATCTGATCTATATTTAGTAAATATACATGGTTAAAATGTTTAATAAAAAGGAAATGTTATATGCTACAGCGATGTTCGTGAGCATCTGTTTCTAAAAGATACTTAAAAACGTTGGTTTTAAAAGAAGACAATGTGTTCAAGTCCCGCAAGGCTTTTGGTAAAGCGTACAATATATACCATATCCAGTGTTTCTAAAGGAGTTTCATTTCACTATTAAAGCATTAATTACTGACTTAATCTGTTAAAAAGTTCTTTGCCAATTGTTAAAAATACGATTTTCCTTCCAGATCATTCCCTGACAAATCTGTAATTTTCTCGGGGGGAGGGGGTTGGGTTGGCTAGGGTTCCCTGCCAGGGGGGCCTTAAGCCTACTTAAAGCCTAAAACATGTGATTACAACCTAAATATTTCAGTTAAAAGTGTCGTAAGAACACAGAAAATGCCATTTAAAAGACCCAAAGTTCAAAATTTCCCCAGGGGGGGCATGACCCCTGGACCCTCCTCAATTTTTGTCATCTCTCTGTGCTAAAAATGACTCCCCCCCCCTCAAAAATCCTGGTTGCACCCTTGGCCCAAAGTCACATATTTTAAGGGGGGGGGGGAGAATAAGATCTGTCACATCATCACAGGGAAGAGGAGGGTCCATACTGGAAAGTTTGTTTTCCATACACCATAGATTTCACGCCAGCAATTTTGTGTCCAAAATACTGCGCCACTGTGGCGCGCTCAAGAGATGTAATATGCCATTACATCAACCACAATACCTCCTAAAATACCTAACTGACAAGCTAAGAATTAGTAATTATATAATACACCACGCTAACTGAAATAGTGAAATTTGTTGACTTTACGCCACGCCAAAGCAAGTACACTAAATTTTATCAAAGAAATACACCAAAATTTGGCGTAAGCTCTGTTGCACCACGCCAAAGATATTTGGCGCAACATACAAACTTTCCAGTATGGAGGAGGGTGTGAAGAATCTGTGAAAACACCATCTTGTATTTTGTATTAGCCTACCCCGCAGTCGTTTTTAGAGAGGTGTCCCAAAAAAAAACCATCTGTGGGGAAGGCTACCTACACACCCAATATATAAGAACCATTTCATTTTCATGGAAAAATAGGGTGGGTTTAGCTGGGTTATTAGGGACCTTAAGATCTACAACGGCAACTTCGAGAACGACGTCCTTCAAACAAAAGCATTCTTCTTGCAAACAAAACAAAGATAATGAATAATTTCTTGTCCCAAGAGTAATCTGAACACCGTCCTCGTTCTTCATACAACGCCACTTAGAGCATTTTCACGTCTTCAGGACGACGTCAACGGCTAAAAGATGAGAACTGTTGCTTGAGATTGACTTCAATACGGACACTACAATCATTTTAGCAGTGCTGGGGCGTTTTGGAAGTCATTTAACTAGCTTCAAATATCAAATATAATAGTCAGTTAATTAACCGCGACTTCTTTAAATTGTAAAACTTAACTTGCCGTTTTAACCGCCGTCGCGTCCTAGCATCTTAAAGTCCCTAATATTGTGTATTATAACTTATTGGATTCATCTAAGCCCGATATGGCAAATTATTTAAGTCAAAAATTCAATATTGGGTGAGACCGAAGGTCGGGTGAAAATGAACTCAATATGTGTTTTATTAAGTTATATCAAACAAATAATACCTTGCTCCCCAATAAAGTTGTCCTACATAGCGACATATTCGTCAACGTACCTCTTTCATCAGTTGCATGTGTCTCGAAGACGTTTTCGGATTTGGTCCTTTTAATTTCTCCTCCTGAGAAAGTGGTTGATATCGACCGCGATCTTTACGAATTGCTGAATCAGCTAAAATATTGTACGAGACCAAACAAAATTCGTCATTTATACGAGAATCCTGGATTCGGTTTAGTGATCTTTGGAATACGGGTTCGACCAGAACTACATCTACTTTTTGTCTTAATTTCCATTGTAATAACCAAAGGAATACCAGTACTCCTAGCACTAATACTAACACGTTGTTTCTAGCGGCCATATTTTGTTCGCTTCTCTTGTCGAATAACCCGGGAGAAAAATCACTGGGGATATACAGCCGGGAACAGACTCAAGATCAGCGAATAAGATCGTTATACCGTATTTACTCGTTTAAGCGCCGCGGCGCTCTTTAAATTTTAAGTGTTTCGGATGCGGCGCTTATTTGAGGGCGGCGCTCTTTAAAAATTATTTTATTTGTAAACGATAACAAGAAATGTTAACAACAAAATAAACATGTTTCAAGAGAGAGTTAAATGGGAGAGCATTGAAATATACTCACTTTGAACTTAAAAACACTGTAATACAGGAGAATAAATTTCCGAGGCTGATTTAATTGTACTGTAGTTGTTTTTTAGTTTGGCTTCTCGAACAATTCCGTCTGACAGTGCTTCGAATTAAGCGCCGCATTGTTGTGAATAAGTGCGTTTTGCTCTCATATGCGGCGCTTAAACGAGTAAATACGGTAGTCCAATAAATCTGTGGTTTACTGTAACATCAAACAAATTGCAACAGAAATGGTTTTAGCTTTTCCGGTACCATGATGCACTCAGAAATAACATACCAAAAGTCACGGAAAATCCACCTAGTGGAAAGTTAACAAAAATCAAGTTTTTCTAAAATTTACGTACAAATACACTATTCTCTAAAAATTAAAGATAGAAATTTTAAGTTCCATTTTGGCAAGTATCGCCTATGTCGTTTGTAAGTTCTTAAAAAACTATATGAAGGACATTTAAGTGAGTAATATGATTTTCCAGGCCCATTTTGAGTTATTAATGTTCAAAAATGTGGAAGATGGTGTTTTTAGCAGGTTTAACCTTCTGTAACTTTAAATGGGCCAGGAAAACCGTACTACGTGCTTAAATGTCCTTCATATAGTTTTCTGAGAACTTTCTAACTACATAAGTAATATTTGCTAAAACAGAACTTTAAATTTCTCTCGTTTTAGAGAATAGTGTATTTGTTTGTAAATTTTAAGAAAAACTTGATTTTTGTTAACTTTCCACTAGGTGGATTTTCCGGGACTTTTGGTATGTTATTTCTGACTGCATCATGGTACTGGAAAAGCTAAAACCATTTCTGTTGCAATTTGTTTAAAGTAGGCTCTTATTTTTAAGTAGATTGACTGGACTATTAACCCATATTGAACTCACTGAATTTCCATATCTGTAACCATATAGTCAATCGAGATATGGTCTGGAAACTCGGCAAACTTCAAAGCGCCTATAATGAGCTGTGATTTTATGTTGAACCGTACCTTACACCGTGCACATCCTTTGTTTTAGGTTTATTAATATTTAAATAACACGGTTGAGTGATTGAACTGAAACGTTGCTATTGGACAATTCGTTCATTATACTAAAATACAATGTGTTCAGTGACCGTGCACCGTGCACAAAAATGCATAAAGGCGAACAAAAAGATAGACCAAAGACTTTAGCTGAGTTTCCAGACCATATCTCGATTGATTATGCTGTAACTCTAACTTCAGTCATTATGACTGTTAAATTATTTTACGACGGTGAACGCCATTTAAAACTAGTATTGCCGTTGCAAGGCTCAACTCACTGAAGGTAGACAACAAGAGAGATGAACTGTCAAAAGTTAGTTTATTTTATGGATTTACGAAACTATAAGTTAAAACACGGCAGCATTTTCCAAGTTTATATAACAATTCCCATACAACTGCCAACCACTGTAAACCTAGCGTGAGATTGGACCACCTGTGTTTCAACTGGCGGGAAAATTTTCCAAATATTTTAGAATATTTTGTCACGTGATCTCCAGCCTTTACCGTTCTCTCGCCTCGCCACATCATCATCATCATTATCATGATCATCATCATGAGATGATCATATCATCATTATCATCGTCATCAGTATCATCATCATCATCATCAACAACATCATCATCATTGTGACTATCATCATTTTACCATCACTACCACCACCATCGTCATTGATTTTGAGAACAATCAATCTCACGTGGTCTAGCTTGCGGTCTTTATAATATACGTTCAAAACTTTATCTTCTAAAACTAAAACAAGCTTTGATAGATAGATGGTCTGAGGAATTTGTTAGGACAAGATCCAAGAGGTTTAATCACTTCTTCTTTGACTGGTTCAAGAACAGCACTCACTTGCAGCTTGTCTGACGAATATACCAAATATAATCCAAGGTTCCTTTCATTACGTCAACGCCATAAGTCTCCAGGAAAATTCCAAGCAATTTCATGAGTTAACGGCGGCGCACTCCCCTTTTAAAATTAACGCCCACGTTTCTGTGTCTGTGGCTTACGGGGGGGGGGGGGGGGGCACCGAACAATCTCGTTCCCAGAGCCCACGTTCCTCACCCGGGAAACGAGAGACTCTGGGATAATCCGTTTCAAATCGTTACGTTATTGGCTGAATAGTGAGCATGAGTTGGTCTGAAGTGACCGGAGGTAGAATTAATAAAACCAAAATAACAAAGATGTCGGACGACAAGACTCCAGTGAAGACGTTGCCGCGATCGATATCTTCGCTGTATGTGTGTAGATGCTGTAATTCGAGCTTCGCCAGCAACCCCATTGACTTGTTTGGGGAAAAGTCAAACAAGGAGAACACACTATCCAGATTCCGCTCGGATATTTACGCATGCGTACCTCAACCGGAATAACAAGAATCCTGTGATTTGAAACGGATTATCCCAGAGTCTCTCGTTTCCCGGGTGGGAAACGTGGGCTCTCGTAACGAGATTGGGCACCGCAATATATAACTTTCAAAAACTCATTAATAATTCATGAGGAAAACACAAAGGAAAATCATGACCGTGACGTGTCTCTATATGTGATAGAGACACGCTCGCTATTTTCGATGAACTTTTTCTTCGATTTTGCGGCTCAGACAACTTCAATTTTCAAAATTGATTTCTATATGAGCTTATTATATGGATAGTTTTTGAAGCCATTTAAAACATTCGCAGTACGTGTTCCACCAGGTCTAAAACACTCGCCTCGTGTTTTAAATCTGATAAATTATTAAATAGTACTTCACATTTCACGTTTATAACAATATTTCACATTTCACGTTTATAACAATATTTCACATTTCACGTTTATAACAATACTTCACATTTCACGTTTATAACAATACTTCACATTTCACGTTTATAACAATACTTCACATTTCACGTTTATAACAATATTTCACATTTCACGTTTATAACACTATTTCACATTTCACGTTTATAACAATACTTCACATTTCACGTTTATAACAATACTTCACATTTCACGTTTATAACAATATTTCACATTTCACGTTTATAACAATACTTCACATTTCACGTTTATAACAATATTTCACATTTCACGTTTATAACAATATTTCACATTTCACGTTTATAACAATATTTCACATTTCACGTTTATAACAATATTTCACATTTCACGTTTATAACAATACTTCACATTTCACGTTTATAACAATATTTCACATTTCACGTTTATAACAATATTTCACATTTCACGTTTATAACAATACTTCACATTTCACGTTTATAACAATACTTCACATTTCACGTTTATAACAATATTTCACATTTCACGTTTATAACAATAATTCACATTTCACGTTTATAACAATATTTCACGTTTATAACAATACTTCACATTTCACGTTTATAACAATATTTCACATTTCACGTTTATAACAATACTTCACATTTCACGTTTATAACAATACTTCACATTTCACGTTTATAACAATATTTCACATTTCGGGCTACGCCCCCAGCTGGTTGCAATATATTCAATAATGCCGCCGTTGGCCTCAGTAATTATCAACCTCGTTCCCAGGGCCTTTTTGAAATTGGTAATACGCTTCGGTTCCGTGACCGTTAAATAGAACATGGTCGTGACCAAATGGAAACCAGGTCTAATACTAGCTTGTTTATAAAGCGGTGTTGGAATTCAATATGTCCTCTTACTTAGAATTCAGGATAATCCTGAATTCTAGATAAGAGGATAGCCTCTCCCCAGCCTTCCCAAGAACCCAAACCGACTACGTGGCCAAGCTTATCACGGAAGCAAAAGGGCTAAGAAATTAGGCTTTCACGAACGTGATTAAACACAGCTGGCAAACGTTTGACAGGCGTAATTTTTCAAGGGTAAACACTGCGAGAAATAGCCGTGGCAACAACCACCAGACAATGATGACTAAGCAAGAGTCGCCTATTTATTTATTTTAAAAGAAGACAATGAAAATATACGAAGGGGCCATCCCAGAATATTTAAAGATATTGATAATACAGCTATACAGCAAGTATGAACCTGAAAGTTTTAGTAGTTTCCTTAAAATGGCAAGAAACGAATAGCAGCCTCGTCGAGTTACACAACTGATAATAGTTTCTCGCTCTTTTTTTTTTGTCAGGAGCTCGCGCAAGCGCAAAACGTTTCGCAGCGGTGTTCGCTAACAATATCCACTGACCTATATATAACTGGACTGCGTGACCATTTTCAGTTTCAAAATGGCGGCATCCGGTATAGGTCCTTCTGCTAATGGTAATGGTTGCTGACTGATACCTAAGGACCGGACTGTTGACACAGGTATTTAAAATTGCATATTTTAGACAAGAAACTCGTCTTCCATCGTCCGTCTATTTCCCCGTCGTTAAAACAAGAAAGCCGGACGACAAACTACCAGACGGTTAGCCTGGGATAGTGGAAGACAGTCAAAATCTGTCAGTCAGAAGCCTTTCGTCTTCTAAAAGGTTAAAGGTGACATACAGTCCGTTCTGCGCATGATCGCAATGTGGTCCCCAAAACATGATATTCGTAGATAATAACATGAAGTAGCAGAAAAGCAAGCGATTCGGCGAGGATATCTCCTTGGATTTCTTCTATTTCTCCTGAAAATGTTTTGTTTTGGGTACAAGTAATGAATGGGACCCAAGAAAAGCTTACAATCTTGAATAAGGTATTAGTATTTTTTTTGTAAATAAAGATGTAAACATTAGTTTCGTACATGCGCAGAACGAACTGTACGTCACCTTTAATTGATAAAGACACTCTATTAGGACTCGGCTACGCCTCGCTTCTTTACGATTTTCTCGTGTTCTTCATCGCTTGCCCTTCTTTATAGAGCTGGTGACTTCATAAAACAAAATGTTTGTAGAACTTCCATATGTTAGTTGTTGATTTTATTGCTGATTTTTCGTGTCGTACACCCGGGACGTCTTCAATTCAGAGTTACAAGCCTACAGCAATACTACTACAATAAGTTTCTTCTCATGAAAATATCCCGGGCCGCTCAGCAACAAACGTAAACTAACATTTTGTTTATATAAACTCGAAATCATGATGTTCTACTGATATTTGGTCAGAATATAATTCAGTACGACTTTTCAGTTTTGGTTCGACAACTAACAATGGCCAATCATGCATGTAAAGTGACAAAAATCGCCTGGCATTTACATAAATATCGAAAACAATATTAACGAAGTTGCCATAAATACAAGTCAGTGGTCGCTACCATTAGCAGGACTTATAAATGCCGCCATTTTGAATCTGAAAGTGGTCACACATTTTTGGGCAGCACCCGCAGTCCAGTTATATATAGGTCAGTGATAATATCGTACTTAGCTATAAAAATTATATGCACTGATCTCTACATAAGAGATCGTTATATAGAGCTCAGTGCAGGGACGTAGCCAGGGGGGATATAAAACAACAGACATGTAACTACAAAACTGATGCAATATGAATTGTGTCAGTAAATAAACTGTAAACAGTGTATTCAATCTACGGAGTGTATGCATTTGGAGTATCTATGCGACGTTTGCGTGTTTTGAGTATTTTATATGACGTTTTTTTAACCTTTAGAGTCTTCCTCCAAATGCCAGGAAATGGCATTTCAGCGACTCTCGATTTCAAAATTTCCCAGGGGGGGCATGTCGCCGGACCCCCCTAAAAATTTATTTTGATTTCGGCTCCCCCCTTTCAAAATCCTGGCTACGTCCCTGGATCAGTGATTATATGACATCAAAGTATTTTTTAATAAATTAAAGAAAAATTAAGAAAAAGGCTCTTGAACCTAGTAGATTTGAAAACTGATGAGGCGAGCAGAAATAAACCCAACAAGACAAACTACATGTTTCGTAACATTACAGTTTATAAACACATCCAAATACATACTGACATTCTGAATTCTGAAGAAAGACATGAATAAACCAGTCAAAAAAGAGTAGCAAAAAATATTTAGTACTTGTTATATACATACAGAATGCCCAGAAATTTCAACGCTGTCATTTTTCAGGTCAGTTGAAGCTTTCTACTGAAACAAATTTTCACTGTAGCGGAGCATACTCACAACTCTTGTGTACAGAAAACTTAATATAAGTTTTGATGTGGAGAAAGATTAACACGTATTTTTAAAGTACTTCAAAACCTTAATAATTATTCACAAAGATAAAACAAAAAAAATCCAGGAGTGTCTTTACACACTCGCTGTTTTTAATAAATTTCTCGCTGGTTTTTAGGTCTCAAACGAGGTTAATTTTCATAATTACTTTGCCAATAAACTCACAAGATCGTTTGTATTTTGAACCTTTTCAAAAAACTCGCAGCTTGTTTTATCAGGTCTAAAATACTTGGCTATCGCCTCGTGTATTAAACCCAATAAAACACTACTGCTCGTGTTTAAAACATAACGTTCAATAAATTTCTAACTACACCCAACATTACAATTTGATCGTTGAAATCAGATACAAGTTTTGTAATTTTTAATCATATCATATACGTGTTTAACATTTATTTGTTGTATAATTTAAACCAATATTCCACCAGCGAAGTTTACAAATTCTATTTCTATTTTATCACACAAATCTTTAATACACAATCATCTCGTATGTCATTCCTTAAAAGGTCCTATGGCATTCACTCTAAGGTTGGAATTAGTAAGTTTACAATTTTCATTTTCTAGTGTATCACTTAAATGTCTAGCACCCTCATCTCCTATGCCATTCGTCCCAGGGTTCAAATTAGTAACTTTACAATTTCCATTCTTTAGCGCTTCACTGAGATGTTCAGCACCCTCATCTCCTATAACATTCCGCTCAAGGTTCAAATCAGTAAGTTTACAATTTTCATTCTTTAGCGCTTCACTTAGATGTTTAACGCCCTCATCTCCTATGATATTATTCTCAAGGTTCAAATTAGTAAGTTTACAATTTTCATTCTTTAGCGCTTCACTTAGATGTTTAACGCCCTCATCTCCTATGACATTAAGCTCAAGGTCCAAATTAGTAAGTTTACATTTCCATTCTTTAGCGCTTCACTTAGATGTTTAACGCCCTCAGCTCGTATGCCATTACCTTCCAGGTTCAAATCAGTAAGTTTACAATTTTCATTCTTTAGCGCTTCACTTAGATGTTTAACACCCTCAGCTCCTATGCCATTACCTTCCAGGTTCAAATTAGTAAGTTTACAATTTTCATTCTTTAGCGCTTCACCTAGATGTTTAACACCCTCAGCTCCTATGCCATTACCTTCCAGGTTCAAATTAGTAAGTTTACAATTTTCATTCTTTAGCGCTTCACTTAGATGTTTAACACCCTCAGCTCCTATGCCATTACCTTCCAGGTTCAAATTAGTAAGTTTACAATTTCCATTCTTTAGCGCTTCACTTAGATGTTTAACGCCCTGAGCTCGTATGCCATTACCTTCCAGGTTCAAATCAGTAAGTTTACAATTTTCATTCTTTAGCGCTTCACTTAGATGTTTAACGCCCTCAGCTCGTATGCCATTACCTTCCAGGTTCAAATCAGTAAGTTTACAATTTTCATTCTTTAGCGCTTCACTTAGATGTTTAACGCCCTCAGCTCGTATGCCATTACCTTCCAGGTTCAAATCAGTAAGTTTACAATTTTCATTCTTTAGCGCTTCACTTAGATGTTTAACGCCCTCAGCTCGTATGACATTACCTTCCAGGTTCAAATTAGTAAGTTTACAATTTCCATTCTTTAGCGCATCACTTAGATGTTTAACGCCCTCATCTCCTATGACATTACCTTCCAGGTTCAAATCAGTAAGTTTACAATTTCCATTCTTTAGCGCTTCACTTAGATGTTTAACACCCTCATCTCCTATGTCATTACCTTCCATGTTCAAATCAGTAAGTTTACAATTTCCATTCTTTAGCGCTTCACTTAGATGTTTAACACCCTCAGCTCCTATGACATTCTGCGCAAGGTTCAAATTAGTAAGTTTACTGCGAGTAAGGTCCAAACCAGTAAGTTTATCATCAGTTTCACTCTTTTTCTCCTTCAGTGATTTGAGTTCAAGGAAATTGGCCAGCTCCAAACAACCACTGTCACCAATATTGTTTTGAAAGAGGTCAAGAGAAACTAAATTCTTGACATAGATCAAAAGATGAAACAAAGCAGCACAATCTACAGGTGCAATACCCATACCTCTTAGTGAACACTCCTGCTCTCCTCCACCATCAAGTTTGGCAGCAGCTTGTATTATAATGTCATCATCTTGCAGTTCATGTAAGCACTTTAACATCAGTAAGGTTATCTCTTTCATTTCTTGCCACTTTGCAATGGGAGAAATCCAGTCTATAAAGCTGTACAATCATAACCAGAATCTATAATTAACTCAAGTTTCCAATTTCAGAGTTCAAACCATGCACTTACATGTGGGTTACTATTGAGAAGAGAATTTTTCCTATGTCACGTGTTTTTGGTGAAAAGCGTTCAAAACGTTTTTCGTTTTGGTTCCCATTCAAAAGCACTTTATTTTAGCTTTATTAACGAACTTATTTAGCCAACATATTTAAGCATATATACAATCATTTAAATTTCAGCTTGATGACGTTTGCACTGAGCAGGGAAATGAAGACTAAAGACAGTCAAATTAAAGCTTGTTTTGCCAAATTAAAATAGAAAAATATTGAGTAAAAAGTCAACTCGAATATTCAATTAAAACAGTGAAAACTGTTACTGTAATCAGCCATTTTAGCGTCTGGATCATGTTTTCAAACATCGTTTGCCGTAGCAAGAGCATAGAAAGCATTTTATAAGTGGGTATGCCAAACTAAAATATATCTGAGGAACGCTCTCTCTCGAAATCATTGGACAAGCATCTGCATTTTTGTCAAGTTGAAGTTAAAGGAATAGTCGCACAAAAAAAGTGTACTGGCAAAAACCGCTACAGTTCCTACGCCCCTGTGTAAAAATCTGCTCAGTGTGTGTATCTCACGCTCGAAAGAAAAAGTACTGCCTTTTCATCAAGAATATTTTAAATTTATGTGAAGAGTTTGTGTTGATATTTTGCTCTATATCAATAGTCTTTTCTTTTAGCAAGAGAGTTTATGGGGCAAGAATATAAAAGGTATTTCAGGGCATGAGATTTGCGTTATCTCGATATCCACGGGAGACCAGATTGTAAGTTTGGATACTGGGCAGTGGGCATCATAAGCTCAGTATCCCGTGGGGATACCATGAAAATTGGGTTAATGAACAATTGTTGAGCAGCTATCCCGATTAATTGTTGTCGTTCTTCGATGAACTGTAATCTCGTTCCCAGTGCGCACCAATATTAAATGATAGGCATACATGAAATAGTAATCAGCAACAAGGAACCATGACTGGACAAAATGATCGCAGGCTCTGGGAACGAGATTAAAATATTCCGCGTATTTTCTTCGATCTCATGTTATTCATTGTTATTACAGTCACTACATAGTCCTGAATTTGATGGATTTTGACAATGCCATGTGTAGCGTGTTTTTGGGCCATAGTGAAGAGACTTTCTTCTCTGATTCTGGAACAACTTTATTGACAAACGAGATTGAACAGCTGAACGTTACAAACGTCTTCTCTAGCTACATCGCACCTTCGGTTCTCACATCTCGTTCACTCAGTCTCACAATTCTCGCTTCTAAATCTAATCTAATACATCGAGTTGCTATGTTTATATATCTTACAATTCAGCGACAGTCAGCTTGCTGAATCACGGTCATTACGTCAGTCCTTACGTAGGAACAAACTGCGTGGTTATTCACCAATACCTTCTTTGCCAAATACGGTATACAAACATTATCTATACGTCAATGCACTACGTAAAACTAATGATCTGGAAACCTACTTACAAGAATGCGGATACAGACTCACGCTAGAGATTAAACATTTTAACGCCTTAGTAAAGTTAAGTTATAACAACCGCTACACTATCCCCTCCCTTAAGTTCTTGTCCTCAAGAACAAACTGAAAAATCTATCCTGAACTGAACCTAAATCGCGCATGCAATAAACAGAAAAATTATCAACTATAAAACGATTTTGCAAAGAAACTAAAATTAATAAACATAAGTAAACAAATAAAAAGATTAAAGCCAAATTGCCTGGAAACACTTAATGTGACGAATACTTGCCCTAGAGCTACTCTATAGCATACCTATATTGGAATTCATTCGAAAACTTACTATACTCTATATAACGGAGCTAAGTATAGATCAAAAATAGTATTGTTTATAAGGGCAACAGTGTGTCATGGCAAGGATCACACTAAAAATTAAAAACTAAGTCTTATACTTCACTATGTGACTCTGCAACTTACTATAAACGTCGAAATAACTAGTACCGACAATCGTACCGACATACGCAGCGAACATCGCTGTCTTAAACTCACACTGCCGCACCAACGTACAGTGAATTCGAACCTCTGTCTTACTCGTCTTACTCTGTTCACTAACTTACCAAACTAACGGATCGGATGACGGATCATACCGACGAATCGCTCAGTGAACCTTTATGGCTATGACCAATGCTTGATCATGCTATCTCGTCTCGAACTACAAAACCTAACTACCGTAACTAATTTAATTAATCTTAAAATGTTACTCGATATTGCAAAGAAATGTCAAAATATAAACGTTATTAACAGTCTGATTACGCATTTTTCTTCATCGTTCTTGATTGTTCATGTTTTCTTTTTCTTCTTTCTTGTTCCTAAAGTTGTCTCGTTGTCGATCATGTTGTCCAATCTTTTCAAGTACCATTTTCCTTGTCTCCGTCATTTGATCTCTGCTCACTGCTGAGCCTCGAGCATTTTCTGTTCAGGTCCTCTAGATCTTGTGCTATTTTGGATTCGTATTTTCACTGATACATCAGGTCGTCCGTCTCTCTCGGTCGGTCTCTCTCTCTCTCTCTTTTCACCATTTCAATCGTAGTCTCGTCAATGTGAACTTGGGCAACTTATATATATAGCGTTGTCTGCGTCTTTCTTTCGTTTGATGTAGCCAGATATCATCCGTCTTGTATGAACATTCTGTTGAGCTGCCCTCGAAGCCGAAATATACTGCTGTCCAGCGAACCATTATCTCAGTGATCCCACCACTGCCACCAAATTTGTAGCGTGTTTTTGGGCCATAGTGAAGAGACTTTCTTCTCTGATTCTGGAACAACTTTATTGACAAACGAGATTGAACAGCTGAACGTTACAAACGTCTTCTCTAGCTACATCGCACCTTCGGTTCTCACATCTCGTTCACTCAGTCTCACAATTCTCGCTTCTAAATCTAATCTAATACATCGAGTTGCTATGTTTATATATCTTACAATTCAGCGACAGTCAGCTTGCTGAATCACGGTCATTACGTCAGTCCTTACGTAGGAACAAACTGCGTGGTTATTCACCAATACCTTCTTTGCCAAATACGGTATACAAACATTATCTATACGTCAATGCACTACGTAAAACTAATGATCTGGAAACCTACTTACAAGAATGCGGATACAGACTCACGCTAGAGATTAAACATTTTAACGCCTTAGTAAAGTTAAGTTATAACAACCGCTACACATGGACACTCCACAATTATGTTCAAGGCGTAAATAAACTAAAGTATTAACACTCTTATCGATGTGTTATTGTACAGCTAGGCATACACTAGTGTAGTATGAATAATGTTGTGTTAAATAAAAGTTAACCTTGTTTGGATACTGCTTATTGGAATATCTACTGGCCAAATGTGGGATACTAATTTTCAAGGAGGGATACCAGATTTTAAGTGCCAGTATCCCACTGGATACTGCTGAAAATTTCAAATCTCATGCCCTGTATTTAGTAAACAATTTTATTACGTTAAGTCACTTTTAAAACGAGAACTGATCAAACCTTTTTGCCATGTTTTCATGAGCACAAATCACCGTGGGTACATGCAGGTAGTATTAAGTAATAATATATCATATACACGAGAAGCTGTTTATTATCTGATTTGAAAACACTGAGAAGTGTGTTGAAAAACGAGGTGATACCCGAGCTTTTTAACTCACTTCGAGGTGTTTTTAAATCAGATAATAAACGGCTTTCCAGTGTATGCATGGTATAGCTTCTCAAAGAAATCCGTATTTAAAGAAAAAATTTAGGTAAAACTTGTCTTAATTTATGAGCGTTTATTACCACATTTAACAACGTCTCGGTAACTGATTGCATTACAGTACCGATCGCGAGTAAGGTAACATCCACTCGCGAGTACGCGCGAGTACTCGCACATCTAGCGAAACTAAATATTGGCAAATAGCGAGTCAGTATAACCTATAGGATCAGGAAACTACAGGACATTTATATGAAAGAACTTATCAAAGCGATCAACTTTACGACGTAATAAATTAAAACGATGAAGGCTTATACAAGTTTCATTAGACAGCGTTTCAACACACTTCAGCGTCCGATGGCAACGGCTGTTATTGAAGAATAATATACACTGGTATCGCGCGATGAACAATCTAAGTTTGACTTCAATTGATGGAAATGATAGAACAATCAAAGACAAGTTATATGATATGATATGATACATAGAAACAATTATTAAAGGCACAGCATTTCAAATACATCCATATGTTATAGTCTGTTTCAGTTTGCTTTTGAAATCCGATACGTATAATTGAAATGAACATTCCGAACTTACGTTGCAATGTTCCGAACTACGTTGCGAGGTAGATACAAATTTAAGTCGGCAATTTGTTTCTGCTTAACCAAGTATCTATTATTATATTCTATACAACAAATAATCTTCTTCTCCATGATTATACCAAAGGAATTCAATTCAAAGCTTATTAAATCAGTGGCGTAGCCAGGATTTTTTGTCAAGGGGGGCCAGGAAAAACCTAGGGGGGGCCCAGCTTAACTGAGGCATATGAAGCCAAATTTTCTCAGGGGGACCAGCACTTTTGCCAGGGGGGGCCGGGCCCCCCGGCCCCCCTTCTGGCTACGCCACTGTATTAAATTCAAACTTCACGACGCACTTCACAACGAACTTCCGTACCAAGTTCCCAACCTTCCAACGAATGTTGACAAACGAATTTCAAAAGCAAGCTGAAACTGACTATAAAGAATACTCACAGTTTGAATTGAGATGTGTCAAGTCGGCATGTAATATATTCATAACGTAGCATGTTCATCACAACAGAATGCCAACTACTAAGCGATGAATTTCGTTTCAGAATTATAGCTGTGACCATCATAAAGCGCGAGTGAGGTCATCATTTGACTCACGAAAGAAAAGCCAAAAAAATTTCGAAATACATGGCATTTTATATAAAAGGCATTATGAAGGCCCATTGATCAAAAGAAAACTACGGACAACAACATGTTAATAAACCACAATTAAACAGTAGTGTCTAGTAATTTTTTCCGCGACTTTCAGTTCCATGCGGCGTGGCGTTACCTCATTTGAATTGAGATGTGTCAAGTGTTCTGTTCTGGGGATAAAACGTGTATTTGGGGATAAAACGCGGATATGGGGATAAATCGCGGATTTGCGGATATGGGGATAAAACGCGGATTTGCGTTGGGGTTTTTTTTGGTTTTTTTTGTCGATGTCGCGAATTGGCAATTATTGCATCATCCATGGCAGTCTCACTGTCTCATACTCTCATAACAAAAAATATACATAAACGTGTATCGCTTGACTAGCGTTCTACAAGTTGTAGAACTATACGTGGACCTATTTGACTAATTCTATGTTGTGCTTGTAGAAATAAGCGCAATACAGAAATGTCTAATGCTTTAATCGGATTGTTCATTTTTTTCCAATATTAGAGATGTTCAAATAATGTTGGTTTAGTCGGGTTTGCTTTTGATAGAGTGTAACCAAAAGTCGAGTGTCGAGAGTCGAGAGTCGAGAGTGATAAAAAAAAGACAAAATATATATATTTATAATATAAGTTTTAATAATAAACTGTGAAAAATCCGACCCAACTATAGTGACCAAACGAAACAACATGTCGCCAATGTTAAGCGCAATTGCGCTTTTTGTTAATCACATCATCTTTTGCCTTGGAAGGCAATATGGTAGACTCATCGTCTCATATTATACTTTCATAACAAAAGGGGATGCGCAAACTAAGTACCGTGTTACAACCATTATTATTTAATTACCTTCTCTAAATATAGGACGATCCAACAGAAATTGTGTACTTGTGTCTGAGTGTGTTTTCCGCGAAAGAGGAATGTTGCGAACCTGGGTACGAGGTTGCACATGTTGTTTCATTTTGTCACAATATTTCGGGTCAGTTGTAACATAACAGTTTTATAATATTTTATATTTTACTATTTTTTCTTGTTTAAAGGATTACGAATTACAAAATTTATGACTTTTTGAGTCCGAGTCCGGGTTTCATAGTATGCCAGTACCCCCCGCTTCCTTAGCGCAAATAGCTCGATCATTATCACACCTCGTTTTTAGATATTTCTTGATAGGCAAAAACCGAAATCTTCTTTGCCTCGACTTCTTTGTCTCGACTCTCGACTTCTTTGTCTCAACTCTCGACACTCGACTTTTGGTTACACTCCATCAAAAGCAAACCCGACTAAACCAACATTATTTGAACATCTCTAATATTTGAAAAAAATGAACAATCCGATTAAAGCATTAGACATTTCTGTATTGCGCTTATTTCTACAAGCACAACATAGAATTAGTCAAATAGGTCCACGTATAGTTCTACAACTTGTAGAACGCTAGTCAAGCGATACCCGTTTATGTATATTTTTTGTTATGAGAGTATGAGACAGTGAGACTGCCATGGATGATGCAATAATTACCAATTCGCGACATCGACAAAAAACCTAAAAAAAAACCCAACGCAAGTCCGCGTTTTATCCCCATATCCGCAAATCCGCGTTTTATCCCCATATCCGCGTTTTATCCCCAAATCCGCATTTTATCCCCATAACCGCGTTTTATCCACATATCTACGTTTTATCCCCATATCCGCAAATCCGTGTTTTATCCCCATATCTGCGTTTTATCCCCATATCCGCAAATCCGATTTTATCCCCATATCCGCGTTTTATGCCCATATCCGCAAATCCGCATTTTATCCCCATATCCGCAAATCCGCATATCCGTAATCCGCATCCGCGTTTTATCCCTACCGCTTAAGAATTGTCTGGCCTTATGAATATGATTTTGGCAGATGTTCTTCCGCCTCTCCCCCAATTTTTCCCCCACCCCCTATTTTCTTCTCGTTTCGCTTTATTTTTTTCTCGCCTCTCGCGCGCGCTCCACCAGCGCCTCTCAAGCCTCTTTCCACTGCTCCTCTCAACCCTCTCCCCCAGAACAGAACGCCTGCGCGTACAGGCTACGTAGTTTCCTGATCTTATACTGACTCGCAATGCACGCGAGTTGCGAGTATTTGCCAATGTTTCGTTTCGCTAGAGGTGCGAGTACTCGTGCGTAACGAGCGGAAGCGAGTACTCGCTATGCCGCGCGAGTACTCGCTACTCACGAGTGGATGTTACCTTACTCGCGATCGGTACTGAATGTTTTCCTCATGAATTATTAATGAGTTTGAGAATGTTATATAATAAATATATACTAAAAGTATTTCTTATACTGAACATCCTAAGTGGGTCCCTACTGTAAAATAAGAAGTTAACCCACAACATTGCTGCCTGGGGTGTCTGAGGGTTCTCTTTTTGAGGAGTAAAATCATCTAGCGAGAAGTAAAATCATCTAAATCAACCTGACTTGAGACAGAGTAAAACAATAAGAAAAGCCATTTTGCACTGGCTCAGACAGAAATGGGTTAGAAGTGTGAATGACTAACACAGTGAAACTATGAACATACTGTACCTCTTGCAGATTTCCACCAGTGATTTCTTCTCTGTGAACTTGTCTCTGAGCAGTCCAGCATAGAACTGAATAACCAAATGCCAATTTCCATCCTCAATATGTTCCGACAAGAATTCTTCAACACCTCCACAGCTACTAGTCTTATCAACCAATTCTTTGGCAGCCAAGTATTCTTCAATTGTTAAGTGAAGAAAACAATACAGAGGTTTACGCTCATTTGGCAAGCTGTTGAACAAGCCACAATTTTCTTCATCTTTATCAAGGTCAAATATCAGTTTCCTTTGCTTAATCCCAGTATATGCTACACTTGTAAGCTTTTCCAATGTTAATTTAACTTCATCAGGAAATTTATCATCAGAATACAAGTAGTCTGTTACTTTCATCTGACTCCTGCATGCTGGGTGGTGATTCCACAGGATAATTCGGATAGCCCTTTTGTAAAGTTCGGTCAATGTTTTTGGCAAGCCTTCATTCACACTAGATTGACGGTCTTTGCAATCTTCAGCGTTAAAACATTCTACCAAAGTCAAACACGCAATAAAACAGCTGACAGGAATATAACATAGGCTTAGTAGCTCTGCATTTTCTTGGATGTAGCTCCACACTCTTGTTCCAATGTCATTTCCATCACAATATTTCATCACATACTCTTTAATCTTCTCTTCTGTGAACCCTGAGATCTCATATATTTGGTCAAAGTAGTTGTCCAGTTGAGAGTAGAGACGATCTGCAGTCGGTCTTGTGGTTGTAATGACTGTTGCACCAGGCAGAAATCTGTGAGAAACTAACTTTCTGAAAAGAGAGAATGCTGGCATGGCCTTGTTGTAGTCATCAGGGATGTCATATTCTTTTGTTAAGCAGCTGCTGTCAACATGAAGTTCATCTAATCCATCAAAAATAAGAAGAACTCTTTCAGGGTTTGCTAAAGCATAGTCACAAAGAGCATCAAGTTGATCAACAGGTAGTCCAATGCCAAGTTTTAACATGTCTTTTAGAGAACAACATCTATTTTCTTCTGAATTAAATGTTCTGAACTTGAGTAAAATTGCTAGTTTTCCACCATAGAATTCATGTAGTCCTTCAGTCCAATGAAGTAGAATTTTCTTGGTGAGTACAGACTTTCCAATTCCTGGACGACCGACTACAAGAATTTTACGAGGAAGTTTTCCATCATTGCCACGAGAAAGGAACATATCCTCAATTTCTTTAATGGAAATATTTGCAGACATCAAGTGTGTTCTATATATTTCATGTCTTCCTTCTTCTTTAAATTCTGGCATTTGACACACTCTTCCTTCTCGAATGATAAGTTTGATATACATTTCTTTTAAGTTCTTTTCTAATTTTTTACCGAATAACATTTGCATTTGGAATACCCCACACTTGTTCAGTTTATTCTTGTACTGTTTTAGGATTTTGAGAATTGTTTTTCTTTTTCCAAGCAGATACACACAGCAAAATTCCAGATCACTCCCAAAATTCTTGTCAAGCCAGATCTTGCACAGAAGATAAAGAATTTCTACCAGTGCAATAATGGTGAGAAGAATGTTCATTACGCCAACTGCCCTTGCAGAATTTGTGCTCTTTAAGCCATCTCGATTATTGCATTGTACGGTTGTGCCATTGTGTCGAACGCCGGAAACAGTAATGCTTGAATTCGAAGAAGGCCAGGGACAGAAGAAATTGGTTGGGAAATCAGCAGAAAACATTAACACAGTAAACACGATCGCCAGCACGATACGTAAGAGCAAATGAAAAACATAAATATTAAAGATAGAAAAACAAGTTCTGGCTTGGAGTTTTTGATCGGGTTGTGGTCTTTGCTGTAGTGGTGGGTGACCCTCTGGATCATTGCTGGTTGTAGCTGGTGTGTCATATCTTTCGATACGTGATTTGACACTACTGGCGTAAATGATGCATATGACCAGTAAAAGACCAACATTTAGAAGAACAAAGCCATATAGCGGGACGGGTAAGTTATATTTCTGGTCGTACTTCACGGAACAAGACGACTCAACGAAGGTTTTCTTACTTAGACCGCGCGCAACACTATCGTCGAGGTCACAACGGAAGCTGGTATTCGTGTCGAAATCTATTGTAATTCCAGTAAAAATCACAGCAGATACAAAGAACAATGATAGAACAACGTTCCCAACCCAGTTATAGCTTTTATACGGGATAAGATCCCTCCAGTTTTCCAGCATACTGACCAAGTAAACGCGTACGAAAACAATGTCATCTTAATTCGAAAGAGAAAGTATATTTGATGGAATTTCAATGAATCAGCAGGAAATTCCATATCGCCCATGATGCATTTAATCATATACAGCATAACTTCAACTTCATTATTTTGAGTTCCATTGAAAAACACACAAATTAAGAAAAATTGAACAGAATGCAATAAAATGAAGTTGATGTTAACCGCTTGTAGTCGTACATGTAGACCTCTAGCTCTCTAGCTCCATCCCATAAGACAAGTGT